>CM021698.1:33096110-33141306 GCA_011074415.1 Stictonetta naevosa
AAGGGGAAAAAAAAAAGCAAGAAAGCAAGAGCCTATTAGTCTTTCTAGACCTGATATATAGAGTCTATATAATTGGGAGTGTGACACATGTAAGTGGAAAGACTACAGCTTATTATGCCTAAAAGCTGCAACTGAGTAAAAGTAGTAGCATGTCCCCAGCATGTGACGTGAAACTTGTAAGTATTTTAGCACAACCTCGAGAACAGCAATAAGAAAGGTATAATCTTAACTGAGCAGACAGCAACTGGCTCAGCCAGATGTGCTACTAACCGCAAACTGGAGGAGAATATTCAGAATCTCACTGCCAAAATGTGAAGTTACTGGAAGGCACGTTAAATTGTTGCTTTAGTACCAAGCCCCTTCGATCATCGCTCCCCCCTGTGCTTTCAACAAGCCTCCTTCCCTTCATTAACCCAACACAAAATGTTGGAAGTCGCAGCCTGATTTTGCAACCTGCTTCACCTCTGGAAGAATACCACATAAATTCATTCAGCCAGCAAGCACTAGGGAAAAATCTAACCATAGAAAAAAGTTTCATTTTTTTTGCCTGAAGATCCTATAGAGACAAACAGAGACCATACAGCATATCCAGCATGCCTTACAGGATAGGCTGCTTGAAAACATTCAAGCATCCTAATGGTAAGAGATGGTAGATGGCAATAAAAACTATTAAATGAAGATTTTTAATATTTATTAGGCCAACTTACAACTTTTACTGATATTTGAGTCATTTCCTTTGATACAGCAATACAATAGGATTAAAATTAATTAGAAGTACAAAACAATTGTATTTAGAAATGAGAATAGATTCAAGTACTTGAAAACAAACCACAATAATATAGTACAGCCTTGTCCATCAACCAGGCATTCATGAAGACCTTTTATTATCCAACATTAGCTTGTGTACAATACTCAGACTGCTAGACAGCTTAATTATTGAGCATTCAACTTAATTCTCTACCTCCAATCAAAAATCTTCCCACAAGAATCTATTTCATTTTGCAAAGGCTGCATATTTAGAGCATAATGGGCTTCTTCTCCCTGTTTATAAAAGGAAAAAAGAAAAAAAAAGGGTTGCAATAAAACATCGTAATAGTAGTGTTTAGTACTAACAAAAATATTAAGGCCATATGCACTGTTCATCAGGTTGGAGTTAGCACCTTGCTGAAGCATAAATATTTATCCAGTGCAAACAACAGGAGCCCTTAGGAGACAGCAAGGCTTAAAGCACTGAAGGGCGGTAATTAGCATCCATCACGGCTTCAGAGCATGCTATGCCATTTTTAATTAAAGGTTAGCTTCAAAATAGAAAAAAAGTAACAAAATGCTAACGGTATCTTAACTCTTACCTAAGAGAGCTGTCTTTAACAGCTCTCTAAGCCACCCCAAACACACAAAGCTTCTGCCACTAAATTTAGAGAGAGAGTGCTTATTCCAATCAGGATGGAGAGCAAACACTCAGTGACTCGTGCACCAGCAATAGGCGTGTTTAACTGTTCAGCCAGTACTGCTTTTACCTACATCTCTTTGTTGTGCTTTGTTTGCTACAGAGCATTTCTTATCATCGGGAGCTAGAGACAGAAGAATGCAAACATACATCTGTTTTGGAGAGATAGCCCATTTCCAATCTTCCTCCCAGCAATCAGATGATATGTGACCGACTCTCCTGCAATGTTGATCATTTAAAAAGGAGTAAAAAACGTTTTCATGCATGCTCTCATTTTTCATGGCACTCTCCATACACAAGAGTGATGATTACTGAGCATGGTCCAAATTCCACGTGCTTTATTGATTCCAAATCTAATAAATAACGCTCCCAATAACAGCTGTTTATCGAGCACACATTAAATTTGTGCACCATTTGGAATTTACAACCAGGCCTTATAAACTGAGCCCTTAATTCATCACCCTGAAATAACCATGGCACCATTCTTCCATTTCTGACAGTGAGATGACAAGGACGGGTCATGTCCCGAGCGCTGCAGCGTTCACGGGGGCTGCAAGCCACGTTACGTTCATTCAGTAGCTCCCCAGTTGTTACCAAAGCATGCAAGTTCATGTGGGGATGCGGCTAAAGAAGTCACCATAAGTAAGGCGCCTGACGAGAGTAAGCCAGCGCTCTATTTTTATTCTGCTGGTCTCGAACCTGATCCTAATTAGGACAAAGGCTTCACAGCAGTTTCACCAGGAGGACTAAAACACTTAATATCCTGCATCATTTTAGATGAGAAGTATGTTAAAAGCTTGGCTCTTTCAGCAGGCTTTTAATCTAAACCAGAAGTATTCAAGTTTGCAAGCTAGCGAAGTTCCAGCACCAATTTTGACAGAACCCTAACCACTTAGTCAGAGCAGATACAGAAGCAAAACCCTCAGTTTCACAGAACTAAGAAATCATTTTAATGGTGTGCAGAGCTTGAGTGCCCTGGAAGCTTTAAGCAGGGCCTTGCAGCCCTGGCACAATTTTAAAACATTTTTCATACTTGAGTACATTTTTTTCTTCAACTACACTGACCTGACACAGATTTCAGTCTTCATCCTGACACCACTTTGTTATTGCCATCCAAGATTATCTCAAGAAGCATTACAAATATATTAATCCAATTTAAGTCCCTAAATAACTGATTATAATAAAACAATGTTTTAATTCCAACACATTCTTCACTGTCAAATGTGCATTTAATACTACCCATTTTAATTCTGGCAGCTGAAGGCAGCAGGTGGCCAAAAGGGCCACTCCTTCATAAAAGAAAGAAAATACAGATTTAAAGAAAAGATCTGAAGCCTACAATTTTACTTAGTGGGTTTGGGGGGGTTTGGGGTTTTTTGTGTGTGGTTGAGCTGTTATTTTTTTTTTAAATACTCCCATGATTAAACAGAACAGCATTAGCAAATGAAAAGCTATAGTTCGGTCAGACAGCAAACTATCAGATTCCAGTACAACAAGAACTTCCAAATCCGTCCTACCATAACCAAACCAATATGCTGAGCAGTAAGTTTTAAGCATGTTGTATTTTCATAACACCACAGAAGTCTAGGAGGTTACACACAGCCACTCCAGCAATCAAGCTATTACGCATCAGTATTTGCAGTCTTCAATTTGGGAGGGTTTGTGTGCGTTTTTGTTTTGTTGTGTATTTTTGTTGTTTTTAAGCGTAGGAGATTTGGGCTCTTAGTTCTCCTAACTTAAGGAGACAGAGCATACACACAGCGAAGGTCGTATCATCAGGCTTCTCATTTCCTACATAATGTGACAGGATCTCCTGTTTAAACTTAACACTTATTACTCTGGCAGACCAACTGCTTGATAACTGTTAATATCTTCAGTAACACACAAGTGCAGCGACTCACGTGCGTAATCCCCATCTATGCTAACAAAAGTAGCTGCACAAATCCAACGGCAGACTTCAGCATAAGCTTGCACCCAATCTTGCATTTGCTAGACAGGAAGCGTGCCAGGTTATGCAAAGAGGGCATTTACCTAAATGACGGCTTGGTAATGAACCTGGTGATCCAACTAACGAAGTTAAGTCTAAGCTGTTACCAGTGGAGGCTCTGTATGCTTGCAGAGCAGCCAGGTGATCTCTGCAAGAGTAACAGACCTACCGTGTTTGCATATTATCATCACCATAAACATTTAAGACTCATTCACATGCCATTTGGAGGCCTCAGACATAAAAAGCACTCCACAGGCTCCTAGTCCCAAAGGAAAGCCAGGGAACTGTAGCTTTTCTCTTACAAATCATGCGGATTTCTCAAACTTCCACAGAACCTGAAACAAAGTAGCGTCAAGTTGGGCCATAAAATGCACATTTATTTTCTAATCAAAATAGCCAGACAGTAGTCAACGTTTGAAAATCAATGATAGTAAGATAAATCTCCAGAATGAGCAAGGTGGTTTTCACGTTGCACATACTAAAATAAGTCACAGATCAGAAAGAATCTACCTACCCTAAGGTAGGATTTAACGAAAAGGCATTTCTTGACATGAACATGCAGACAAGCTTCAAGATACCATTTCCTTGTGAGCGATAATGTACTAAGAAATAGATTAACTCCGTGACTTACTGCTAGGCTTGATACAGTCATAACATTTGCATCAGTAAGTGGGCTCAGAGCTTAGGGCCAGCCCCATTGTGCTAAGTAAAATACAGATGACACATAGCATTTACAGGGCCTAGCCTCGAAATATCTTTCGTATGTTCTTGTTTGCAATACAAGTCTTTACAAATTAGAATCCAAGTGACTTAACCATCCAGCTATGCCTGTGAACATGTCTACCATGAACTTTCCCAAGTGAAAGAGGACCCTCCCATATATGTAACTATTGCAGAAGTTTGCGATGATTCTGCCCATGAAAGCCTTCTTCCTTCTAAGAAGCATTCTGAGTAAACTTAACACGTCCCCTAAAACAGCTCAACACTGAAAGGAAGTGAAATGCTAAAATTAATAAATCATCCACAGCAACACGAACTTCCTCAAAATTGTCACCCCTCTGTTAAAAGGCCTGTTAAAAGCACCCTGTCTCGCACACAGGTTATCACAGAAAAGAAGAAGCTGAGTTTTGCATTTCAAAAGTAGTATTTTCATGTTGTCGCCTTACTTTGGAGGAAAAAATGTATCCAAGCACAATGCCAGATGGATTCAGCTCAACTTTAAAGTTTGTTACTATTAGCTCAAGTATTTCTCTGATGAAAGTGAAATAGACTGGAAGTTAATTTCACTAAGTTTTCCAACCCTACTGACTTTTCACAACTTAAAGAGAACTTGTTGGAAGGTGGAGACGACAACAAAAGCATGGCACTGTCACAGAGGAAGGCATGCTGTGAAAGGCACAAGCTTCTGAAAAGATGCTTTGTAGCATCTAGAGGCAAAAAAAAAACCTGCAGAAAAGCCTTTTAAATGCAGTGACAACCAATCATCAACGTCACTCTACACTTTGCCACATAAAACTGCTCCTTCACGGTGTCATTTGCTCAAGTCGCTTTTCAAATAACACTAATCATTAAGCCTGAACGTGCAGCTGACAAAACTATTTAGCGGCGATCAATAGAAGCTAATATTTTATTCCTCTACGGTCGTCGCATGTATCGGCGACTCGGATCAGGAACGATCAGAGATCGGCGTTACAAGACACACACTCCTCGGGTACCCAAACCTTTTCCTGGAGGACGCACAACTTTTCTGACAGAGCTAGGGTTCGGCTGGAAGAGAAACAAGGAGGGCGGCTCTCAGCATCGCAGGCATCAGCCCGCGGGCGTCATTTCTGCGTTGGATATTCCCTTTGAGAGACAGCGCGGGGCAAGCTGGCGCAATTTGGGGCGCGATGGTGCGATTTGGGGCGCGATGGTGCGATTTGGGGCGCGCTGGGCTCAATACCGAAAGCTCCCCCGGCACAGCCTCCCGCAGCACTTCCTCCTCACGACGCCCGGCCGCCAACTCTCGCCGCTTACAACTGTTGCTGCCACTTCTCGCACCCCTGCCCGCACCGCCTCGAGCCGACGCGGCGCGGAAAACGCTAAAAAAAATTAAAAATAAAAGGCGGAGAGGGACGGGCGGCACGGAGAGGCTGGCGGCACGCCGCGGCACCGCTCCCGGTGCCCGCCCGGGGGACAGCTCTTTGTCTGCCCGCCGCCCCCAGCCCGCTGCCGCCTCCCGCAGCCCTCGGGGGACGGATTCGGCACGGGGAGGACCGGAGCCGTCGGGGCGCTGCCCAGCCCTGCCCTGCCCTGCCCTGCCCTGCCCGCCCCGGCGGGTACCGGCGCGTACCGGCTGCCCCCGGGCCGTGCGGGGCTCCCCGCAGCCGTTGGCCGCCCAACGGCCGCCGCCGTCCCGCGCGGCCCCGCCGAGTTCCCTCAGCGGCCGCGCGCCCCCGCTCACTCCTCACTCACCCCGCCCGCCCCGCGGCGCCTCCGCTGCTCACGGACGCGCTCGCCCGCGGGGAGCGACGGCGGGAGGGAGGCGGCGGGCTGGCACCGCCCGAGCGGCCGCTGCCTGACGGCGGCGGCGGCCAATGGGCGTGCGAAGCGCGGTCACGCTAGCCAATGGGATTCTCTTCTCGCCACGGGGGGCGGGGCCGTCCCGCGGGCAGGGCGGGCGGCGCCGCGGGGCTCGGAGGGAGCCCCGGGGGGGGGGCGGGCGGCGCCGCAGGGGTCCCGCAGCCGCCTCACGGCTCCCGGCAGCGAGTCCCCGTTATAAGCAGTGCCCCTTCCCTGCTGCCTGGCTCTGTGCTGCTTGGGCTGCTCCGGAGAATTGCTTTGGAATAAAACGGAGCGAGCATAATTAGCCACTTTTTGTTTTAATGATAGTTCTGATTTTTTTTATTTTTTGCTTGCGCCGCGACGCTTTCCTTGCAAGCGTGCTTCGAGGATTAATTTTTAATCCTCAGAAGCACATGCTTAGGGTAATCCGCGGGATCAATGCGGATTAAATTAATCAGTAATCTGCGCCGGGGGCTGGCAGGGCCCGCAGTGGTGTCCCCTGCACCCGCTGTGCCGGGGGGTGTCCCTGCACCCATTGTGCCAAGGGGGTCCCATTGTGCCAAGGGGGTCCCATTGTGCCAAGGGGGGTCCCATTGTGACAAGGGGTGTCCCACTGTGACAAGGGGTGTCCCCTGCACCCACTCTGGCGGCCCAGCTCCCTCACACCTTGCCCCGCAGCTCTCCACAGAGGATCTCCGTTCCCACACCAGTTGGTTACACGGAGCTTGGAGCCCAAGGAGCTGGCAGGTTCAACGCCTTCACTCAAAATCCATCCTTCCCGCGTTCATACTTCGGGGTCTTTCTGCTTAAGCTGTGTCTCAACCTGTGCCATCGTACCGCTCGTTTCCACGGGTGTCCAGTGTGTCATTCGCATTCGGTGACAACGAAACGTATGGGTTATTTTCAAGGATCTTTAATAAATAACACATGAAAATTGCTTTTAGAATGTAAATGTCTTTCTTACTAAGTCATTTATCTGTATGCTACTCCCACTGTTTTATGGTCTAACTTCATTCTGGCATCAGTTTCTATGACACTGGATAAAATGGGTCTGTTTTCCTGAAAAAAGAGATGGTATTAGTTCCAATGAAGGTGTAAGGGAGTTCTGTTATTTCACTACGGTAGGATGAAGAGACAGTTAAATGACACAGTCTTAAGAACAACTAAACAGAACTTCATGAGTAAGATTTTATCTTTCTTTTTTTTTTTTTTTCACTTTAGAAAGAACATACATCTGAATCAGAGCCAGATTGCTTAATGCTCTTTTTTCCCCTTCTAATTACCAAGTAACAGAGAGTCTTTGCATTTCCATCACTTTCTGCCAGCAGTGCAGGCATAAGCAGCTCCCATCCGAACGCTTCCCGCCTGCCGATTGTACCTGTTCCTGAGATCCTTTTGGTTTCTGGCACCACACAGAAACTTCCTGACTAGCCAAACCAGTTCAGTCTGAAGATAACCAAGTGAAAAAAAAGACCATTTAAAAAACTGATTCTGTTCCCTGACCTGGTTTTGTGCTCAGTCCGGCAGAGCTGGGAGCAGTGTGGAATACAGAACAAACCATGGGAGTAAAGATGCAGCAGTGCAAGAGGAGTTTAAAACCACATTTGTCAGCCCGCATCCTCAGCCCTGTCGTGTATACAGCATCAGGAAGGAGTACAGGTACTGATGTGAAGGCTGTATCCCAGCACTGATGGGGGTTGTGACATAAAGGACATGCTAGGTGACCCTGCTAGTTACAAAGAGAGGCAGTGAGATCATACTGTCATTAGTTATTAATGTTACTGTTATTGATGCATTATGACTCTAACAATTAGTAAAAGTAATGAATCATGCACAAATGAAAGGCAGACAAATACTTCACATGCAGCATATGAGATACATTGTCAGTTCTGCAGCTTCAGGTCACATTATTGAAAGAAAATAGTTTACCTGGTATTACCTTCTGGTTTTACTTAAATTATTTTAGTGCTTTAGGCATTCCTAAGACATTAGTCTTAAATACCCTAAATGCCCAAAACTGTTTCCAGTGCATCCTTTCACTAAGTATTGATATTTCTGTGCATAGACGTGCGTGTCATTTATTCCCTCTTAATCTTACATTTGTGGCAGGTTTTTTTCCCATTACAAACCCATTCCAAGTTGCCCTCTAAGAGGAGGGCCACAAAGAATCAGGACTTGTGTTCCACTTGCCCAGCAGCCAAAGCTGCTCAGTGTTGTTTCAGAAACAATTTTTCCAGGAAGCATTTTCCTTTAGTTTTCACAAAATACTCTTATTGCTCAGGAAAATAATTTGGAACCTACAGCTTCTGCCCGTTTGACTATTCTTGATCTGTGCTTTTCATTGTGAGTTCTTATATTTAGATTGCAAACTATAATGGAGTTGTTAGCCTCTTCAAAAATAGAAATCCTTGATAAACACTTAACAACTGTAATCTCGGTCATATGACCAAGTTCTTATAGCTCAATTCAACGCACAGTCCATTTTTTAAAAAACAGTGCATCTGGACGTTGGGAAAAAATAGCAGTTATTTCCAGTCATCTGATCCGATACCAAATCCACAGCCCGCAAGTCACCGAGAAAGGCACTGTTTAGGGAGGCAGACGTTGTGTCATTCCTCTGTCCCAGTCCCAGCCTAGGCCAGGCGAGCTGCGACTGCGGCTGCACGCTGGTAGCACCTCCATGGAGCAATCCGTGTCAGGATGGAATAATGCTCACTGCAGAATTAAGAGCAGTCCTGTCTTGATTGGAAATTCAGCTAACATTGCCAACAACGCCCAGAACTCGCTCTGCCCTTCACAGAGCCTTTGATAGCACCTCTGATTTGGACCATGAGCAAGCACCAAGTCATTCTTCTAATCAGCAGAGTTCTAAGGGCTTCGAACCAAATGCAAGGGTCCCCAGAGGCTACTGCTCTGACATCCTCCTTGAAAGCAATTTCAAGGAAAATAATGCTGGCCTAAGAACAAAAAACGGATATTCTGAAATTTCCTTTCAAATGAAAATGAAAAGTCAACACTTTCTGCAAAACAAATTCTGCAGTTTTTATTTTGGGAAACAACTGACAGAAATAAAATATTTTGACAGCATCAGATGTTCAGTTTGCACTTATGGTTTTCCTCTTAATGTTCGAGTTTCAACCACAAATATTTGGATAACTTTTTATTGAAAACACAAATGAAACTGCTATGTTTCTACAAAAAGTTAAGTTTTATCAAAACCATGTTTTGACAGAAAACTGCTGTGGCCGAAATCTCTTTACCAAATATTTCAGGAAAGTGAAAAATCACTAATGTCTGCTTGACTCAAACACCGAAGATCTCAGTCTCCTTTTTTTTTGTCTTATCTCAAAACCAAGGAACAATATTTACAACACTAGAAAATAAAGTGTAATAGCTCCCGACTTTGCTTAAATTTTAAGGAGAGGCTACTACACGGATCCAGTAAGAGAAAAAAATTAAAAATAAAAAAGATTTTTCTCCCTGTACCACTACTGTAAGGCGAAGTTTAACAAAAATAAGGGATCTAAATCTTAATAAATATAAATAATGTATAAACTGTTCTTACAGCATGAGAGCCAGGAAGCCCATTGCTTCTTCTTCCTCACACTTCCCTGAGAACACATTGCACTGGGACTGTGATGAACACCAGCATCAAGCAGAGGTTAAAAGCACACACGTAGGTTTGTAGTGCAGCAGTTACCAGGATTAATTGCTGGAAGGGACAGACATAAACCTTGCCTCAGGGCCCACACAGTCTGGAGTCCTAGAAACCAGCACTCGAGGTAAGGGAGGAGAAGAGGAGAAATGCATGGAGGTTGCTCTCACAAGACACACAAGCAACTACACAGCGTCAGGACAGGACTGTAAGGAGGGGAGGCTGTGCTGGGGAGCAGGAAGAAGGTGGCAGACACCCACCGCAGCACAAAGCCTCTTGCACATCCTGCAGCACCACAGCCCTCCCTCCTAAGCAAGGTACCAAAAGAAACGCCTGCCAACCAGCAGGTGTTTTATACAATATCCCCGTGCAATGCTGTCCTGTGGCTGCTGGTGAAGAGGGTGGGGTTGGGCTCTGTGCTAGCAGTTGGTGTTGCATTACCGCTGACCCTTGGGTCGTGCTGGTGAGCTCTGCCTTTGAGTCTCAAGGGCTGGAAGCCCAAGCACATGCTTTGCTAATGGAAGTTCTCCCTTCTGATGTAACCCCATTAACCCCCAAACCAGGGGGCTAGATCCAAGCCTACAAAGCCCGTCTGCCAGCCTGGATAAGAGGCTTGATGTCCTGTGTTAGTAAGCCCTTGGGACGTATACTGCAGTTGGCTCCATGCAGGACGAGTGGAAGCAGCCCTAAAAAGCAGCACCAGTAGGTCCATAGAGCAACATCAGTTTGATCTGACCCAACCTGAGTGCCACCACTCCGTCCGAGTCCCAGCTGTACCTCTTCCAAGACACAAGAACCAGCGTTGGTCCAAAGACTCCGCATTTCAAGCTATTCCCCTGGAAACATTAAGGCTTGAGCTGTATTACTAAGGTTCATAGCCCTGAGGGAGCATAACGTTTATTTTGAAGCAGGTAGGGTAACATATCACAGGGCTAAACTGCAGCAAGGGAGGCAGCAGGTGGGCGTTAGGAAGTCCTGCTCCAACCACACAGATAGCATTGCAGCTGGAGCAGGTCGTGGGAAGAAAATGTGGAATTACCATCAGTTCAGTTTTTAAGAACAGTTCCGGTGTATTGACCGTGATTTAAGGCGGATACAGAGAACTGAGCGATACCTCTTTGTGAGTTATCTTCTGATCTTTGGGGCTTTTATCAGCTGCACTTATTCTCTTCTCTCAAAGTAATGGGTTGCAGACGGAATATTTTAAGACTTAAGTGAAACTTGAAATACTAAATTACAGTTTTATAGAATGCTTTTAGAATAAGAATGAGAACTGTGTTAATGGGACTGTAAGTATTCTTAAATAGGAATATATGTGTGCCAAAAAGTTACCTATTTGAAGCAAAGTCCAAAACAGATATGAGGTACCTTTGTTACCTTTTCTGACAGATTTTAACCAACTTTGCCTTCTTCTTATATAGTTGGCATCTATATCTTTCCAGTTCTTAAGGTGTTGCTATTTTATTTTGTTATTGATTGTTTTATTAATAACTCTGGTAATAAAACCTTGTATGTTTCCTGAGGATAAAGACCTGTTTTTTCCCCAGCTCCATACTACTTTCACAGTACCCAAATGAGATGTAATTCCAAACGAGTCCTTGCACCCCTCTCTCTCCATGCATTTTAATAGATGCTTATGGGGCCTTTTTGATATTTCATTTGAGATGGTTTCACTTACTCAAAACAATCAGACTAGGTGCCAGCTCTTGCTCCATCAAGAGCATCAACTGTTTTGTTTTAACTAAATATTTTTTTTCCTGCCAGCAGAGAGCCTTTCTACTTGGTCAAGGACAAAATTCCAGCCAACTTTTTTTTTTTTTTTTTAATGTGAACAATAAAAAAATCTTGCCAATAAGGCTCGCTTTCCTCTTAATGTGGGAGGTCACAAATCTGGTCTAATCATCTGGCCGTTTTCCCTAGAACTTACAATGTCGATTGCAGAGACCAGCTTCAGTCTTAGACACTGTGCTAAGGAGGAGAAGCAGACTCTTAAGCTAATCAAGCCATTAGTGCCCTGCTTTCTTGCTGTCCACTTTCTCAAAGCCTGACATTTTAATGAAGAAAAACTTATTATTCATAGGGCTATTATCTGGAGAAAAGAGAACATTCAAATTATGGACTTGTTACTTGATATAGATGCACCCTGTTGATTTTTATGTCACATCTCAGCCCAGCAGCCTCCTTGCTTCACGTGGCTCAGCTTGTGCTGTGCTATCTGGCGGCACCTCACCGTAGCATCATTCTGTCGTGAAGAACATTGGTGTAGCACTGGCTGAAATTAAAAAGGGACCGCACGCGTTAGGTACGTATCACATACCCGATCAAACTGCTGGGACTTCCAAGGGGAAAAAAAGTTTCTGTTTCGTGCAAGAACTTCATGATCTTAGATGCTATTCCCTGATAAAAGCAGATCAGCATTTGACAATAGCTAAACATATTTCCAGCCCATTTCTCTAACTCTGTTGAAGATGTGCATGTTCCAGCCTTGCAGCCCTTGTGCATGTCACTGCCACTGACTGACTTGTCTCCTGCCTTTTCTGGGGATTTTCTCTCTGTTTGGCAGATTAAAATTATAGCCAGTTATGTTGTCAGGTCGTGGCTTTGTTCACCACTAAATAACCATCGTAAGACACATCGCTCACTCAGACAGCCCTGAGTCTTAAAACTGACCAGGTGCCAGAAGGTCGGGTGCTGGCAGGTGCGGCAGATTCGTTGTTGGTAGAAACAAAGTGTGTGTGGGGGGTTGTTTTTCCTTTGGAGAAATCACTTCTAAGGAGGAACTGGGGGGAAAATAAATAAATAAATAAATGAAGTATAGCAGAAAGCCCGAGATGGCATTGCGCAAGGGACACCGAACGAATGAAGCTCTATAGCTGGGAAAAAGCAAGCAGCTGACAAACAGAACTGCACATGCACGTGTGCACGTATACATCTGTATTTGTGGCCACCCTCGGAGTGTATAAACCCCGCTGCCACGAACCACAGCCCAGTGACCCGACTGGGGGCTATGTTTTAATAGTCACCATGCTTTTCAAAGCGTCATAGAAATGAAATGCACTCTCTAAATGCTAAAACAGAGAGAGTGATCACATTTTGACAGAAAGGAAGCCTACTGCAGCAAAGCTTTTCCCTCCCTTGGCACAGGACCTCTCATCACAAGCATCCCCCGCGGTATTTCCCATTGTCACAATGACATCTACTGGAGGGGATGGGTTGAACACGGATTTCTCTGTCCAGGTGTTAGCACTTCCAGCGCCAGCACGGCCGGTGCAAATCCACGTACTAAAAACTGGTGGAGGGGTGAAATGGGCAGAAAGCAACATGTCGATGTTATTGCTCTATTTTACACTCCCTCAAGAGATGCGCGATAAAAAAGGAATTAAAGGAAATGATTCAAACCTACAACGTGTAAATAAAAATGACCCAGCCAGATATTTTTAAACCATTAGATGAAAAGGAAATGAACTTGTTAAATATCTCTTGAAAGATAAAAAAATCACTAACTTTAGAAGAATATGTCGCTGTGGCACTCCAAAGATACGTAAGTCCAAAACACAGGTTTGTTAAAATAAATGAGATATTAGAAATTGGTTATGCAAACCAGTATAAACTGAAAAGAAAATGTATACAATGCTTTTACATTTGAGGTGTTTAATTTTATTCACAATAAAAGTACTGAATGTTTACATGAAAAAACTAGTATATATTCTTGCTACATTTTCACTTGAGGAGGTGTCACTGCGTGCACAGGGCAAGGTAGGCGTCAAGTCCATCTACTGCCCTTTTCCCTTCACTTCCCTTTCCTTCCCTTCCCTTCCCTTCTTTTTTGTTCCCATGGCCAAATTTTGCCATGAAACCAAACAAAAACAGTCCTGGTCAAATAAACTTGCAGCCTAGCATTGCAAAAAAAACAGACTTACTGAAAAACCTAAAAAGAAGTGTCTTTAACAAAACAAGGTATTTGTCTCCTGGAGTCTCCTTTTCTTTCTAGTGTAGGAATAGAAACAATAACAGGGGCCTGGAGGTGAGTGGGTGGTCTGAAATTTATGAATTCTTCAGAAAATTCACAATATACAAGTCAGGAAATTTTTCATAAGAAGGAAATTCACTGGGATAATAGCGAGAGGTGAGGACAGAAGAAGAACACGAAGGAATCATTGCAGTTGGCATCCTTGATGAGAGGAACATGGTGGAAAGCAAGAGGAGAGGAAACGAGACCACCGGGGCAGCTGAGCGTGGGTATCGCTGGGGGCTTGGAGGCAGGGCCCTGGGGCTTGAGCTTGGCAACAGGCAAAGGTACACTCGGGGACTCAAAGTGCAAAATCAGCACTGGAAGATTTTGTAGGACCAACTGGGAAGAAGCAGTGCCTGTGTCTGGGAGGGCAGTGAGGAAGAGCACTGTGTATTGCGCGTGCTGAGCAGCTGCTCCACCTATGAACAGGTAGGAAGCCTGCAATGCCCTCTGCCCAGCTTCCTGGGCATGCTTGTCCTGGATTTCAGGCTGCCTAGAAATCAGAAGAGCATTGGCAAAGCAATTTGGCAGCAGATGGCAGCTGCTAAAAGAAGATGTCTACTGCCCAAGGTATTAGGGCTAGCAGGCCAGAAACATGTCGTCAGTGCTTGGCAGCTCGGGATTGATCTGAGAGGTGGGGGTCACACAGCTGAAAGGAGAGCACCGCTCCCCCGGTAGTGATGTACCCCTGTTAGAAAGGGGGAAAATTAAATTAAGTTAAATTTAATAATAATAATAATAATAAAAAGATGCTTCAAAAGGATTTTACAAAAGACTTCTTCAAAAAACTCCACTTAACCAACAGTTAAGTTAAATCACAATTTTAGGGAACACTACTGCCATTTCTTTGCAGGACGTCTCCCAGCTGGCTGGAGCAGTAGTTACAGGAGCTGCCGGTGCATGCAACTATTTAACGCCTCCCTCCATGAAACGCTGCCCTCAGCAGGGCTAGGGGCATCATAACGGAGGGGGAAAAAAAAGGTAAGGTCACAAATACGGCATAGGAAGAAGACACAAAAGGAAAGAAAATACACAAAAAGTGTTTCTGAAATGTGGGAAAGCAGCTTCTTAGCACTGCTGTACTTGAAGAATGCCTCTCACCTCAGTCTGAGCAGGTTTCTTCCCACAGCCCAAGCCTCTGGCTATCACCTTTTTTTTTTTACTTTTGTGTGTGTGTGTGTGCTGAAATATGACGCTTCTGCCTTCAGCCAGGGTTCTGTCTGCACTTTCCAGACTATGAGTTATGAGTCCCCTCGTCCTTCACACATAACTATTTCTGTTTTCTCCAGAATCAATGACAGTGGTAATGAACAGCCAACTTAAACTCTATTATCTTATACTTGCATATGAAAGCCATTAGATAAAGCATATCTCTAAAACAGTGAAACTGTCCACACGTACAATTGTCAGGCTTGCCATCCTCCTGTCCAGCAGGACTGGATTTGTTTGAATTTCCTTCACAACCTCTCTCCCCTTGCCTCTGCCAGTTTGTCTCCACAGGGAGCTGCTGAGAGGTGATCTTCCCCTCCTGTGTTCTGTCAAAGCGTTTACAAGTGTTTTGACTCCTTTTCATCTTCAAGGTCTCGGACCGAAGTTTGTTTCTCCCTGGAGACTGCGTGTAGTGTCCCTGAGTCTGCTGGCTTCGCCTGTTATCTTTTCGCCGTGAGCCTGGCTGGTCTTGTGCGGGGACCGCCTGCACGGCCTGCTCCTTGTTTGCTCTTCCCACAGCCTCAGGCTAAGCTGGAGAAGATGAGACACCCAGAATTCAGCCTGTACAGATCCTGTTTTCTCTCCCTGACCCAGACATGTACCTTTCATTGGCTTGTTGCATCCCAGCACTGAGTTTTATTACTTCTCATTTTTGTCAGTTACCTGCTGTGAACGTCGCAAACCACCGTCATTCGCACTGGTCTGATCAAAGATCAGCCTACATCTGACTGTGGCTGCACAAAGACCACCAAGAGCACTGATTGCTCATCTTCACTATGCCCGTGTCAGCCTCAGAAATCCACCTTAGTAATCTGCAAATACCTCATTGTGTAACTTTAATGAAGATTAGGACTGAATATTCTTACGGTATCAGAATTTCTCATACAAGTGTCAGTACAAAAATTTGTTTTGACTGAACTAAAAGAAGCAACACACTTTTTTTTTTTTTTTTTTTTTTTTTTTCACACACACACCCCAAAATATCCTGTTTACTTACCTACGGTTTCAGCACAGACAACACAACCTCCTGGGGCAGACACAACTTAAGGGAGAACTGGAGTGCAACCCCCGTGCAGCTGCCCTGGTTAGTGAATGGGACCAGGACATCCTCATCTAGGATAGACACAATCTCTAAGAGGTAATTTCTTGCACCAAAGCTCACCCAGCCTGCCCCACTGTACTTGGGGCACAGCAGCATTGTTCTGGAAGCTGGAGCAGAAGCTGCTGGAGATAAGTTTGCCCCCCCCCCCTTTCTCCATTTCCATGTACGGTTTCCTTTCTTCTCATGAGAACAGAAAGAAATAAGCCTTTGCAATCATCAGTCGCTGTTCTTGAGCGTGACCTTTTGCAGGGCTGGCTCTCTGCTTCGCTTAGATCTCTGTAGCTCAGGATCTATGTCAATGGGACTAATGTTTTTAGACACTTGGCAAAACCAAGTCAGAGGGGATGCATCTTGCAAGATTAAGACTGTTTGGAGCACCCTTTGAATATCATACCATGCTCCTTGCTGGCCACATTGGGCCTGCACCTCCCCAGTACGTTTCACAGTTCCTGCATTGTGGGACGTCGTGTTTCTCGGTCCCTCGAGACACAAAGCCTTGCTTCACCCTGTACAGTCTCATTCCCGTGATGGAGTCAGTGCAGCCAGCCTCTCACCTGCTGCAAGCATCACTTGCGTGGCACCGCAGTGACACAGCTGCTTGACAGCACACGCCAGGGCTGCACAGGGCAGGGAAAAACCCATCCATCTAAAGAAAGCCTCAAGAGGATTTCAGATAGGTTAAGTGAATTGTTCCACTGAAATTCATCCAGCATACCACCCCAAGCTGGACTTGTGGTTTTACTAAGTGGTTACATCTCTGCTGACATCAGTGGATCTGCAGCTGTTCACAACAACATGAATATGGCCTTGGAGCTGACGGTCCTTTGGCTTGCAGGCAGGAGAGGGGCGGTGAGAAGCGTCGTTTATTTTGGATAAAAGTGGGTCGGGGGCTGTGTCACAGCCCCCTCGCTGCCTGGTGGAAACTAGTGACTGCCCTGTTATATCCATGCAGTGGTGTGTTGCCACTACTGACAGAGTGAGACACCATAGCGTAACAGGCACTGTCTGAGCTTCACATATTCATAAAGGCTTTTGTTAATTTGTTTGGATTCTGGATTATTTTCTAAAGCAGCAACAACACGCTGCTGAAGGCAGCAGCTCTGTTCCCAGCATCCCAGCAACAGGCACTCACTTAACACTGCCTGGGCTGGTACCCAGACAGACCCAGTGCTTCTCCCAGCCCCCTGTCTCGTGCCCGTCTCTCTGTCACCTCCCCTGCCACCCCGCCACAGGTTTCGCTGTCTGTGTGCCAGGGATCCAATGTCTAGCTCTGATGCAGCCCAGCTGCATAACCTTGGCTCACACTTCTGAGAGGATTGCAAGGCTGCGGCCAAACGCCGTGAGAAGGTCCAGGCAAAATAAAGGAAGGTAAAATTACGGAGGCGAGTGAAAACTCATTGAAAGACTGGGTGAAAGACAGCAACCCCACAACCTTGATGATCTGCTCCAGAAAGCAGTGGAGGCCAGCCCACCCCATCCTGACTGGTGCTGCAAGGACTCTTTGGTGCCTTTTGGGGGGGACATGAGCATGCGAACTCTGGTAGCTTGTTAAATCCCAGCTATATTGCATGTGTGAGAGCCAATAAATGGTTGCTTTAGACTTTTAAGCTGTTTGTCCTGACTGCAGAGACTCTTTACATATGGCTAAATGTGCTGGAACCTAAAAGGATCGGTTACAGTCAACTGCAGAGCAGCTTCCCTTAATCATCATTAATCATTGTTTCTTTCAAAACCAGCTTCTTCCTACCCACAGAACAAATATTTAGTCAAATGAACATGACAAATACATCAGTGTCATTCCAAGATGGTTCCTCAAAGCTCATTACTGTGAGCAGCCTCATTAGCACCAGGTCTCACTGCTCCTTCAGCAGTCCTTTGGAGCCCAGGCTGCTCCCAGGCCCTGAAGGTCTCCCCCCTCTGTGCCATAAAACACCTCCAAAGCATCTGCCCAGTGCGTGACTGGGGAGAGAGGAGCTAGAGGGACAAAGCGTTTTATTTTATTTTCTTCAGCTAGATGCTGGAATGACTCATTTTTTGTACAGTCTCTTCACTTGCTAACTAACCAGATTTCCTGAGCCTTTATTACTCACCAGAGCTCATGTGAATTCTCTTGGGAGTGGGTGAAGTTGGGCTTAGCGTTTATGCATGGCACATGCATGCTATCCCAGCGACGAAGAGAAAATAGGACCTATTCTCCTAGGTAGGATGGGACAGCAGCAACAGGAGAACATTACAGCCACGCAAAGGGCCTGCTGGCTGGGCGTATAGGCTCCATACTCCCTGAATTTTATGCATCAGGCCATGCAAAACGATGTTGTTCCTCCCGAAATAAACTGTACCACTTATTTATAATTTGTGAGAGCCTCCATCACACCTGCAACAAGCAAGCTCTGACCTATACTTACCCCTTCTCAAACCTTTCTCTCCTTGCATTACCTCTCAGAGTGAGAAAACTAGAAACCAGTGCCAAGGGGTTGAGAACCACAGCCAGCATGAAGTCCATGTGTGAATGGAAATTTGTGAAAATTTATTCTGTAATAATATTTTCATAATACAGAAAGGGACACAGAACAAGGCAATCCACAGAAGTTTGTGAGTGCTACTATCTTACTCACCAAAATCCCTAGTGAGCTCTCCATCCACCTTGAAGTTCCCACTAGAATCAACCCTCAGAAAGTATCTTTTACATCCAGACATTCAAACAAGAAGTGTTTAACAAGGAATAAAAGTTTTACGGGTTTTAAATGATCACTGGCTCATGATTCTTTTCTTAACATAATCCAGAACAAGCTATAACTGAGATGGCATTTTAATCTTCGTGTGCTGTTATTCTAACTTTTAACAGCAACAAGCCAGAAGTAATTCTTACTGTCATAAAAAATCAAACAACAACAACAACAATAAAAAGCAGATTGCTTCCAAGGCCATCAGGCAATTATGTAAGTAACATCATAATATTTATAACTGGGTATTTCAGATGAATGTACATGACTTTGTTCCAAAGGAGGTGCCTCAACCGCACGTCTCTTGAGGATGACTCATGCATTGTTTTCTTGAAGGCATCCCATTACAGGCAGCATTTGGAATGGAAAAATGTGATTTGTTTAAAAATGTATATATAGAACTGCAATCATGTGGACCAGTGGGGCGTAGAGGCTGCGAGTTCCTCTAAATGATGAGAGAATCCAGCATCACCATGAAGGCAGTTCTGCTATTTCCTAGTTGCTGCTACAAAAACAAAACAAAACAAAAACCATGTTAAAATTGTGCCTCTGTAAGGGTTTTTCCCATGTGTTGGCAAGCCTGTCTTTTTTGTGTGTGTGCGTGTGTTTGAAGAAGAAGCAATTTATTGGCTTATTCAGGTAGAAGAGATTCAGGAATATCCCTTGTTCGATTTGGGAGATCAGTTAAAAGCTATGAATTGGAACTTTTTCTGTTGATGTGATCCAACATTCAGGAGCCTTCCTTGGCAGGTGTGATGGCAGCTATGCTCAACTGTTAGAGCCGTGCTCCTTTTCTGTACCTCAGTTCAGCTGAGGGTAAAGCTCACAGAGACGACGGTAATTCAAATGGAATCTCTCCCTGGCCTCATTGTCCCTGCATTGTCCTGTATATTCCTATTTCAAAAAGAGAAATTTAAACCTTTCAAATTCATGTTGAAAATATTCACATTCAAGGAGTTTGAATACAGATTTTTACTGGAATGGCAGACAATATTTACTATTTGGCTGAAAACACATCTCTGAGCTGCTGAAACCTTAGTTATGGAGAGACTGACACCCTCCGTAACGAAAGAAGGCAGCGTTACTCATTGAGTTGGACTTGTGCACAAACAGCTCTACTACTCCCTGATCTTGTTTCCAGCTCTGAGGCTAATGTACTGTGCACTTTAACAAGTTCAGACACTGAAACACAAACTGCCGACTTGTGGAGTGGATCTGTTAACACTGAGAGCCATCCTCAACAGGAGATATTGAGGTGCAGCTAATCCTTTCCCTTCTGGGCTTCTCCCAGGATAAGACTAGATCTGAGGAGGAGAAGACAACATCTGGGGGCTCTGGTTGCTAGAACATGCCGAAGGGCAGAAGGTGCTGGAGAGAGACAGGTGCTCCACTATAGCATGTTGTCACTTTAAGGTTGTGGGATTTAAAAATCCCTAAGCAGAATGCAGGTTTCAGTCTTCATCAAGTTCATGCCCACTAACTTCAAGTAAGGAAATCAAAAAAGCCACTTCTTTCTTCACACCTCATTCCCCTGTGGACTTTTTTTTTTTTATCCTACAGTTACTGCTTGCTCTTCCGACTCATAGGCAAGGAAATCCAGGGCGTCTGCAGGACCAGCAGCACAGCAGGACGTGCGGGATCCAGGAGCACAGCAGGACGTGCAGGATCTGCTACCCCAGCCCCTGCCCAGCTCCCACGGGACAGCCTCACAGGGCACCAGGACAGCAAAACCAACCCAACTGCTGGTGTGCTGACACATGCTTGCCATGTTCTGCTGCTCTGCTGACATGTTATTACAACCCACACTAGTACAGTTACTTTTCTGGCTTGGAGACACATACAAATATTATTTTTTCCTCGAGGAAAGGGCAGAGAAGTGAATTGGAATAAAAGTATTGTAGGCAGCCTAAATATTTACCATTCTCCAGAGTGGAAAAGCTAAACTAAAGGTCTGGACTTAGTGCCAAACATTAACAAAAAAGAAGAGATGTATTCAGTGTAGGGCAGATGTTAATAACTAAAGGGCTTTGTGCAACGCATCCTGTGGCAGAATTAACCTCATCTCACCCACCAGCTGGGGTCAGCCAGACAGGGATCTGGAGTCCTCTGCTTTCCTTCTCGTATTGCTTATTTTATCTGTTCCCAAAAGCAGATTATTTTCAGAGTATTTACAAGCCTTTGTCACAAAGGCCTCCTTTGGCTGGCCCTGATGATAAATCATTCCAAAATGCGCCAAGATGGAAGTGCTGACAGTGAAGAAGGACCACAGCCTGCCACAAGGCACGTACCAACCTTGGCTGCCAGGACAACACAGCACTCGGTCACTCCCCCATCGTGTCCCAAACCTCACCACTGAGATCCGGATGAGTTGTGTTACAATGACAGTGCAATTAAATAGCATGAAATTCACCCAGAGAGGGCAGGGGGCATGTGCTGCATCAAGATGGCTACCTGCCTGCATCGAGTTTTGGGTACTCAAACTGCTCTCTACAGTTGGGACCCTAAAATTGGAGGCACAGAGGTTTGGAATGGATCCAACAAAGAGAGAGCAGACCCTTCCCCAGGAGGGCAGTGGCCAACTATGCTGGGATCACCTCGGCTCCCCCCTTCTCCCAGGGCAGCCCCACTCTGCCTCCCCCCTGACATGGGAGTGCCACTTTCATTTCCTGCTTGGGGTAACACGCAGCAAAACTTCAGCAGTTACGTGGTCTGCAAAGAGTCACTTCGTCAGCTGAGGCTTTGCTTGTGAATTATTTTGTGGTCTGGGGTTCTCAAGATAACCAAGGGGGGCCTTAATCTTTAATGCAAAAAGGCAAAGAAACTAACTTTCTTACATTGCATACAAGCAAATAAAGAACAAACACATTTTAGCCTCTCTTCCCTCTGCCTTTAAAGCTCTAATGCACAAGGCATCTACCAGAAAATTTGCAATAGCAGGGGCTGCTGTAAGCCACAGTTCACAGAACTGTAAGTCTGCCCTCTATTAAACTGAAGGCATGAGTCTAAACCATGACAGGGGGAGGGAAAGGAAAAATTGAAACCAGCACTGAGAAAGCCTTAATTCATGACAGTAAAACAACTCTCCAAGCCAAGAAAGCAGAAGGACCTCTAATAAACTGATTAGGAAGGAGTACCCTGGAAATTCTTCAGACCTGAGAAAATCCTTCAGACAGAATTCCCCCCGTGCTCTGGCACAGCTCAGGACTCACAAAAGGTGGCACAAGATGTCCTTGCACAGAAGAGGCTGCTGGCACCCAGTGAGAGCATGCTCCAAAGAAGACCATTGAGAGTTAACAATGTACCAGTCCAAACCAGAATGCTGATTTCAGCAGTGTAAGCTGTCCCACTCTTCCTGAGAGAGCAAGGAAGCAAACGTTATTTGATCTCCTTAATGCATGCAGTAAGGTGTCCCAGCTAATGTGGTGACAAACCCATTTCATCCTTGAAGTTTATGCCATTTGTGAGTGTCAGTGCTGTGACTTGTCCTGGTCCCCCTTCTGCCATAACACAGTTAAGGTTCTCATATGCAGCTGTACTGCAAAAAAGAACTGGTCTGGGATAAATGAAGAACAACCTGGAGGTTTGTTTTGTTTTGTTTTTAAATATCTGGGATGGGTTAACATAAAAAGAATCAGAAACATTACAATTTAGAAAGCTTTTTGCCACTTTGGTAGATAATACACCTGAGATCCACACGTATGTTGCAAAGAGGCAAACCTGCTGATAATCCCTGGCTTAAAACCATCCCCAGTTAAGTGTCTGTCTTCATCTTTGATGTCATATTCCCACTCATCTAGTAGCATCTGATTCGAGTGCTTGTCATTGATCTTTTTGTTCTCTGATGTGATTTGTTGGCTTATATTTCTCTAACCAACAGAATATGATTTGATCACAAACTCAAGAGGAGAACGGGGTTTAAAAGCAGTGTCTGTTAAATATATAATTAGAGCCTCATCTGGGTAATCTTTCTCTCTTGCTGAAAGTGCCAGCTCTGCTTCAGTCCGTATACACTTAACAGAGCCTGTTGCCATTCCCTAGAGCCACAGCATTCTATTTGACTATTGCTTCATCAGGACTGTCGGCTCTTCACACAGCAGCACCCCTCAGGTCCATCCGTCATTCATGTCACATAAGCAGAAAACACTTGACTGGCCACAAAAGCCAACCAAAGGCATTTGAATCTTTCACTACAGTGCTGCCAAAAATAGAACCATAATACCACTAAGCATCACCGTAACATCAAAGCTTTTAGAGAGGATTGCCATGCTTTTGAAGGGAGGTGGCCTGGCACAGGAAGAACGGACTTCTCTCCCAGCATCCTGATCTCAGTGGGATGAGAGCTCCCTTGGGATCCACCATTTCATGGTGAAATCTGCACTGCAAGTTGGCATGAGACATTCTCCATATCCAGCACAACTCCCTTCCTCCCCCTCACTTTCCTCCCAAGACCCTCAACTCTCCTCATTTTCCCCATCTTCCCCAACATATCCACTTTGCCAACAAGAGGCAGAGGCTCTGCTGGTAGAGGAAGCAGAGGGTGAAAGTAGCACTTCTTCATCTGAACAGAGGAGTAGCATGGGGAGAAGGGTGAGTAGACCCAGGCTCAAGACAACAAGTCAAAAAGCTAGAATGACAGCTCTATCAATATCATGGCAGTAGTTGCATCACCAGTCCAAATCATGGTGAAATAAGGTGATATCACATACATTCAGATTCAGAACTTCTAGTCTTTTACTCCAGTCTTCGTCTTTTTTACTTCTAGTCTTGCTTTGTGAATTGGAAAGAAAACAAGGCAAAAGTGAACAATCACTATTTATAGACAGTATATAACAAATTATTAATGCTAGCATGACAAAAGGGGAATTAATCTGACCCCAATGCCAAAGCAGCAGACGAGCATCCTGCTGCAAATATCCTGAGTTTACGTCTCAGTCTAGCAAAGAGTTGAGCACGCCCAGTACTCTGAGTCCTTCTGAGTCCATACTGCAGAACCAGGCCCTCCTAATCTTCTAAATTTCAGCATGATACCGATATTACTTCAGCTTCTCAATGGAAACATTTGTACCACACTGTGGATTAGAAATTATTTGATTAAGCAAACAATGCTCACAAAAACATTTCAGAGTGTTCAGCTGTGCTGCACTAACCCAGTTAGCAGCATTAGTTCATCCCTCACAATACAACTTGATATGCTTTCAAAACCGCAATAGATACGATACTTTGTGCCAGAAGTTATTTCCCTGTCAAATTCATAAATAAAATGCACTTTAGAGAAGAGTATAATCCCTTTCCATTTTTAATTTTAACCTCAGTTTGTGAATCAGAAGATAAGACATCATTAAACTGTTAATGTTTGTAGAGTGCTTTGAGAATAACAGTTTTTATATGAGACACAATGCATTATGATGCTTTCATTTGTATTAAATTCCCAATTTGTGTTACAAACTGCCTATTTCATTTAAATGATTTGAATTTAATTTCTCAGATTTCACAAGGAGCTGACTTCTACTTTTTCCAATTCCCACCTCAAAATTCTGAGCAAGAGATTTTGTCCCTGAGATTACATGATTTTCTGCCATCACTTCAACATTGTGGTGTCGTAGACCTGAAATCTAGGACCTGAACACATTTTTTTTCTCATCTTGACATGTTCTTCCTTTGTGGCTTTGTGTATTTACCCACAGCAGTGCATATATACACACACGTACACCCACACGTAAACGCTAGCCGGTTTTCATCAAAAAATAATATAGAATCTCACCTCAGCTAGGACACTTACTCTTAAGACCATTTAAATTTAAACTAAATGTAGAATTTTCTCTCTAATACAGCATCCAGGCTGTTTATGGTGATGCAGCTGCTCCCATGTGCCTTGATATCACACTCTGCTCCCAGCTCACCACCACTACTGGAGCAGCCAGACCTCACCGCTCCCACACGCGCCCTTCGTCTGTCAATTTCTCTCTTATATAGTAAAATTTGTAAAGCCAAGTGTGTCAGTGCACTTATTTCAATGAAATACAGGAGGTTTAGGTTACAAATTAGAAGGCATTTCTTCTGAGAAAGAGTAATGAGACATTGAGATGGGTTGCCCAGGGAGGTGGTGGTGTCACCATCCCTGGGGGTGTTCAAGGAAAGGTTGGACGTGGTGCTTAGGGACATGGTTTAGTGGGTGACATTGGTGGTAGGGGGATGGTTGGACCAGATGATCTTGGAGGTCATTTCCAACCTTTATGATTCTGTGATTTGATGATAAATACATTACAACTCCCTCCTCAGTCCACACAGGCCTGAGCCTTGCTGCCACCTTGTCAGAGCAAGGCTGAGCTTGAGGAACTTCAAAGCGAGAGCTGGTGTGGTCTCCATGCATGGGCTGAAACCGTTCACTCACTGCTCACAGATGCACGCAACTACCACCAGTCCCTAGAACAACACAGCTTCAAAACCCCGCAGGCGAGGAATTGAGCCTAAACCTCTGAAAACAAGCCTTGACCTGGGCTCTTGGGCAAGAGGGGTTCCCTGGAGGTGCTCAAGACCAGGTTGGACAAGACCCTGGGCAACCTGATCTGGTGGGTGGCGTTCCTGCCTATAGCAGGGGGGTTGAAAGAACAAGATTTTTGAGGTCCCTTCCAACCCGAGCTAGTCTATAGTTCCACATGTCTATGGGACATCCACAGCTCCTCTGGGCAACCTGCTCCAGTGCCTCACCACCCCCAGAGCAAATAATTTCTCCCTAGTATCTAATCTAAATCTCCCCTCTTTTAGTTTAAAGCCACTACCCCTTGTCCTATCCCTACACCCCGTGACAAAGGGTCCCTCCCAGCTCCCCTGTACCCCATTCAAGCACTGTGAGCTCCCACTCCCCCAACCCCACAGCCCCCACAGCCCTCATGTCCGTCCCCCCCGCGCTTTGTTTACCCCAGCCGGGGGCAGAGCACCGGCAAATGGCGCCCGCGCATGCGCAGCCCCGCCTCGCTCCCTCAGCCCCAAGGCCGCCTCCTCCGCTCCGGCATCTCCCTGTCCCCCTGTCTGTCCGTCCGTGTGTCCGCCCGCCCGTCCGTCTGTCCGCTCCCGGCTGCGGGGCGGCCTCCGAGGGGTCCCCGCGGCGCCGCATGCGGCCCGCGAGGGGTGGCGGGCCCCCAGTGCCGGCGGTGAGGGGCCATGGCCGCCGCCGGGGCGGAGAAGGGCGGCAAGAAGAAGACGGAGAAGAAGCTGGCGGCCCGCGAGGAGGCCAAGCTGCTGGCGGGCTTCATGGGCGTCATGAACTGCATGCGCAAGCAGGTAACACACACACACACAGGGCTGCGGCGGTCGACATCCATGAAAAACTATAAAAGCCCCAAATCTGCCTGTGCTGCCCAGGCTGGGAGGAGTGCTGGTCGTTTTTCTCTTCTTGAGAGCCCCAAACTTGTGGTGTGAGAGCGGGCACAGGATCTGCGCGGCCCCGAAACGTGAAGAGAACTTTCTGCTCCTCAGGGGACCTGCCTTGGCCCTGGCATTACTTAAAAGCGATGTGGAGCCAGGCTAGAGCTGGCCGTGGAGCCAGCTGTCCGCGCGCAGCACTGCGACGCCTTGCAGCCCGTAGGGCTCTGCTCCTCGCCTCCCAGGTTAGCTTGTGAAAGGCTCAGGCCAGTTTTAAGTAAGCTGTACGTCTGTCTGGGCCCTGGCCTACCAAGTGACAGCAGATTCTGCTTTTGTCCATCGCCAGCCCTGTGCATCTTTTATTAATAATGCTGTCAGTTACACTTGTGTGCATGAAGCTTTTTGCGTAGCTAAGCCCCTATGTATGAAAAACTGAGTTGGCTTCAATGAAAAGTTTGTGGTGACTTCGAGTAATGGAGCACTAAGACTTACATTGACGTTCAGAGCCTATGACATACTTCTTGTGGGATTTGTTTCTGCTTTGAATCAGGTAAAACATATTCCAGGGTGTAACTGAGCTCTGTAACTCAGCGGGGCAATGCCCGTCTCATACCTCTGCCTTTGTTGGCAAGCGGACGCCAGGTGCTTGGGTAGAGGGAATAGAGCCCCTAGTGTGAGAGGATGAAGCTGAAGTGCTGCTGTGACACCTGTGGGTACTTCTGGGTGTCTTGAATTTTGGTGCCCCCTCAGGGATGCGACCCTGGATTTTGACGGCTGTCTTTTATTTTGCCAGAGTTTCCCTAAAACTTCACATCAGATCTCAGGTGGTGGCTTTGCATGTCTGTCCACCCCCCTCCCCAGCTGACCACTCTAGAAACTTGCGTGTAGCTCATGACATTCCTGCTTCTTCTAGTTGTTTGTGGGAGGAGCAGCCAGAGAAGAGGTACTAGATCAGCTGGCTCGTTGTGCTGCGGTTCAGTAGGACCTACAGGAAGCTCTTGTATGTGTTTTGATGACTTGAGGATTGTGCTGTACTTATAAAACCTCAGTATGCTGTGAGTGAAAACTTTCCTGTGGTGGATATAGCAACCTGCGTGCAGAACACCACCATTTTATCTGCATTGGTGTAATGATGTAGGAAAATGGTCTTGGTGGAAGGTACGGCTAATTCTTAAGAGGATGTTTTTTGTGTGGGCTGGGATCTAGAGGCAACTGCTGTATTTATGTGATTTTAGAGCAAACTATGGACACATCTGCGCTTAGTTCTGGTGAGATGTTGGGAGTAAGTATGTTTGGTGCATGGAGGAGTTGTTGCTCATCTCCAAAATGAGGTGACCCATATCTCTGGATGTTACTGAGCTATTTGACAGCACACGCATAAATCCTCTCTTGCTACTTTGTAGCTGAGTGGCAATGTGCCAAGAGGGAAGCTGTTGAGAATGAAGTTGGGGCGGGTTTGCAAGGTGTCTCTGAGCTCACAAAGCTTGGCAATGCAGGCTGACGCCTGGGTGTGTCCTTTGCTTGACGAAATGCTGGTCATTCGTTGCATCCTTGGAGCTACTGAGTGATGCAAGTGGGTCCTTTTGGAATGAAGTTCTTGCTGGGAATTTCTGTACGGTGTTTGAAATAGAGCAGTTGCACCCAGGAACGTCACAGAGCAAGAAAGGAAAGTGATGATCTGTTGTGGCTGACAAATATTTCTTCCCATGCCCAGAGAGGCTTCAGCATATCTGAGATGCTTCAAATGCTGAGCTGAGGCAGTAAACATGCGGACACTAAACATACCTTACAAACACAGCACATAGGTCAAGCAGCATTACAAGCCTTAGCACAGCTTGCCCCCAGAATTTTATGGTATCTTGTAGTGCTAATGTGCAATGCTTGTTTTGAACCAAATGTGCTGGGAATTCCAGCTTTAAAAGATTTCCTTGGAAATTTTTTCTCACATTTCTTTTTTTATTGATTCAGTCTTAAATGGTTTAAAGCTGTGGGTGCACAAAGCAAGTTGGCTGTCATACACCCATCCAAGTTTATACTTGTAATTAAAACATTTTAAAATATATATTTTGTCCCATGAGCATTTTCTGATGAGTGTCCTCTAAGAAACTAAAAAACAGATATTTTTTTTTGACAAGGCCACATGTGGATTATCAGCCTGAGTTGAGCCCTAGGTAATACTGTCTATGTGTGGAGACACTGTTCTAACGCTGTTCTAATCAAATATATTTTCTTCCTACAGTAGAAATGCTGCTGTCTGGGGTTAGTATTAGGATGGCTGTAGGTAGGTGTTACCCAAAATAGTCTCATGAACTTAACGTAGTAGCAGAAAGTGCTGAGCAGCTAACTTCCTAAAACCAGTTTTTCTTAATATGAGAATATTATAATTAACTGCAGTATGGTGTGCCTTTATTTCAGTCAGTGTTCTTAGAAAGGATATCATTTTAAAGTCTATTTAAATAATGTATTTTTACCCCAGCCCCTTATCTTGTCTCCTGACAACTTTTAAGTTCTGTTACTTTCTCCTCATAGTTTCTCCCCTACCTGAACTGTCATGTGCTGTTTATATACAATTAGCAAACAATAAGAAATAAAAGTGTATTTTGTCTTAAAGTTAGTAACTGATCAATTCTTCGATATAAGTGGTGGTTTTGGGATATGCTTTATTTAACATATCCAACTTTGAATGTTTTGAATTTGTTCACCACTTTCACTCAGGGCAGCATGGTGGAATTCTTCAGGTATTGGGATCATCTGAGGTGGGTTTTTTTTTTGTGAAAATCGACAGCTGAGTAGGTAAGAGAGACCCTGATGGATGAAAAGGCTGCAGTATCAGTGCAAGCACTGCTAGATGCTGCAGAGACTGTTATAGGAGGTTGATGTAAATGTCACAGAAAAAGCTTTAGGGTTCATATTTTATCAGTGACCAGCTTAAAGGTGCAAGTTCATGGGGAAAACTGAGCTTTTTTTACTCAGGTCATCCTGAGCAAAAGTTTGACTTGGTTGTCTTTCCGAAGATATTTTTGTTACATGATACTCTTTTGAGTTATGCAGGTTGAGGACACCAGTGAATTTCCTTAAGCTGCTGTTAGAGAAATATTGTTGAAAATGTTTCAAAAATGCTTATCTTTTTCTGTTTGTCTTTTTTCCTTTGATTTAGAGAACTCTATGTGATGTCATTCTTATGGTTCAGGAAAGAAAGATCCCAGCTCACCGTGTTGTGCTCGCTTCAGCAAGTCACTTTTTTAACTTGATGTTCACTAGTAAGTCTTCAAAATTGTTCGATTTTATGCTTTTGTGGTCACATGCTGTTAGATACGTGGCTGACAAGCTGTTTATTTTATGAAAGTGATTAATTTCAAAGATAAGTGTAAGTGAAGATTGCTTCAGTTTGTATCCTTCCATTCATCTCTGTTCACCATTCCCCTCGATTTCACTTTCTGTCCTTTGATCAAGTCAAGTGTTACTATGTATGAAAGCCCAGCTGGAGCCCATACACTGTATTACAGTCGATCTCCGTCCCTTAACCTGAAAACTCGGAGTCATTGCTCCCGTGGCACAAAGGATACCTGCCCTGTTCCTTCCCACCATTAGGCACTGCCACTTACAAAACAGGCTTCCAGGAACGTGAGCGTTCTTGCCTTTGCACTAACTTTACAAATCCAGCCACGTAGTATCTATCTTAAAAATCGTGGGGTAAGGCATGCAAAAGTTAAATTGACTTCAGTGCATGTTTTATAGCACGGTAAGTAGCAGTAAAACAAGCGTGCCTTCCAGTGGTTGGCCTGTAACCATCTGCGGGTGAACTTGCAGTGCTGTGACTGGGTGTGGGGAGCTCTGAGCTGGCTCTATTATCAGCGTGAATGTGGAAATAGCTTTTAGTAGTGTAGTCTGTGCTTCCTTCCTGTCTTTGGTAATGCTGGCTTGGCAGTCTGCACTGCAGTCAGCAGCATTTCTGACCCTTTCCATTTAATACACCTTACAGCATAATAGACATAACGCGAGAATGCACGCACACACCAGTTCTCTTGGTTGTCACACTGCCTCCTTTCTTTCATGACTTGCATGAATAATCCTGGGAAACACCAATAGCTGTGTGCAGTCTTAGCAAGTTCCCATTTTGTATAATCACTTTACATTTTGCAAACAGTGGAAAATACAATAACCAGAGTGGCTTATTGATGTAGTTTGTCTTTTAATCTATTTGCAGCGAATATGCTTGAATCCAAGTCCTTCGAAGTGGAGCTAAAAGATGCAGAACCTGACATAATTGAACAGCTTGTGGAGTTTGCTTATACTGCAAGGTAGTTTTGTTATTTAAAAATGACATTTCTGCTAGAAAGCCTGCCAACTGTAAATGGTAAAATGTTAAAATAATGCTTTCATGATTCATCAGTTTTATTACTATTATAATCCTTTACTCATTGAAAGTCTGATGTGACTAGACCTTCTATTCTCCTCCCCTCTTCCTTTTTATTTAATCAGTAGGAAGCCCCACAGACTGAAGAGGGTGGTAATTGTCTCCAGAACGCAATTCAGAATGCTTCTGGCTTCAGTGTTGGAGTCAAATGATATTCCCCATTGTTCTGAAATCCAGGCCCCTGTTGATATCAGCAGGGGATTCTCTTCATGGCCATAGGAGCTATCACAGATAACCACTTGTGGGAGTTGCACCTTCACCTCTGGTCGGGCTGGGTGGATAACAACTGTGTGAAAAGCATTTCCCTTCTATCTCGGGCTGCCCCCATGCCTGGTTTTAAATAGCACTGCAGGCACTGTAGTGTTTATACAAAGCTTGCTCAAACAGCTAGGATTCTGAACAGTACTTTGCTACGGGCTCTTATGGCAGATGGATGGCAGGCCCTTCATCTTTGTGCTGATGGGATTAACTCTCTTTAAGAAGGCTTTTTCTGTTTTCTGAGAGGAGCCTTGCATGCTTCATCCGTGGTGCGACAGTGTCAGCACCCCAGCGGTACTGTTGCCTCTGCTGGTGCACAAACGCTGGCCTGTGGGCTCTGGACCTTTTCTTCAGGCACTCCCAAATAGTTGCTCTGCTCGTGCACTTTAGACAGATCAACCAGAGCAGTCTCGACAGTGAGTTTAGACAAATTTTGCTGATGTCTGTTTGGGAGTAGGTGGCTGTCAGGAAAAGGTTCTGTTCCTTTTCTGTTTTATAAAAATGGCTAACTACACAAGTCAAAGTAATTAGCATGGTATTCCAGATGGCCTGTGTTAGGGCTTAGCCTTTAAAATCCAGGACTGTTTGCCCTTTCTGAGCAAAGTACAGCAAACCAAAGCAATTTGGAAAGACCATGAAGGGAGGCTGTGTCTTCTCTGCATGTGAGAGAAGGATGCTTGGGGAAATAGCAGGGGAATAATTTTGCCATTATTTCAATTGGTGTAAGTTGGTGTTTTGGCTCTAAGTAAGTAGGTATTTGTGCTAACTTTGCATCTTCTGTTTTGCAGAATTTCTGTTAACAGCAATAACGTCCAGTCTTTACTAGATGCAGCAAACCAATATCAAATTGAACCTGTGAAAAAAATGTGTGTGGATTTTTTGAAAGAACAAGTTGATGCTTCAAATTGTCTTGGTAAGAGAAATGCAGACTTTTTACTGTTTTTAACTTTGCAGTTCTCAAAAACTAGATAGTGTTATCTAAAAGACAGTAATGCTTAGCTAAGTCCAGGTACTTAAAAAATAATTTGGCTTAATCTAAACCATTTTCCCTTGCCATAAACAAAGTGATCTGGCAGTTTTTGGCCAGTACCAAGGCCCACTGACTTTGCTAGGTCTCATCCCAGATTAGCAGCAGCCTGTAGCCCCTTGTTTGTGTGAGATCCTCGACTGTTTAATGAGGTGGAGCTTTCAGTTGTTGTTACTGTACTTGGAGGTCGAATTTGACAGTCGTCATTCATACAAAATTAGCCTATCTTTTAAAAAATATGAAGAGGATAAGTTTAGGTTACTCTTTCTAATAGCTTCTCCTTTTGAGTGAAGTCTGATTGTCATCTAGGCAGGTCTGGTACTTAATATGCCCTGTAGCCTTACTGTAAACTCAGAGTTACAAAAAAAAGTAACAAGCAGAACTTGGTGTGTATTGATGCTCCAAGATTTGGAGCACTTTAGTCTCTGATTAAAGAAAATTTGTAAAGCTTCTTACTGACACTGGTTATGTTATTCTCCTAGTTACATCGCAAGTATGTTATAGATGTTCATAATATCAACAGAAATTTCTGAATTATAAGGATTCAGCTGATGCTTCAGTGCAGTACAGCAGTGGCTCTGAAACAACTGCTAGAAGGAAGACATTACTTTCTAAGGAAAATGCCACTTACGCTTGCTTTGCGGCAAGTTCAGTCCCCTGTGGTCTTTGTTAACTAGAAAGTTAATTATATTCTCTTAACGCTTGCATACTTTGCTAATTTATATCAAAAGGGAGATCAAGATTAAATCAATTTTTCCTCAAGATATGCTTTACAAGTTGAAATGTGTTCTCTGCAGACTCACAGGCAAGCCCATAGCCCATAAAAATGTGTACTTGAAAGAAACCATGGTGAATCTGCAATCTCTTGAAATTGTTATTTCTCACTTGGAAAGCAGCTCATCAGAGAGATGCTTGGATTTTATTATTGTGTTTTGCATCTTACTGCTTAGAGAAGCTCAGCAGAGTTAAATCCCGTGGGTTGCCTTTGACTGGTGGGTTGCTTCTACCACCCCCCATCCTCCAAGGGAGGAGGAGAGGGAAGATTTGCAGCACGATGAGCAGATTCCTGCTGAGTAGCCGTGCGCTTACCTGGTTACTAGAGGGAGGGCTGGAAACAGTGCTTCTCAGTGGCAGTTGCTGTTTATACCTTTATGCCAAGTTTCTGCTCTTGATGCAGCATCAACTTGACTTTTTTGTGTCAGCCTGCAGCACAGTTTGCTACTGACACATAAAAGTCCCAGTTGGTTGTGGCCCTTACAGGGAACTGGGCTGGGCTGGTGACTGCTGCTGTGTGACCGGGTCAGGGGAGGTCATGAAACCTGGAAGCAGTCTCTCAAGCTGTGCTGGTTCGACTGGGATGTTGTAGTGTAGCTCAGACCTAGTTAACATGCTGTTGTCTCTTTCACAAGGGGGAAAAAATAGTGAGGAAATAGTTAATAGAGCAAGTGCTACAGGCCTGGCTCTCCAGTTAGTTCTGCAGGGATAGGGAGCACAAATTCAGGCTTATCTTAGTTTGTCTTGAGTTGCAGATGAGTTATAACAGCATCTTTTTTCTTCTGTTTAAAAAGAAAAAAAAGCATACCAATAAATATTAAACTGGGTTTGTAACTATCACTGAAATTATGGTGTTTTTATTCTAGTTTAATACATTAAAAGTAGAATCATAGAATGGCTCAGGTTGAAAGGACCTCAAAGATCATCTAGTTGAACCCCCTGCCATAGGCAGGGACACCTCCCACTAGATCAGGTTGCTCGGCGCCTCGTCCAGCCTGGCCTTGAACACCTCCAGGGATGGGGCATCCACAGCTTCTCTGGGCAACCTGTTCCAGTGCCTCACCACCCTCTGAGTGAAAAATTTCCTCCTAACCTCTAATCTGAATTTCCCCTCTTTTAGATTAATACCATTCCCCCTTTTCTTGTTATTTTCTGACTGAGCAAAAAGTTGCTCTCCATCTTTTTTATAAGCCCCCTTTAAGTGTTGAAAAGCTGCAATGAGGTCACCCCAAGCTTTCTCTTCAGGCTCTCCCCAGCTCTCTCAGCCTTTCTCCATAGTAATTGCAGTTTAGTTGGGATTTTTTTTTTTTAATTTTTTCTTTGCAGGTATAAGTGTGTTAGCAGAATGCTTAGACTGTCCAGAACTGAAAGCCACTGCAGACGACTTTATCCATCAACATTTCACTGAAGTTTACAAGACAGATGAATTTCTTCAGCTTGATGTTAAACGTGTGACCCACCTCTTGAACCAAGATACGCTGACTGTGAGGGCAGAAGATCAGGTGAGAACCCTGTTTCATTGTAGAAGAGCTCTGTTTTCTAGCAGCAAAGAGCATTGAACTTAACTATGGTTTTCTAATCAAGAAATAGACTGAGGCAGCTAATTTCATATGTTCCTACAGCGTGATGCACGTAGCGCTTGCTAGAAGTGCATCCTAGCTTGGTCAAAACCCAATGTTAATGAATATCCACACTTGAAGTGTGGATGTTACACGTCTCAGCAAGCTGCAAAGAGAAGTAATAAAGGGAGTAAGCAAAACAGTTTCCTATATTGCGATAGCTGTAGGGCTTTCAATTCCATGTAAAATGAATGGAATTAGATTTAATGTATTACAGCAGTTGCCCCCAGATTGGGGTGAGACATGCACCTTAATGGCTGCGTGTTTCTACCTGAGTGTGGGCTGAGCCTTAGCTTGTTTCCGAGAGGAGCTGCTGCTGATGGCAATATGCATACATAAATTAATCTTGCGGAACTCAGGAACTTAGGAGCAAGGTGCACCAAACACTCAGAACTAGCAGCATTGACAGTGACAGATTGGTGGAAGGCCTTTATTTATGGAATAGTTACAAAAAAAAGCCTGCGTGGCTGGAAAGGGCCTAAAAACTCATTCATTTAAAAGCTGTAAACTGTGGTAGAAAGTACGTTCACAGCAGTCCCATTTGGAAAACTTGATTCAGTATACCACAGCCCTGAATGCTTATTTGCCAGAATGTTCTTCCTACTGCAAGGAAATAGGGTGTAGGTGTGTCTGCAGTGCCGCCCAAAGAGGTGATTGCAAGATGGTTGTAGCTGCTGGATACTTCTTGAAGGTTCTCAATCACATCTGTTGAAACCATACTGAAGTTTTGCCTTTCTGGCTGGTTCTGGTGCTTGAACTAGGTAATTTAAGTTCATTTAGCTATGTCATCATGAGTCTGTGTGCCTCTTTGAAGTGCAACAGAGGGATCTGGTAATCAAGATGGTATGTGTATGCACTTAAATAGAAATGGGTGTTCTGCTGACTCTGAAGTTTAGTCTTCACATAATTAATGCATTTTCTTCATTGTATCTGTTACATGAAAATAAGAATTACTATGGGTAGAGGAATAATACCAGGCGACAAGAATGTGACAGCTAACTAGTTTATAAGTATAAATATGATTTAGGTCACAGTTCAAAATTCTTACCATGGACTGGGAAGAGTTCAGGCCACAGGGTAACAGTCTCAAAGCTGGAAGTTTTTTATTTATCCTTTGGGTTTTGCTGATAAAGCAGGCATGCTTCAACTTGGCAACGGTGATAGAAATTTCAGGTAGGCAGCATGGCATGATTAAAATTCCTCTTGTTAAGTGGCAGCATACAGTATGAAATTGCAAAGTTAGTAAGTGATACCAAAGAAATCTTATTTCTTAGGAGTACCAATAGAAAGTTGACATAGTCCAGTCTTTGTATTGGTGTAAAGCATATTTACAATCAGCAGAAACAGGAAGGGTGGCTTTGATTACTAAGTGGCCTATTTTTCCTGTATGCTAGTGGTGTTTCTGTTGTAGATTGGGACAGGAACACTGTATGTATGCCAACATTCTGCTGAATTTCCTTAGCTTATGGAACTTGAGCCTTAAATCCTTTTTTCTTTTTCTACTTTTCCTTGCTCTGTGGTCATTTTGCAGGATTACAGCAGAGGAGGTTTAGCAATCCTTCTGAATAACTCATAATATGGAGAGACATTTAATGGCAGAACTAAATCACTCACAAGTGATCACTGTGATCAGTTTCAGCTACAACGAGTAGGTATTGAATGTGTTAATCGCTTGTAATGAAACGAGTGCTGACTCTGAAATGGCAGTGTAGTTGATAAGTTTGCAATGTCTGAGAGCAGCACTGAAATATCTTAGTACATAGGAATGGAAAGGAGGTCCACTGTTACCTTCGTGACTCAGAGGACAGTCATAAATAAAACAGGTTTCTTGGTTACCTTGCTTGTTCTGTCCTCCCTGCCCTGCCAAGAAAACCCATTATCTTTTCCTGTGAAGAGGAGATAGGAGAGTCTCAGACCAGTAAACTTACAGCAGTCCGCAGTTAAAAAAGCATATATATATATATTTAAATGGTCCCTCACGACACAATAACAATGCATTTGGAACTTCCCAGCACTGATTCGATAACAGAAGCGGTTTGTCAGCTCACGACGCTATATAAAACACAAGCTATTTCAGCACTTCTGGTGAAGTATTATCTGTGTTGTGACATGGAATTCAAAGCATACTAGTTTTAATGTTGCCCAAATAAATGTGAATTGCAGATTCATGCTTCCCACTTGAAAAAAGGTTAAATGGCAGTAGAAGTTTTTATTTTAAAAAAAAGTGTTTTATAGAGGGATTTTACTTCATGCCTGAGCATTGTCTTGCCTTTTTGGAAGATGGAGGTGTATACACTTGTGAAAACTCCACGTACTGTTAAGTTAACCCTCAATTGGTAGAAGAATCTGTTCAGAGCACTAAGATTTAGCTTTTGTCTGAGTCTGTGGTGATGTACATTATCTTTTTCTTTCCTTTTCTTTTGTTTAAGGTTTATGATGCAGCAGTCAGATGGCTGAAGTACGATGAGCCAAATCGCCAGCCCTACATGGTTGACATTCTTGCTAAAGTCCGATTTCCTCTTATATCAAAGAACTTCTTAAGTAAAACAGTTCAGGCTGAACCACTTATTCAGGATAACCCAGAATGCCTTAAAATGGTGATCAGTAAGTTGACTTCTAGTTGAAATCTTTGATGTTCTGTATTACATAAAAATTATGTGGAATGTAGATTTTTGAAAATTGGTTTAAAATGCTCTGACAGCACTTTCCCATTAAATACATCTGACCGTGTTCCCTTGTGGATGTTGCACTTACTTGAAGTTGGATTAGCAGATTGTCATGTAAATAGCACACATTCTTGTGTAACAAAAGAAAAGAAGTGAGAGTCATCGGCAAATGGTATTAGCCTTGTGATGTGTAATGTAATGAAGTTTCTGTCAATGGGTTGTCAGGGTAATTGGAAGCATTAGCGTGCCTTTGGGGCACAATACTAACTTCAGTGTCTAATATTCATATGTGAATTATTAAAATTTCAATAAATTAATTTTTAATATTATAAAGCTTCCCTGTGCAAATAAGAATGTTAAGCCTCTGCACTATTTACATCTCTAACATACTCTGGAAGTTGAGGCTAACAGATAGTTACATTATCAAGGTACAGATGAGATGAGGGAACAAGCTTTTAGATTTTTTAGACACCAAATCTGAAGTTTTATCACGTGAAAAAAGAAAAGCCTAGATGTTGATAAATATTCCAGAAGAATTTTTGTATTTCAGTAGCAGTTACTTAGTCAGCTTCCTTTTAGTGTAAATCTAAAACTGGCATACAACTGTTTTCCTTCAGTCAACAAGCAAGATTCCAATTAGCCTATACATTGGTAAGTATTTGCTGACCATCAGTATTTCGGTCATACTTCTTGCATGACATGGAGTTAGGCGGATTGTTGAAGGAATATGGGTTTTTGTTTTAATGGTTTGTAATGTCACTAATATTTTTCTATTCTTTGGAATGTTTTTGTAAGAAAATGGTTATTTTCTTATAGCAAATGCAACTAATACTTTGCATTGTCAAGTTATGAACACAAGCGAGGGTTTTTCATAGATGCATTCCTTATTGATCAGAAACCACGGGGTAAGGAGCAGGGCGTGGTGACTCCTTGTTGTCTTGAAGTCCCTTCTTTAACGTTGGTGCTATTCTCCTTGGGCTCCCGGTTCTGCCAGTAGTAGTCGTCCCTGGTTGTGCTTCTTTTTGCCAGTTTCAGCATGGCAAACTCGGTTGCCTGGTAGTATTGGCAAAATGAGCCGATAGATAAAGTGGTATGTAACATACGTCCATATCCATGTCTTGTCGTCACTTGGAGTAGGCAGATAGAAATGGGGTGTAAATCTGGATGTATTCTCCTATGTGCTCCTGCACATCGTTGCATTTAAAAACCAAAACTAAGCTGTACAGGTGTACTGTGGAAACTTGATTTCCCCCTTTTTTCCCCTTCCTGGCTGTGAAATGCCTTTCTCAGCTACACTGGATCTACAACGGTGGTTGTGTTCCTTCCAGGTGGGATGCGATACCATCTACTTTCCCCAGAAGACAGAGAAGAGTTAGTAGAAGGTACGCGGCCAAGAAGAAAAAAACATGATTATCGCATTGCTCTGTTTGGAGGCTCGCAGCCCCAGTCCTGCAGATATTTTAATCCAAAGGTAATCGTTACCTCAGAATGCATTAAGATTCACTGTTTGTAATCTTCTGTGGTTTATATTTGCTGATGGTATTAACTAAGGCATAATGATCTACAAAATGGTGTGGGGAAGGATGTATTCCCTGCCTCTTGGGTATACAGTTGGAAGAGTGTAGTTAATTAGGCATTTTCAAATCCGTGTACCTAGATGTAGTACTTTGTTTTGAGTAGAATGATTATGTGCTTGTTTATTGGCAGTATTAGATACGGAGTTCTAAAATACATTTGCGTTGAGAATTGATTGGTGTGCGTGTCCCACAGCTGGAGATAAATAAAAGGTCACAGAAACATCAGGCAGTCAGTTAGGAATATGTAAAAATCCATATGCATGTGCATGCACGTATGTGTCCAGAGACTAACTCGATGCAGTGTCGTCTTAGTGTAAGATAAAACATTGGCTTTTATGATAGTATAGAACCTGTTTTGGAATACAAGGGGGTTTGATTCATTTAGTATAAATGTGTAACCATTTCTAAATTCCAGTGGTTCACAATTCCACGAATTAAGAGTATGTTAGAAGAATCGGCAGCCAGTTACCCTAGAAGTTGGGGGAAAAGTGAATTTCTACAACAAAAACCTTAGAGATGGCCAATTTAGAGCAATCAAGCTTTGCCTGATATTTTCTTCCACGTTTCCTGAATGAAGTCAAGCCACAGGAATGTTTATTGCAGCTCTGCAGACTAGATGGTTTTGGAACATTGGCTGCTTGCAGGAGGATTACCCGTACGCTGTTTTACCAGCCAAGCACGTGCAATAATACAGAAATAAGTTTCTACCAAAGCATCAATGCTCTCTAATAAATTATGAAGTTACACATCTGTAATATTTTGTTGCAGAGATTCCAGTTGTTTCACCAGAGCATATTAAATGCTTATTACAATTTCAAACAGTTGTGTGTTATCTCTCTGAACTACATAATGAACAGGAGCCCTGTCAGATCTAATTCAGAATGAACGAGCCCTTGAGGTGTGTTTTGAACTCATCCAACATGAATTTGCATTCCCTTAGGTAAAATAAAATTGAAGCTACCTCTTATGAGCTTTGATCAAGTTTGGAAAAAAAAAATACCAGATTTGCTGATTTAGTGAGACCTCTAATTTGTATTTTTATTGAGAATTCCAAATTCTGGAATAATAGTCATCTTTCTTCACGTGTGTACTCAAGTAAAATATATAGTGGGGTGGGAGGAACAGAGCAGGTGACTTTATTTTTTCTTTTTGGAAGAAATCTTGCAGAATTACCTCTTGATGGAGCTGTATGGTCTTGCATGTGGATTAACTGTGGGGCCGGGTAGGGGCAGGGAAGGAGAAGGAAGAAAGTAATTGGAGAGCTTGATTCTAATAAGCATTGTCTCCCTTCAATGTCTTTTTTCTAGTGCTTATATGCTTCTTCAAGTGTTCTTAGCTAGCCTGTCATGTCTTCTTCAATAGCTTTACTTACTTTTTTTAGCTCTTAAGTTACTTAAAGGTCCTTTTCTGGATATTTTCCTAGTGTTTTTCTCTGATCTTTAACTATGGCAGTAGCTTCTTATATGCCACAAACCAAGGATCCAGAATCCCTTTGAGATTAGCATCAAGTGCATGTGAAATAAGTGTGGGATGTAAGGCTCCAATGCTGCAAACACTACATCACGTGTTTAACCTGCTTTAATTAGTCTTATCAAAAGATAATGGGAGTGTCAGAGTGCCAAAAATCAAGGTTATATGTGTACTGCTGCAAGGTTTTAGGACCTTGGGAAGGAATTGAAATTCCGTATTTTGTTGTCTTATGGGTTGATTGAATAGTGTGACCTAAGCCTTTACTTTTAATTTTAATTAAATTCAATAATTTAATTAAATCCTTATATGTCAGCTAAAGAAATAGTTCAAAACAAACTTAGGTTTTGTTTCTCCTGAAAATATTATATTGGTTATGAGTGACATAACTTTCACTAAAACTGCAGAAATTATTTCACTATTGAATAGGCTGTGTTTGTTGAAACTGTTAACAGAATTACTTTGACTATCTTTGTTGTGCTGTGTTTAATACTTGGATTGTTGCGTGTACTTCAAGAGAGCAAAATGATGGAACAGATGCAGACTGGGGCATAAAACTCTTGTGGAGCAATCTGGCACTATTTTGAATAGAGATGTCTGGTTTCAGAATTATACTGAAAATCGTAGGTGTTCTATTTGTGGTGGTGGGAAACGTCTTCTTGTTGAATTTTCCACAGAGCATTAAAAAAAAGCTTTTTTATCCCAAGCTGGAAATAAAGATTTTTATGATTTCTTGATTCAAATTTATACATGACTTCATGGGACTTTGAGTTAGGAATATACTTACTCCTTTGAAATTATTCTGTTAGCACTAGTGACCAGAATTGGCTGGAAGTTTTAGCTTTTAACAGTAAAAAATCCGCAAATGGCAATTAAAAATTAACAGATGCCTGGCACTGATGTTTTGTGACAATTAAGAGAACCAGCATGCCTCTTAGGAGGCAATAAGGAGCTGCAGGTGATATGCTGTTAATGGCAAGGTTGTCCATGTTAGACACGTCTGCTGTTCTTCCTTGGAAGAGGAAGTAGCGACTGAAATGGAGGAAAAAGTTTCAAACAAAAGGATGTACTCTTTCACGTGGCCCATAATTACACCTGGAATTGTTGTTGCTGCAGGGTCTTGTAGCTGCCAAGAATCCAGATAGTTTTAGTAAGTTAAAGTTCTTTTTTAATTAAAAAAAAAAAAAAAAGCCTTTCAAAACCGATTAAATACAAAGATACTGCTTCTGCCTCTGGTGTCCTGCATCACCAGCTGTTGAAAACCAAGGTCAGCAGGCAAAGTGTCAGCATATATTTATCTTGTTCTTTCTTTCCTTCTAACCCCACCCCCTGCAAAAAAAAGAGGTTTGCCAACACTAAACAACTGTTTGTAGGCGCATAAGCCCTATTGAGATGAGTACTATGGGATACAGGTGAACACGCTGAAGAGCACTGAAAGAAAAGGACCTCACTTGCCTCCTGTTGGAAGAGGAGGGTTCTGCTGAACATGCTGAGGTTATGGGAGAGCCTATGGCTTTTCATTTGATAAAGGGGTGGTTGAAACGGTGGCTATGAACTGAAGCCACAAAAGTGGGTCAGATCTCAGCCCTTACAACAGTAAGGGGAAATGGATTTCTGTAAAAGTGCCAGAAACTTGAGCCAGAAAATATGATGATCTTGCACAAAGCACTAAGACGTTTTTCTTAAGATTTATGCAGCTATTTATTTTGCCATGCTGTAGTATGGCTTTCCTTTCTAGGATGCCTCAGGACGTGTTTCTCACCATAAAGGGCCACATGCACCTGCCAGCTCTTCTTGATTTGGGGGATGCTACAGGAAAAGATTGTAAGATGTTTTGGACTATAACATGCTCTGCCTCTTTCTTTGAACCCCCATGTAGGAGTCGCTGTTCCTCCTCATTGACCAAGGTGTTTGAAGTATGTCCTTGCTAAGAAAATGTAATAATGTAATGTCTTGTGTGAACCATTGCGATGAAGGTCATTCAGCAGGTTTAGCTAGACCATCCTGAGGTGACAGAGATAAGTTAAGGTCCCAAGCTTTCCTGTTCAGCATAAGATGCAAGCTGTGCTTACGATGGCATGGAATATGTGAGATGCAATTATTCAAGAAGTGTTTCTTGTTCTGTATGCTATCCTGGTCTGCCATCAGTTGCTGAGTTTGTTCTTAAGGCTTTGGGTAGCCTTAATGCCTATATTTGATACTTGCTGGTTTTGCCAACCCATGCAAAATCAGTTTCCAGGCACCATGACTGTCAGTATTTGTGATAAAGCATTACCTTATTTCTCATGCTATCAACTGTGGATAGCTATAGATCATTTGTGTTTTGTAAATTCTGTAAATAAGCTTCTAGTTGTTACAGTAATAAAGTATGTATCACAGAGCTTTTTAACTGAGTTGCTTGTCAATTTGGATATTATCTTTTCCCTTTTTCCATCGCCTTTGTTTGCTTTTACTTTCTGTACTTACTTTCTTTAGATGTAAGATGTCTTTTTCCATTCCTATAAAAGAAAATGCAATTCTGCTTTATTGATTACATGCATTGCTTCTGACTTGATAACAGCAGGAGGTCAATTCTGTTGGGGGAAGAAAAATCTGTTTTTCAGGGAAGCTGTACGGGGTGTACAGAGGGAATGAGGAAATAGAAATTGATAATGTCATGGTTCGTTGCAGCTAACTATGTCTGTGTCTAAGCGAATTTTTCAAGAGTACGCCTGAGGAGTATTCTTCAATAAACAGTATTCATGTTTGTTTTGAAAAGGAAATTTAAAACTGACCATATCTAAATCTCTATGAAAAGCTCTGTTTGAAAAACACTCGCTGTGCAGGTAAGTGTTACAATCTATTAGACATTACCTGTTCTTTGTAATGCAGGATTACAGCTGGACAGACATCCGATGTCCCTTTGAAAAGCGCAGGGATGCAGCTTGTGTCTTCTGGGACAACGTAGTTTATATTTTGGGTGGTTCCCAGCTCTTCCCTATAAAGCGAATGGACTGCTACAATGTGGTGAAGGATAGCTGGTATTCCAAGCTAGGACCTCCAACACCTCGAGATAGCCTTGCAGCCTGTGCTGCTGAGGGCAAAATTTATACATCTGGTGGTTCAGAAGTGGGTAAGACACTAAAAATCTTTAAAACAAACAAACAAAAAGCACAAACAAAGATAGCTGGAGATTTTTCTGGTTTTTGCATGATTCTGTTGGAAAGAAACTGCACGTTGCCATGTTAGCCTAATGAGATAATTTTCCCATATTGAGAATTTTCTCCTGCCCACAATCCAACAAGCTATTTCTTCTGTTGTGTTTTTTAAATGGTTTCACTTATCAAAATGGTATTACATTAACTAGGATGCACAGAACACTGTACTTTTCAGAGTTAACTAGGGACAAGCAAACATGATTTGCCATCCCACTCTGCTGTTAGTTTACCCCTATAAATCCACAGATTTGGATTAAATTTTTCTCTGGCATGTGGCCAGAATACCTGCATTTTGACAATGGCATTCATTGTATATGTTGGGCCTAATGATTTTTTTCAAAGAAAAAAGGGGGTGAAATAAAGCTTTTGAGTTACTGGTTTTGGTGGTGAAGTCATACCTCATTTTTTTAGTCTAATTTTTCTGTGAAATGACAGAAGTTATCTTCTGTTAATTTGTTGTTGTTGGCTTGCTTCAATAAATGGTTAAATATTACTTTCTTTAGATGTTAATCCTTGTAGTTAAACTCACGACATATAAACCATAGCATAACAGCAACTGTTACTAATTTTTCTCTAAATTAATCTGATGCATGTTCAGGAAACCAAAAGTAGAAATGCAGGTATGCTATTACCATAAAAAGGTAAAAACAAAGCAAAACAAAAAACTGTATCTAGGGAGAAATTTTTAGTAGATCCTATTGAGTTCTGTCTTGCTGCAGAGGAAAGTGAGCAGGAAAAAATAGTTGTAATCAGTACCAAACACTATCAAAAATGTAAAGCTTCCAATTAATTGACTTAGTAATGTTATCTGACTTTAAAATACCTGCTGCTACAACAGACCTCTTACAATAAGACAGTTTGTAGCTGCCACCTAGTGTAATAAATGTGACATAACACTTCCCATTATTTGAAACAGGTTTAACCAAGGCTTGGAACACTGTAAAACCTCTTAAATCTTCCATGGGAGAGACAGAAAAGTCACATATAAAAATACACTCACTTAGCAAGTGTATTTTTGCTTTGCAATCCAGTGAACACTGCTTGTTTAGAAAAATCTGTCTATCCTGATTACAGTGTTCACTAAATTGGAGCAAACAATTATGTGAAACTATTAATTGGGGAAAAATGCTATAGTGTGTTGTAGAGAAATCTAAAATCGCATGCTGCTTGCATTGACTGGAGAGCTTGGAAAGCAAAGTACTGTGCCAGGCCACTAAGGCAACAGGGTTTGTTTCGCCTTTTAGAATTGATGGAATCCTGGTTTACTTGTAATACCCAGCAAAGTTTGAGTGCTAAACCTACTGAAATTCGTCCATTCAGGTGTAGAAAAAAATATATATATATATATTATACTGACAGCATACTGAAAACAGCAGTTTTTCACTTTTTAGCATTGACATTAAAGACAGTTATTCTCTACTTCCCATGCAGAAGAGTTTGTACAGCTTCAAAGCAATAATGATGTGTGTTTACATAAAGAAAAAAAGTCTCATTCTGCAGTTCTTAATGATATTGAGATTTATGTGGTAGGAGTAAATGAATATACAGTTTATAGAAGTCTACTGTATTTTGGGTCTGGAAGTGTGACGCTGTTCCACATACCTTGATGGTCCTCAGCTGGTAGTGAGTGCTGCTAGTGTACACACTTGGCTCTTTTCAGAGCAGGTTGTATCCAGCCCTCTCTGCTTTCGTTATGGCTAGTCATCCAAGCACCAGTATTTATGCTCCCATTTATCTACATTAAAAAAAAAAAATGCTTTTGATTTCATTAATAGTTTTATTGGCCCTTGAGGGAGGAAGACAGACCTTGCACTCCCAGAAAATATTAAGTATCTGCCAGGTTGCAGGACGAAAGTAAAATGGTGAGGGCTAGCTATTTGCTGAATTATTAGCAACCGCAAGTATGCTTTAACGTAATCTAGCCATCTAATTCAAAAGCTGCAAATATTCTGGGAATTGTGCAAGTTACTTCGCTTAGAGGAAGTCTTGCATGAATCTATATGAACTTTACAAAGCTGGTTTCATCTTCACATCTGAAAGTTCCATATGTCTCCAAGTACTGAGAGTAGCGTGGATTGATGGCGATTTGATCAGTACCTGATGGCAGTTTGTTCAGTATCTGATCAAAATGTAACACATCTCGGTTCAGTCTG
>CM021698.1:33141406-33312309 GCA_011074415.1 Stictonetta naevosa
CTCACTTTCAAACACGAACAGCAATTTTATAAACTTAAGTATTTTGGAACAAAAGGGTCAAGAAAACAATTATAATATGTGCTTTTTGAATAGTCCCAAATTTCATGTTGGTTGGCCCTATTTTTAGCGGTGGAAAAAGCACCTTTCCCCTTCCAGCTAGCAAAGCAAATTTGATAATTACTGTTACTCTCCTCCTGAAGGACAACCATCAAAATTAACGCCACTTTGGTGGGTTTCTTATTTTTTTAAGGAAATTCTGCACTGTATTTGTTCGAATGCTATGATACAAGAACGGAGAGCTGGCACACAAAGCCCAGCATGCTGACGCAGCGCTGCAGCCATGGAATGGTGGAGGCAAATGGCCTCATTTACGTGTGTGGGGGAAGCTTGGGAAACAATGTTTCTGGAAGAGTACTCAATTCCTGTGAAGTTTATGATCCAGCCACCGAAACGTAAGTGTTGGATCAATTCTGAATATTTTTGGTTACTTTGTGCTTTGCTCACCCAAGGAATACCTGAAATACAGATGAATAGGAAGAATTGCATGCATTAAAGTATTCTCCTGAGTTAAGTAATAACATATTATGTACTTGTAGTTTTACTTAAAAGGCTAATTTTCTTCATCTTCCTTTCATACTTTGTTTTCCCAACTCCAGGATTTATTTATGAATTTTATATTTATTTTCTAGGAACTAAATAGTCAATTTTCCTGTGCTTTTGTGTTGTTGTTTTTTCCAGGTGGACCGAGCTATGTCCAATGATTGAAGCCAGGAAGAATCACGGACTGGTGTTTGTAAAGGACAAAATATTTGCTGTGGGTGGACAAAATGGCTCAGGTACTCTAGCACTTGTAGTTCTCTGGATGGTCTCAACAGGTTTCATGGGGGGCTTTTTTTGCTTTTGCAAAGAATTCATTCTACTTTTGTCAGTTGAAAAACTTTGATCAGTACCATGAAACGTGTTCTGCTGCTGACGCATCGTTGTTGCCTTCCTTCTTTTTCTTCCACACTTCACTATATCTCATTTCCCAAAGTGCAATTTTACAAATGATAATACAGTCAAATGCAGAAATGCACCCATACTTTAGCCTAGTTCTGCAGTAGTTTAATATGCCGAACCTTAAGAAAATAAAATTTCCTTTTTTTTTTTTTAATCCTTTATTATGTATTTTGAGAAACTCTGTTATTCCTCTAAGAGACAGGTAAAAGTGTAGACGTTGTTTTGGGACCTTCAGTCAAAGTGAGCTGTTTTCAAGTGGTGAAAAAGTAAGAATTTTCTCGACTGCCCTGGTTAATGAAATACGACTTACTGTCATAGGCAGGTCACTTAATGATCTGTCTCCTGATCTGTAGAAGTAGAGTGATAGCTAATTTCCCAGGACAGTTTAATTTTAATTTTAATTACATAGGGTTTCTGAAGTGCTTTTGAAAATGAAAACTTCTCTGCTAGGAGATTTATTATTATTTATGGTAACTAGAATATCTAATTTCACATTAATGCTGTTTTAGAATATAGCTTTTACTTTAATTAGCTACTGAAACTATTCCAACATGATTGATTCTTAATTCCAAAGCAGCAGTAGATAAAATCTTTGTATTTTATCTAACAGTTATGGTTAGAACTGCCGCTTTGCAAAATTTTAGTGTATTTGCTGAATGTGTACTACTGAGGCAATAAGCATTTTGCTGTTTATATTCTGCAACCATAATGATAAATTGTTCTTAATATAATGGTGAAGAACTATGGGATGAAATATTTATACCTCCTGAGATTAGACCTGAGAGATTAATTTCTACAATAATTCAAGACTGGAAGCAAAAACTTTTCTGTGCCTCATAGTCATTATTGTTAAATAGGAATAACAAAATGTTTGTAGATAACGTGAAGCATGCCCGTTTCCTAAAGAAACAAATCTTACTTAGATCTTGTATTTTTGATTTTACAGTGATCTTATATTTGATCTTAGAGATCAAATTAACAACTTGAAACTATTAGCCCTTCCAAAGGCACTGAGGTCATTATGATATTAAAATCCTTGAAATTTATTGCAGAGACATCCTCCGTCAGTATATGACCTATTTAAGTAAAAGTATGCTGATGACTCCTAGAATGAAATGGTCGCACTAGGGGCAAGCTTGAGGTAGTTTCCTAACTTTTGGTTACTAGCCACAAATCCATAATATACTGGGCATTGTTCTGTTCATGAAGCAACGGATTAGAATCTTTAGTAAGTGAAATGTTAATTTTTATAATGTGAAACTTGTAACAATACCTCTCATTCTCAATCTCCTTTCTACTCTTCTTTCTGTATTTAAAAAAGGGGAGGGCAGCTAGTTTAGAAACCCGTGGCCCTTCTTTTCAAGGATTTTTTGTTTGATCTGTTTTAATGTAAACCTTGCAAATAACTGAACTTTATGAAGCATTTGTATGCTCAAGTTCAGCCTCGACAGTACCTTGTAGTAAGCAGTTATCTATTTCATTGCTTTGTAGGTGGCCTTGATAATGTAGAATATTACGATATCAAGATGAATGAATGGAAGATGGTGTCTCCAATGCCATGGAAAGGTGTAACAGTGAAGTGTGCTGCTGTGGGATCTATAGTCTATGTCCTGGCTGGTTTTCAGGGTGTTGGTCGCTTAGGGCACATTCTTGAATATAACACTGAAACAGACAAGTGGATAGCCAACTCCAAAGTCCGTGCTTTCCCAGTGACGAGTTGTTTAATCTGTGTTGTAGACACTTGTGGTGCAAATGAAGAAACATTAGAGACCTGAAGACGTGTAGGAGATCCTGAGAAATTCTTCAAGGACTTGGGGAAAGATGGCCATTGGTATTTTGCTTCCATGTTTTACTGAACCTTGTTATACCGAGTAATAGGAAAAACTGAAATGCAGTCTTTCAATCTGTATATACAGCTTATTGTATAACATGGATTTTTGTGATGCCCATTTTATTGTCTATTTTGAGATGGGGATGTGTTTTAAGAATCCACTTACCTACCTGAACACATATGCCATCTTCCTGTAAAAGGACTCTTTGTGTGGCCTTGTCAAAAACTAGACCCAAACCAGTTATTTAGAAGAACTCAAGGTATTTGATGAAGATAACATTGCTGGGTAAATGACACTTACCCAAGCACAGTTAGAGAGATTCTTCCTTTGATAAAGGTGAGTAAAGATAGGTTGGGTCTTGAGAAACATGAGCAAACTTTTCTCATTTATACATATCTGCAAAAATCTTACTAGGATGCAATGACTATTTTGCTCAGGAAAGACCAAGGACAGCAGTACTTAGATTCCTACAGTGAATGGGGATAGATTATACAGCTCTCCAGATTACAATAGGTGTTTTATTCTGGTGATTATCTTCCATCATCTGCATGACTGCATACCAATTTTAAATTCAGACAGGCCATATATAGAGAGATAGATTTGAGAAATACTTTGCTTAATGTCATCTTTGGCATTTTGGGAAGCTCTCACAAAAGACTTTCCTATTTTATAAATGGGGGGGGGGGGAAGGTCCACAGTAATTGTGCACTATAGGATCGAGTTGGAAATTCAAGATATAAAACTCAGTACATCTTTGTAGGCAACCAGGCTGTACATACTGTGGATGCCAAACCATTATCAAAGAAGTGAATAGGAATGGGAAAGCAAAGTCAATACAAAAAAGTATTGATTTTTATTGAAAATGACTGTTTTTAAAATGGCACGAACCAAGTCATTAAAGTTATTTTGCAGAAGTCTTCTGAAGTTGCACATGATTATTAATCTCTGGTTTTGTAAATATTTCCAGCCAACATGATACTAAATGTGATCACAATTTTTCTTCCAGCATGAAGTTCAATTTGTCAGGCTATCAGTGTCAATATTGTGTACATTATTCTGAAAAACTATACAAACTTACATGCAAGCCTGTCCTACTGCCATGCTAGTTCATGAATATCTTCATCCTAGTTTTGTCACTTTTCTAACTTGCCTATTCTTGCAGGTCTGGTTCTATGAGACTATAAAGTTGATGCTTGCCTACCTGTATCTTATGCATCACTGGTGGTGTGGATTTTTTTGTCAACTTTATTTCTGAAGATCTCATAAGTAGTGTAATTTCAGTTTTCAAAGCTTTTTTTGTAAACTTCTTCCCGATTTTCTTATACCTCTTAACAACTCTACATGTATGGAAAATAGTAGATGCACTCAAGGGCTTAAAGGAGTTCGTGCAACCTCCGTTCTGTATTCAACAGTAAGTGACTGATGTACAACACTTCTTTCTCCCATGCCTGTCTCTTTTTGAAAGAAACAAATGTCACTGCCCCTTTTGATCTGTACTGTAAAATACTGTAAACTTTTTTCTGCACTTTTTACAGTACAAGCTGTTTGATTTTTGTATCTGCTTTTAAAAACGTGAAGCGGCTTTTTCCTAACTTTGTTTTGAAGGGGTTGCTTCTTGGGCTACTGAAACACTTGTAAGGAAGAAGGTCAGCAGGCTGGGTGAGGACGGGGGCGTGAGGGACCCCCTGCGACGGCCATTTCGTGAGGGGCGGTGTGGCGGCAGCCCTGCTCCTCCATGTCCCTCTGTGTCTTGCCACCTGTGTGGGGCCATACACTACTGCTTGCTTCACCTTCGTGCAAGGCCACGATGCTCCTTGTTATGTACACCACCTGGGCATCGCTGTACCTTTTTTCCTTGACTTGTTTGCGCTGTGGGCCACACGCTACGCGTAAACCACCCCCTGAACCACCGGGCAGCGCCCCACCGCCCGCCCCGCCTTGCCCTGCGCATAATGGCGGCGGCGGCGAGGCGGGGCGGGGCCTCCCGCCCTCAGCCCCCGCTGCTCCCCGGCGCCCGGCCGTGACGCGGCGGCGGTTGTGCGGCGGCGGCCATGGCCATCTGTCAGTTCTTCCTGCAGGGCCGCTGCCGCTTCGGCGACAAGTGCTGGAACGAGCACCCTCGCGGCGGCGGCGGGCGCCACCAAGGTGCCGGGGCAGCGGGGAGCTGGGGGGGGGAGCTGCCGCCGCCTCTCCTCGGAGCCGGCTGCGGCCGGGGGCTGCTGGCAGCGGGGCGCCGGGCTCACCTGGCTGCCTTCGGTGGGTTTAGACCCGTGCTTCTCCGTTAGCAGGCGCTGCCAGAGGAGGAGGCGGATGGGGCGCCGCGAACCAGAGGTACACCAACGTTATTCAGCCGTCTGCCTTTAAAAGCAGCGCGTGGGGCGGCAGCAAAGATCACGGACGAGGGATGTTTGGCTCCTCCGATTTGGGGTCGTCCGGCGGCGGCAGAAGCGCAGACTTTTCTCAGAACAGGTTCTCGGCGTTAAGCAATCAAAGCCTCGGTGATGGCTATAGAGATGAAGAAGAGAGACTTCTGTAAGTTATAATCCTGCCTCGTTGGAAGTGTTTACAGTGAGCTAAAAGTTTACTGGGTAACGCAGAGGATGTGGTCCCGAGGAGGGTAGCAGGGATGTGTAGGAGGAGGCATAGAAAACCCTGCATCCTTTAATCCTCTGGAGTTGTGATAGCGTGAGAAGAAAGGGATCCTTGTTTTGAACCTGGGCAGGGCATCTAGCCAGCTGTGGTACCGGTAAGACAGTTTGCTGCTTGAGGTGCAGACAGGAGGATAAGGAAGGAGAAACTAAGCTGTGTGTTATATTACAAACATCCCAGTGCCTGTAATGTTTTGTTTCTGTGTAATAATCTGCCTCTCCACTTCAGTTTTTAACTTTGCACTGTTTGTTTAATTTGGATTTCAGCCTGTTGCTGTAGCTTCTATTTTTGTGCTTCCACCAAGGCTGGATTTTTATACTTTCGATTCTTTTCCAAAAACTTATATAATTATTTCCTCCCCCTTTACCGAATTTTGCTATTTAATACTACGCATATTCATTCACGTCGTAGTATCTTCTAATACTGAGAAAGTTCTAAAGGGCATTGTGATGTGCAGCTTCAGGGAATATCCTGTGACAGCATATCCTATCCAAGGATTAAATATGCATCCTGTGTTTTTTTTTTTAAGAACTGGTTTAATTTACTTGCAGTACTCTATACGTTAGATGATACAGTAAAATGCTTTGAAGGGACACACATATCCTGCAGAACGAGTGCATTTTTTTTCCACAGAGAATGGCGTACTTCTGTTGTTCATCCTGTGTAGCATCCTACTTAGTGTTAAACTTAATTTTAGTGTTTCCAGGTACTTGAATTTGACTCTGCTTTTGGTGTTTTTCTTTTGACTGCCTAGTTTCTCCTTCATTTGTTTTTGTGCTTTGTTTTCTAGTGAATGTATAGTGAAAGACATGGAAATTTGGGAATCTTCAGGACAATGGATGTTTTCATCTTACTCACCTATGAAAGACAAGCCTAATATTACAGGTGGGTAATGTTCTTAGCGTCACTGCATACTGCTACTTCTTAAAATGTTCCTTATACTTACCCACACCTGTTATACGTATATAAAACTGTTGGCAAGGTGATCACTTGCCTCATGATGCAACAGGAAGGAATGTTGGATTATGACAGATGCATTTTGCATGCTTGCATCTTCTGTAACGAATCCTTTTTGCAACACAAACTGTAACTGACTTATCACAGATGGTGTAGCAAGGCCCATTTCTTCCTAACTAGAGAGGGTGACTGGAAGTTATATTTTCTTTTGAGGTTTTTGATTATTTGTCTCCTTACAGGCTTTCAAGATTTCTCGCCAGAAGAATTGCGTCTGGAGTGTTATAACTGCAGAGCAAACAATAACGCTCAGACCTATGTAAGTATTTTAAAACGACTTCTTATTTCACTGTAGGACTTGTTACTTTTCTTCGGGTGGCAACTCTTGACTCACTTGATTACCAGACTCAAGGAGATTATCAGAATGCCAAAGTATTTGTAACTTACTGTGCACTAAATAGAAAACAAAATAGCTGCTAGCCTGAGTGCTCTGCCATAACTTGTCATTTCTCTCTGATAATTATATGATACAATCCTCACAAAATAAGTAAGTATCCAAAGCATGTGTTTCTGTTAATAAACCAGGTCAAAATCTGAATTTTCCAGTCTGTTGTATAAGAGCTGATAGCAAATAATGTGACCTTGCAGCACATGACTAGATACAAAAGAATTATTGATATTTGTTATGCAAGATGTTCTTGAAAATTAAGAAATTCAGTTACAAAAAGATAGAGTGCTCTGCTCTTACAGGCATTTGGGACATCAGAATACTTTCTTAGTTTTTTAAGGAAAGTTTTGTTAGTCTAGGCTTCAAATAGGGTGTTTTTGTAAACTTAAATGTGGGAAATTCAAGTTAGGAGTTCCTGAAAAATAAGTTTTCATCACTTTGGGGTTTCTTATTTAGCACTTTAACCATAGTTGTCGAGACACAAGTACTACTTACTGCTGCGTATGTTCTGTGCAGCAACCTGTCGGATCACATTAAAGGGACTGATTTAAGTTATGGAAGTTAATTTCTGCAAAGCTAAGTATTTTAGGATGATACTATTATGTTACTCTGAATTGTTCTGTGTTTTGAAAGGGGTTATTTTTTTTCTGAAAATGTGGGAGAAACTAAGACAAATCTTAGGACTTCAACGTAATTAGTGAGCCCATAAGTAAACAGGACAGATAAAAAACAAGAATAGAAAAGCTTAGTCTTTTATACTTAAAACTCAAATATTTTGTGTTTTTTTTTTTTTTTTTTGCAAGCACCTGTTTCAGGCAGTGGTAGAGCTTAGATTTGGAAAGCTCCAGGACATTTTTTAATCTTACTGTTGTGTGAAGTGTAAAAATAAAAAACTAAAGGGCAATAGTAAGAGAATTGAAGGAAATTCTGGGTTAATACAAATTTCAGCTCCTTGCCTTGAAGTTTCAAGACAGAAAAAAATCTGTCTTTTGGCTTAATGAAATTTTTTTAATTCTAGATATTTTCTTTTAGTTTTCTATCAGATCATTCTAGTTTCATTTTATCAAGTCTAATAAAAACATGCTTGTCATTTCCCTTGTTTTAGTTAAATTCTGTCCAACATTTAGCAAAAGAGTGGAAAGACAGGCTGCTGCAGTTGAAGGCTTTAAATGCATCGACAAAAGTAGCATTGGTGAGTGTTAATGAGGGGTAAAATATTTCTGTGTCTGATGTCATTTTTTGCTTAATCTTTGGCAAAGCTGTGTGGTTTTTTTTAAGATTCATGTAGTTTCTGCTAAAAAGGCTATTAAATAATGATTTCTAAGACATAGTTGTAATATGCCACCTTGTTTTTAAAGAAAAGATCTTGCAAATATTCCATAGAAATTTCAGCTGTTATTAAAGGGTTTAACTGCACAACTTTCTAAAAAAAAAATTAGGTGGTAAGTATTGCTTTGAAGATCTCAGGATACTGTTGTACAAGCACATACACATGATTCTTCTAGGGCATCCTTTTTTGCAACTAAATACCTGAGACCTGAAGATGTTTGGTTCCTAGATTTAGTGGCAGTTGTAACGGTAGATACATGAATTGTTCCAACGAAAAACACATGGCATGAAAATGTTTGGCTGACTGGCAGCATGACGATCTTGGCAGTAATCTGGAAATGGTAGAGAAACTGCAAAGTCTGGAAGGAGGAATTGCATAAGAGAATAGTTGCAGTTTGAGAACTGCCTCGTCCCTGCTTCAGTGTAGTTTTTGTTGGTGATAGAAGTGTGAGTGAATGCTCTAGCGCTGCGTGAGTCAGATGAACGTGGAAGTCTTTGAACACAGTTTGGGGTGTCAAATCCACGCCTCTGGAATCATGAAATCAGTTACTTGCAAGTTGGATTAGAAATAAAACTTTTTTGTTACCTAAGGAAAGCAGTAGTGAATCAGGATGATTCCAAAGTTAGGATGATGTTAGCAAAGCAGCAGCCAGGGATGGAAAATGTTATCATTGCAAGCCACATGGGAGCAACCGTACCTTAAGGATGGGTCTGGGTCATGTGCATGTGTAGCAGGGTGCAAACAGCCAGCCCCACCCTTTTTCCCTTGTGCTGATGATGGCTTTTCTGAAGCGTAATCAGTAGACCAGAACAGAATTTTCCTCCGGGCCATTTTGGGATAAATAGGGCATTTTGGTAACTCCAGAATGAGAAATTGATACGTATTTGATACAGAAGAGAAGCTGTGTGTAGGTGAAATGGGAAGACAGGAAGCCTAGTTGTTCTTGGGGAGTTGGTGAACAGTTGCGAATCTAGATGTTTCAGAAGAAGATGCTCAAGACCAGTTAAAGCCAATACTAACTAATCAGACAGAGTAAGTCGATTTAGGTAAAGCCTGAATGAAGTGCACTGAAGTTTTAAGTAATACGAACAGACCCCTTGGTGTGCCCAGGGCTGAAGGTGAAGAGGTGGGATTTGGAGTTGAGCACAGAAGACTAGATGTGTAAAGGTCAGAGAACAGAAGAAGCCAAAGCAGTGGCACAAATAAAACAGACTCTAAAAGGTGAGATGAAAACGAGAGCTCAGAGAGGTGTTTGGTCATTACAATTTATCGATTTTTTTTTTTTTCGTGTCAGTGAAGATATTTGTGCTTCTAGGGTGTTTCCCAGAGAATAGCCTCAAAACAGTTTGTTTATACCTGCAGTTGCATGCAATTAGTGAAAATGATCCGTGTCTGACTTTGTCTAAGTTGTGTTAAATTGAATGGTGCAGCTGTTCTGTTTTGGTTTTCCGTGTAATTATTGAAAGATACTTGCCTGCTTTGGAATGTAGTTTTCATTTATGTATTTTGAATTTTTAAAGCTCTCCGAGTTAAAGAACACGGCCATGCAGCCGTTACCTTCATTTGGATTTGGAGGACAGCAAACATCCAGCTTTGGGATGTCAAGTAAGTTCCTGCATTAAGAACCAACATTTTTTGAGTTTTCTTCTGCGGGATTGAAATAGAGCAGTGTTTTAGTATCGCAGGTGTACCCATTCTAAATGCTTTTATAATTGCAGGTTTTCCTGTGAACAGCAGCAGCAACAGTGCCAGCAATTTCTCCTTTAAAACAAGTTCCAGTCTCCTCAGCGCATCGTCAGGAAACGCCCCTGCTTTTGGGAGCTCTTCTGCTGGCTGCAATCCTCCCGCGTTTGGTGCGATGTCCTCCGCTAGTGTTTCCCATCCTGCTGGTTTTGGCGGCCCATCAGCTCCCTCTGCAGCCTCCTTCTCATTTAAGCTTCCTGAAACAACCAGTGGTTTTGGAACTTCTGGGTTTTCAGGCTTTGGCAGTTCTTCTACTATGAACTCTTCAAGCAGCGCTCCACTTCCAGCTTTTGGAGCTCTTAATGCAGCAGCACAAGCGTCTCCCTCACATTCAGGCAGTACTTCATTGGGTCAGACTGCCAGTGCCTCCGGACATAACGTAACACCAGCGCCTTCTGCACTCACAAACAGCAGTACAGCGGATAAGTTATTTACACCCAAGAGTGAATTAACAGCCGAAGAGTTGAAACAGTTTGAAGCAAAAAGGTTTATGCTGGGAAAGATACCTCTTAAGCCACCACCACTAGAACTTTTAAATATTTAAGACTTACACGTTTATTCTGAAATTACATGTTTTGTAGCTATTCCATGACACCTCAAATACACAATTTTGTGATTGAGTCATGAATTAAAATGCCTCTCTGAGATAAATTTTCATTTAATCTCAGTCTTCTGCAGTAATAAATGCTTGAAAATTTATTTTTTTCATTCTGTATTTATTTGGGGGGTTGACTTTTTATATCCAAGAAATAAGCTACTGAAAATAAAATTTCTTAGTAAAAGTTCCCTTTTATATTCTGTACTGTGAACGTGTGGGCAAGACGTGTATTAAAAACCTCTTGTCAGAGGCAGGAATGCTTTGGTGTGGCATTCACAGCTACGTGAATAGAATGCTAGAAAGAAATTAATGCAGTGCCAGCCTGCTTGTTGGACCACCTTGCCTCTTGTCTCTTCCTTACAGGGTTCGTGCAGCCTCTGATAATTGTGGCTGGGCAGGGCAGGAGCAAACCGCACAGGGGACCTCTGTGACCCCGGAGTCAGTTCCCTTTCCCAGCTGACACAATTTAGGTTTTGTTGGTTTTTCTCCCTGAGGCCATGATACATGCGTTAATGTCATACACTTGGTGAGGGGGCAGCCTTGAAAGCATTTATCAAGAATAAGAAACTTGCTGTTTGCTGTTTTGACACATCTTAGATAAAACTTCTCAGCAATTGTAAAACCACTTAGGACATTTATATGACATGATGCAGTTTTGTTGTCTGGGTCTCAAATCTGATGGGTGCATATGTTAGCCATACCTATACTGAACTGATGAGATGAGGGAATGTATCTTGCCAAGATGCTGTAACGCAGTGGTCAGAAATTTTCCAAAGCAGGTTATAGAGTCAGGTGGAGAGAATATTAGTTCTTGGCCACACACTCCTATTGATGGTTTAAAATCATTTAACCTCTTATTTAATAGGAAAGCAAAAGATGATTCTATGATAAACATAAATCAATTGGTTGTTTCTTTAACGTCAAAGATAACATTTCAGATCTTGCTATGGACTCATGGTCCTGCTTAAAACTTCACTTTAACTGTGTTTCCTACGTAAAGGCTGCTGCAGGAGGATGGCTTGCTAAAATAGTGTCAACAAATGTAAAATCTTGGATGATAGGCTGTGGGTAGGCACTCTGCAGCCATTCTGCTCCAGTAGAAATCAGAGTTCCTCAGTCCATGTGCTCAGTGTACACGAACCATAAAATTGCATGTGTTATGTTACAGTACTGGGATGCTTCTATTAAACGTTTTGGGTGATTGTTTTGCAGATGAAGTAAGGCATCTGGTTTTTGTTATTGTTGTTAATGAACCAGTACAGGCTTTGTACAACCCACAAACAAAATACCGATACATTGGCTTGGAGCCCCATTTAAATCTTATGAAACGTGTTTTTCCGAGCCGGGTCTCCGGAGCAGTGCTAAGACTTGTTCAAATTAAGAAATGTACATCTCTTAGGGCTCACTTAGCACTGGATCGCTTGTGCCAGTTACTCAGCTTTTGACACAGGAACTGAGGAACCTACCAAAATCCATTACGTAGTTGCAACTGTAGCTGCGGAAAATCCACAACTTTACAGAAGCTATTAAACTCATATTCGTAAAAGCTTACTATTTAACAACAACAACAAAATGTGGCTTGCTAGATGAATTCCATAGCTGCCTAAACTTGATCTATCCTATACCCTTTCCTGTATTTCATTTGTGAAGCCTTAGTGATTCTCACACCCAAGTGTATCAGAAAGCTGCAAGTTTTTGTTCGTTTAAGTTCCTGCAATGTTTTTTATTGTTGCTATATTAAAGCAGTATTCTAGCATGGGAAGAGCATATTTAGGGGTAAAGGTATAATAGACTGAAGTCCCATTGACAACCTCAAGGATCCCCCTGGCATGTTTTTAGAAGCCTGTGGATAATTTTGGCTTACATTTAAGGCAGCAATGATTTTGAACTCACCTGTGCTTTCATCGTCATCTTTTTCCTTAGTGCTTATCCTCTGAAATAATTTTAGTAAAAAATAATAATGGACAAAAAGGGGGGGGGGACACAACTAAATAGCAGTTAAGGATACTCTGACAAATACGAAAGGTATCTTTACTAAGTTGCAGTGAAAGATGATTGAGCTGTACCTCAGTGCTGCTGCTGTGCAGTGGAAGAGCTTAAAGCAGCTTACTTCCAAACTTAAGTGATGAGCTGTCTAAAACCTCTTAGTATCTCAGCAGGTTGTTGCTGCTACGCTGCACTAAGATGTTTCAAGGCCTTGAAATGTGAAAGGGCTCTTTAAGTCAAAGCACTTTTAATTAAGATAATAATAATAATAGGACGGTGAAAAATCTGAATAACCTGTTGTGTGTACCCGAATTAACACCAGTGGCTAGATGTTCTCAAACATCATCCTGACCCACAGGGGAGAAGGGAATTTGGAAGTCTTAGGTCACTTTGCTGTAAGAAATGAAAAGAGCAAGGTTCAGGGAGGCATTCCTGCTTTAGATGACAATAAATAAAAATTCATGTTTGAGCAAATTTTTTGACCAATTATTTTTTTAGATCCTCTCTTCACATGCAAAGAAAAATGAAACAATGCCTATTACAGAAATACTAAAGGCTGGATGTTTCATCCCAAATGGTCTTCTGATCGTCTGAAAAGATGACAGAGAACAGTGTGAGACAAGAATTGGCAATATGACATCGCTAGCAAAAGTCAAACTGTCTATTTGGCTGCAGAAGTGGAGATAAGGATAGAATAGAAAGAAAGAGTCTTGCTCTAATGGGCTTACTAAACGGCAGAAAATAAGCAACAATTTGTCAGTAGATCAAAGCAATCTTTCCCAATATTTGCTCTCTATTTCATTTTTTGCTGTTTGTCCTGTTCTGGTTTTGTTGTAGTTGATATCAGAGTTGGTTATGAGTACAAAGAAGGCTAAATAATACCTTCCTTTCAGCTTCCATCCTTTCATTGCCTTAACTTCTCCTTTTCACGTCTTTTTTGTTTGCTAGATGGATGCCCTCCAGAAAGTCATAGTATTGTGGTCTGGCATCCAAAAATACGTATAGGGTGGCAGCAGTCACACATCTTATTTACTGTGCCTTGTTTCGGAACAGGAAGCACGAGGTGAAAGCCCAAGCACAGAGGTGTAACACAGCATGACTGGCAGGACTTGCTCTGGGAAGCAGGCTAGAACGATCAAGCTCCATGTGATGTTTTCAAGTGCTTCCCTGACTTTGAAATAACAGGATTTATGAGTCACTGAAATTCCTGCAGTGTGGTACAAACAACTAAGTTGAAGAATTAGTTGAAGTTTGGTTTCCAAGAGGTCGTGGATTAATCCTCAGACAGCAGCACTAGAGCCTGGCTGCGTGCTGGAGAAATGCCCTCCGCTGCCCAAGCAGAGGAAGCAACCCGGTATGTAACAAAGGGAATTTGCTCTGCCCTCATTCCTCCGGATGCTGCTGGCAGCAGTGGGAGATGTCAAAGCATGAGCTATTAGCAGAGAAGAGAAAAACAAGAGCCTCAGAAAACATAATTTTGTCTTACAAGTTAAGCATTGTAGTCATGTGCTCTGTAGTTTGGCTGCAAAGAGGTGAGGTAGCCTTGCTCTGAGAGTAGGAGGCGCTGCGAATAATCAACTGACTAGGTTTAAGCCACAGAGAGTAAAGATAAAGGCATCAACAAGAATAATTTCACAAGAGACAGAAAGAAAAGGAAAGGAGGTTCCACAAACGTCTAGGGGAAAGAAATACAAAGGGCCTGTTAGTATAGGTGCACTGAAGTGAGATCAGTAACTGAGATGGTGGAAATCTGGGTGGAAAATGGGTGGGAATCCCCCAAATAATTTGGGGGATTCTAGAGACTGATCATTTGCCTTTTTCTAAAGCATTTGGAATAGACACCAAAGGCTGTCAGAAGTGATGAGGGTTAGAGATTAATCACACACATTGATGAGTGAGTGAATCCTTTATGTCTGTGATCCACATCCCATATCCTAATGCTGAGGATAGAGAGAGAAACTGTAATTTGATTTTTACCTGGTCAATATCTGAGGAGAAAATCCATAGGTTCTATTTAGACATTATCGGTAGGTATCTCATTGTATTTGACCTCATACAAGCGAGCAGATGAAAGAGAAATCTGTACTACCAGTGAGTGTACAGAGAGACTGAAAACTGTAGGGTTGCAAGGTACTGACAGTAGGTGAACCCACAGTGGTTTTGATCAGGAAAACATAGTTTGAGACACAGGAATTGCACTTGCTGGGCAATTCAGTAACGCTGCATTTGGTTCTGAGCACACCGGTGCTGTAGAGCAGCTCGACAAATAGAAATTCAGAGAGCAACCAAAGTGATTGACAGCAAGGATTTGGGTGGAATCAGAAGAGCTGAAAAATGGCCGCTTTGTGAAAGCGAAGGCCATGGTATGGGATGATTGTCCTGGTGGAGGTTTGCTCACAGAAGGGAGGAAATGGGATTTTTACAACACCTTGACCAGTAACCAGAACATTGAAGTGCTTCCTCAGAGTTGCCTTAGGCAGCACGTTTTCCCGCTGGGAAAGTCCTATTAATTCTCTGCTAAGATCTGGCCAGGCCAAAACGACAACACTGGATACAATCCCTGCCTGTCAGGGCTAACGGCACACGTCCTCAGAGACCCGAGAGTCAGCATAAGCACTTCTGATCCCTCACCTTTGAACCAGAACACACCAGCACTTGTGAGGAGAGTGACAAGAGTGTGAAGCACAGCATGTGAAGCAGGAGCTGTATGCCGCTCGCAGCTCTCCTGGGAAAGATTTAGGGTTCTGGCTGCAAGGAGGGAACCTCTCGCCATTGAGTTTGAAGAGGCAGATCAGCTCTGTAACACTGGAAGCAAATATACTTCTCAGTCCTGAAACTCTCGCTCACAATTGCTTGTTGGTTTGTTGTATTTTTTTTTTTCTGTTAATAACAATAAAAGAGCAGTTATTAACAACACAGCCCTAGGCAGTACTCTTATTTAACCCACAATGCTGTTGCAAGTTTTTGGTCTGCTCTGCAGAATGAGGCTAGGCATGTTCTTACAACATGCTATCATGCAACAGGCTCTTTGCTAAGACTTACCCTCCTGCAAGGTAACACAAACGGCTCTTAAAACATAGGGAAGAAGAGCAAGAACAATGAGATTTAAATGTCAACAGGCTGAGCAACATTTTTTTCCCCATGTTACGTGGATTGCTTTGTCGTCTGTGCTTTTCTCTGCAGACAATGAGTGGGATTTGCTCTTACCATGTCACGTGAGAGGCATCAGAAACAAGTTTTACATCTTACGCCTTCCAGCAGGCAGCTCTGTTACATTGCTAATTGCATAGTAGTCATGAGAACAGTGAACTGGTGGTGTTCAAGTACCTGCAGCACTTATATCCTGTTCCACCTGAATTTCTGTTTCATTATGGCATTGCACTCTTGGCAAACCAAATGCTTTCTAGTCAGCATCCAGACATGCTTCTGTAAGTCTTCAGCGTGCCCTTATCTTTGCAAATCACATGAAAGGTACCCAATATATATGCCCCAGATGTACTAAGTTAATTAGATTAGTCCTAATCATACAGAATATACCCACCCTCCTGTACAAATCAAACAAGCAACATTTTCATGTGTGTATGTGTAAACTCATGTCACATCACTTTAAAAGGGGCACTGATGAGGTGCAGTCTTGATCTCAGATAGCTCAGCTTTTCTGTCCAACCAGTGCTGTTGCATTTTTCTCAGCCTGACAAGTATCTGCAGGACTCTGGCTTCTGCTTTAAAGCACTCCTTGTAATAACATGAGATTTTGATGTTGTAGCTTACTCCTACAAGTACCTGCTCCTCCTTAACATCCGGGTTTCTCTTGGATTATATGTAATGATGAAATAGGACCAAAATCATATAAAAATGAAATGGCAAGTTTATAACAAAGAGTTATAATAAAAATAAATAAATAAATAAATAAATAAATAAATAAATAAATAAATAAACCACTTTACAAATTTGGAACAAAAGCTGTCTCTGGATGACTAGTCACATGGTAGCACCTGTTGCTTTATACACCCTATCTGCCTCAGACAGAAATGTCCTAGCGGGGGGGTGGGAGAAAGGAGAACAGCTCCTTGTACTGACCAGTACGAGGCAATCTGTGGTCTTCTACCTTTGGTCACAGCTCACTCTGTCATGAAACTTCGAGAACAGAGGGTAAGCACTGCACCCGTTGGCAGCCCCCAGCACCTGCCTGTCCAGGTGTAACTGGTCGCCCTCTGGGGAGGTCAAGCAGCAAGGCAAGGGGAGATTTCCAGGGCCTTCAGCATTCTCCCACTGCCTTAGAGCTTGCTCAGTAGCTCCTAAGGTGCTGGGGACAAAGAGGTCCTCTGCTATGCCCACCAGCAGGTGAGGATGCCCTGCATTGCTCTCACAAAGCTAGGCACTGCTTGAACTTCACCACAGGAACTTGGCATGGCATGAAAGAAGGACCTGGCCTGCAGGCAGATCTGCCTGCCCTCAGATAAGGCTAAAATTTCACTGCAGATCCTCCTGCCTGGAGTCTGCTTCAGACATCTCTGTCTCTATCTAACCAGCCTGAATCCCTGCCCTGCATGTCTCCCACTCCCCCCAAACTCCTTAGCCCCCCACTTATGCAGTGTGAGGGACACAACCCGCTCAGCCTTCCCACACAGGTTTTGCCGAGGGAAATGTCCACCAGAAACAAAACTGCTCTGGAGCTCTGTGCCCCTTCCTGATGCCTGCATGGGAATTGATGTGTGCATACAGCTCTGGTGACCCTGGGTCCGTGCATTACTCAAATCACCACCAAGCCAGCCAAGAACAGACACAGAGCTGTATACCGCCACAGGTAGGTGGTGACACAGCTCCAGCACGACTTGTTTTTCCAGCTGGTGCTGTTTCAAGTGTGTGTCCCACCAATGCCCTTTATTCACATGTTCAAACCCCACACCATGTGATATTTCTAGAAAACCTAATCCCCCTTAGCATGTAATCATCTTGTATAGCCACTGGTCGACTCTTCCAGCCTGTTCTTACCAGGCAGCTGCCCTTGCCTTCTGAAGACCACACCTAGAAAAAACAGAAACACTGAAGCCCCCTCTCTGAGTGCTTCTACTTCTCCAGACCCTCATCCAGAACAGGTCAGGAGGCTTCTGTCTGCTTATAACACACTGACAGAGCGACGTATCTTCCTACCTGGCTCATCTTACAGACCCTCACCCCCTTTGTCTCTACAGGGACAGGCTCCATCCCAAGCCATGCTGCGGAAGCAGAGGCTGCACCAGCACTTGGTTCTCCACCTGGCGTACAGCTCGGGGAAGGAGGGAGCAGCTCTGGGCCCCCACCCGATAGTGACCGTAGCCTCTCTGCTAACAGTTGCTTAATTGTCTGTACCTGCTGACAGTCTGATTGACTTTCTCCTGTTTTTCCTTTCTGGGCAATGTTTCACAAAGGATGAGAAAGCAGGGGGGGAATGGCACATAGTCCAGCACCTTTGCTGCAGGCGTACTGGAAATCTGAGACACTGCCAGGAGAAAAAGCCTGGACGTCCAAAATTTTGGCTGTATGTTTGAAGCACGAGCCCACCCTTCTTTTCACACTGCAAATAAAGAGCCATGCTTATCAAAAAGCACCAGTTATACAAGTAACACAAGCAATACTTTTTGATCCTTTCATCAGGAAACGCACCCAGCTGCCAATAATAGGTCTGCATTAAGGTAACAAAGTTACCCTGGGCATCTGACGATATATAAGGCTGTCTGTCCTATCTGTCCTGATAAAAGCAGGGCACTCTTTCTGACCTTTTCTTCTCAATGTATCTATTTTCTGTTTGGAAAAAAATACTGGGTTACATTAAAAAGAGCAGCAGAGTATCTCTATTCAATATAGTGCTGGAGAACAAACAATTAAATGCACACAAGACACTTCTTGATCACAGCTGCTGTAAACTGGTTCTGGCAGCGAGGAGATTTTCTCCCACTTAAGTGATCACTGGATACATTCCATCCTTGTGATGATTTACTTTGGGAAGGTTTACTCTTCCAACAATAACTTAACTGAAACAATCACGAACAGAGGGAGTCCTCTAAAATAACTGAGAAGTACATGAGAACAATGTGTGTGTGTGTTTTAAAATCTGCTGGTGCATGTGTGGCTGTAATTTATAGCTATGCATCCAAGATCATTTTCTTAGGAGTATGTATATGTTGCAGTACGTGGTATACAGCAAGAGGAAATAAATTGCTTTTTACAGCACTCCCACCTCTGATGCTGGGCCTGTGGGGACTCATGCAGCTGGAGGACTCGGAGCCAAGAAGCCCCAGTACACATTGGGCATCTGGTGTGCCCTCGCAGACCCTCCGTGTGGACCCATCTCTAGGAACGATGCTGCAGAGCTGTAACGCTGCCTGTTAGCTGTCTAAAAAAATCTCTGCGGAAGTAGGACTTCCAAACAGCAATTCAAGTTTCTGAGACAAGTTCTGCACAGGAGCCAGAAAACTGCTGAGGTCCAATTCATGATGTTTTCTGTTTTATAGTCAAATAACTCAATTGTTTTAGCAGGTTTCCTAAGAAAACAACATGGTTTTGATTAGACTGTCTGATCATCTGTCTGTCATTCCTTCTGCCCCAGTCCCTTTTTTAAAACCCTGTGGCCAATTTCCAAGCACTTAAGCCTCGAAGATGACTGTATTCTCAGAGCTGGACTAAGAATTGGCAGCTGGATGAGGAGGGAGACCAAAATTAGTGCTGCGACTGGAAGAAAAACAGGCACAGCTCAGCTGCTGTGAATACTGCTAGCAGCTGGCTGGCTGACCAGCACCCATGTAAATCCGTCTAGAGCAGTTTGCAAAAGCTTTTGCCCCACTGGGGTATTAGCGAGGACAAAGGGCACCAATCTCAAGGAAATTAAGTTTCATACGCACGTTCTGTGGGCCAAAACCAACTTGTTTTAAATATCAAAGCACAATTCTTTCACTTCCAAATGTGAAGTTCATCCAGGAATGAGGAGCAATACAGAAATACTGTGCTTGTATGTTCAGATATAGCAAGGAATTGAGGTTCCCAGCTTCATGCTGGGTTGCTAACTTGCTGCTCGTTTCGTACTTCATTGAAATCAATGAAATTATCCATAATCCCAGATCTGTGCTGATAGATCCCAAGCACCATCATCCCTAGAATCCTGCTGGCACAGATCTGGCATCCTTCCTGTCCCCTGGAGCTCATGGGTTCACGGCAGATGAGCTTCTGCAATGGAACAGATACTGTGAATGATGTTTCATGTAAATGAAATGAAATAACTAGCTGTCTAAAGACCATTGTTAGAACTTTTTCTTTTCCCTACTGGACAGTTTCTACCCATGGCTGGTCACTAACCCTTTATCATATCATATAACACTATATTCATTTCCTTGTTCTTTCCTGTGGCAGATAACCCCATTTTTCCCAAAACACTTGAAAACTTTCAAGACATTTAATAGATTCTCGGCTTATTCTGAAAAAAAAAAAAAAAAAGTACTGGCTACTGATATCAGCTGAATCCTGCAACATATTAAGTCATCTTCTAGTCTTAAACCTGACAAAACCTACTCCATAAGGCTTAAGGTACAGGACAGGCTGAATGGGAATGAACTCAGACAATCTGAGATGTTTTTCTGTCACAGGTGCCAGGCTCAAACACTCAACCAGCACTAGCTCCTTCTGTTCAAACTGGAGAGAACTGACCAGGCCTCAGTATATGTGGCCTCCTTTACTTTGCAGGTCAGTCACTGCCCCTGCAGAAAAGGCTCCAAAACATTAAAGACAAGCACGGGTATAAATGAGAATATTCAGCCTCACCTGCAAACTGAAGTTCATGAACCGCTCAGATGGGCTCTCCGCAGGAAACATCACGGAACTGATAACCACATCTCCTCTAACTTAACGTAACTTCTGTCTGCTCATACCCCATCATCTCCAGGTGGCGACCTCTTATATGGTTATCATACAAGGCATGATAAAACTTGCTGAGATAGTCAAACAAGACTTCCCAAATTTGGCTACCTGTGTTGGCCAAGTCGGAAGCCACCAAAGATTACCTGCTGGTCCTATGGCTACCACAAGAGCTTGAGTTAATACAGGAGCAACCTTTGCTTGCTACCGGTAAATAATGGAGATAATAGGCAAGTAGCAGGTAGGGTTGCCTTTGTCCAGGACACCAAGGCTCCCATGGTAGAAGACCAGCTGAGCTGAGGCCACACTATAGAACCACAACAGCACAGGAATACAGCCCTGCAACACTGGGTTATCATTATATGTTCATGAAATGCTTAGCACAAAGCAGTGATGGCTGATTATGCCCTCTAAATACTACTGTGATACTAACACTAAGTGGTTCCATTAGCAAGTTCATTTTGCTGGTTCTTAATTACAGAGAGACTTGGGAAGATATACACATCAAAGGAATCCTTTTCCCTAGCCAGATAAGTCTTCTATTTATTCCTATGATATTTTAAAATTCCCCACCCTATTCAGTTTGAAAACCTGCTGTAGGCTGTTAGGATTTAAATCAGTACATGCTTATTTGGAGACTTTAAGGGTAAATGAAAGGTTACATGGAATGGTACAGAACTGCTTCTATTCAGTGGTTTTCAGGTACATAAAAAACAGAATTAAATACCTTCCTGCTCTCCCAAGCTCTCCATTATAAACCCCAGGCCAGTCATTTCTTAACTGAATTTAAAAGCTCTCTGAAAATAATGTGATGTACCATGAAGCACAGAGCTGTCTGCTCTCAGCATTAACTCTGTAAATTATTATTAGAAAAAAACTTGTATCCATCAACTGTGCAGTGAGCAGAGGTAGAGTTTCTTTTAAATTGCCTGTTTTGTCTTATTCTATATTTGCTCTGATTTAAATAGTGAGTAGTTCCCATTTATGTTCTAATCAGACCTAACTCTTGAGATCCAAAGTCTTTCTTGTGTGTTGGGGGTCTTTGTTTTAAGGAGAAGCGATCTCAAAGCTGTGGATGACTTGGTGAGCCTCATCCAGCAGGAAATAACCTTTCTTCAGTTGTAAATAACCTGAAGCTTTTTATTTATTTATTTTAAATTAAAATCTATGAGAAGTACATTATGAGAGGGAGTTCTGTGTAATCTGAAAACACATGAAAAGCATTCAAATACTATGGGAATGAAAACTATAAAACATGTCACAGATAAATGAAAGGCATAATTTGCACATCCCTCTGCTTTCAGTACTGTTGTGATGGAGAGGTGGGTTCTGTAATTTGAGCAAAACTTTCAAAAAGATAGTATTTTCTGGGGCTTTTGCCTCCTATCTATGTGAGCACACTGTCTTCAAGCTTTCCAGCAAAAGTCACCTGATGTCCAAAGCATGTGAATATGTAACAGTGCAAAAGTACTCCCTGTGCCTTTCAAGATATTCACACAATGTCCTTAAGCCCTGCCACATATGACTTCAAAAATTTCATAACACTGTTTGCTTCTTGTTTTATTTCTAGATGCTTTAATTCTAAGAGCCCTGAAGAAATGACACAAAATTAGTAATGAAAGACCAAGTGATTTTAATGGAGTTTTTCACTGAACCTAGATAGCCGGAAACATTTTCGACTGCTTAAGCAGAGGAGCAGTCATCATTGTAAGTATCCCTCCCAGGGAGAGACCGTGTGAGCTCAGGGGAAGATCTAGCTGGTTATTCAGAGGGAAGGGAGCTGGTTTGGGACATTTTGATGGATTCCTCCACCAAAGTGTCATCTTTGATCACTTTCACTTGCAGCCTTTCCATTTCATATGAATTAAAGAAAGAAATCAAAGTTGCCTTTAAACATTTTCAATCACTGGCAGCACACAATCTTAGTAGGGTATTAGAGGTGCTGGGAAGATGTATGGGGTCAGGAACATGCTGCCTTCCCTCAGTACACCAAACAGAGTGCTGATGGTGGCTATCCATTATTGCATACACATCAGCATGGTATTTTTATATGTTGTCATGTTTATGACCATCAGTTTGCTTAAGGTATTACTAAACCCTTCCTCCTCTTGATTTTTCTCCCTTACTTATAGAAAGCAAAGTAACTTATTCACCCATAGAGCAGGGCCAGCAGTATTCTCCTTTGTGAGTCTTCTTCCTGCTGCAGAAGGAGGTGTTTCAACACCACCACCACCCCTGCCTCAGCATGCTTTCCCTCTGACTGCTTGGACCACTGAGTTGGAGGAGAAGGAAGAAGCCTTGCAGACCCTCTGCTACACATCCCCAGACAGTAGTGACATTTTTCACATTTTCTATCCTGAGAAATCTCTCTCCATTCTCTCCTCAGTTATGTAGCCCTGTGCATTTACTTTTAAGTTTTTTTCTCTCTCTAGCAAGACAGGCATCGTAAGTCAATTTTGTGCTGTGTGAAGACACAAGCAAAACAACCAAACACTCCCTATTCTGATGGATCACCTGTGGCTTAATCAAGACAGTTTTGAGTCATCTTACAGTTCAATACATCTACCAGAACCCAGAGCTGGGCTTCCTAGGACGCAACAGGGGCAGACCATACCGACACAAAACACATACTTGCATGGTGGCTGCCACAGCCAGCACTCCAGCCCAGTGACACGGAGCCTCCTGGTGCTGCTTGCCCCTCGCTGCCCACTGGCAGCTGGCAATGTCACTGGAGCTAACATCCTCACCGTGAGGTTCATGTGCTCATTTTCACTGATCAGTGAGCTCCAGCTGGGTTTTACTACTCAGTAGATTGCTTCTGCAAAAGAAAATGTAAACATCCATAAACACGGACTATTTTGCCAGTTAAAAGTATGGGTGCATGGGAAGGGGTGGGAGCATAGCTGCATATCTGCGTGAAATCCTAGGCCAGAGCAGCCACAGCAGGTAAATGGCTTCAAAGCTGCTCCTGCCTTAGGGCTTTGGAATTTTATCCTTGACAACAAATGCCATTGCAAGGTAAAGAAGCTCCGACTTCACATTATATTCTAAATAAGATAAACATGGCGGTTTGGGCTGTATACTATGTTTCTTGACATTTGTCAATTTCTTCATTAAACTTCTTGATCTGAATAAAATTTAAATGCATACAAATGCATTAGTAATTAATTCATCTGTCCTCAGCACCCACCTAAAGTAGTTTCTATTTGCTATCAGAACACCCACAAAAGTCAAACTGTTAAGAAAGCTGCTCAGTGAAAAATGATTAACAGCATAGCTTGGTGTGTGTGTCTTAGCAAATGCTGATTTTTCTTATGTTTCTATTTTTAATTATACAAAGCACCATTCAGTAACGAGTTCTACTTGCTGAAAGGTCTTTTGTATCATGTAATAATAGAAGAACTGAGTACTTGGGAATGTAGCAAACAATTGGCAAACAAAATATCAGATTATCTCTACTTTCATTTTATCGTGTTCTTATTTCATAAAACAATTTTTTGCCTCCATCTAAGCCCTACTCACTGTAACTAACACATAAAAAAAATCACTGTAAGTGTATAGAGGTCTGAATGTACAATCCATTTTCCTCCTCTTCACTTACACTACTCATTTCTTTATTTTCTTTTCTTTAGGGCTATTCCAATTTTTCTACTTTGACATCAGGCACTTAGAGTACAGGATTAAATCCAGACTACTCAAATTGCGTGTAATGTCCTTTCCTGAGAAGAACTGCAACTATTTTACATTACATCTGAGTTATTTAATAACGGTTAAACTTCCTTCCCCCTGCAGCAGAACCGAACCATTTGCAGTGAAAATGTAACCCCTTGTGTTAGGCACGGAAGAGCTCCCTCCCTTTCAGGCTACTGGCATGCGGTAGTGCTCAGAGCAACCAGCTGCAATTAAGCATGTCCTGGGGAAGATTTGTTAAGCTCCTCTGCTCTTTTAGGAGAGACAATTTAAACTATAGATCTAAGAACCAGATTTCTCTGTTACATGATGCACAGACATTTTCTGTAACATTTTTTTTCAAGTCATCTAGTATTTCCCATGCAGACCTCATAGCTCTGGTGATCAGTGCATTACACATGACAGACAGAAAGATTTTAGCCTTTGTATTTCACTTAAGCCAGGGATTGTGAGCAGGCTGCTGCATTAAATCAATTTTTTGGTTCTCACACTGTAACACAATAAAGTCATGTTAAGTTTTCCAGCACTGGCGAAGAAAGCTAAAAGAAAATATCCTTGTTCCAATGCAGATTTAAAACAGAACCAGAATCGCATCACAGAAAATATAAATTAAGGATGTCAGTGTTTAAGGTGAACTCAGAAGACTAATTCTGATATACTTAATGTATGTGATGCTGTATTTCTCTGCCTACGTGGGATTACAGGTGTTAGAGACTACTACTCAATGTTTTGCGGGGTAGGGCATTAAAATATAGATATTTTCTCATAATGACAGAAAGCCATCGGTTTCTGTCAAAGTTTTTGCAAGCAGGAACCCCTCCACCTGTGCTGCAGCCCTGGGGGGCTGCTGAGCTGCCTTGGCAGCCCATCCTTCCTCCTGCCCAAGACACGTGGATGTGTTGCTGAGTCGGTACATGTGGGAACTGGCAAGTCAGGGCACCGCCACGCTGCTGCTCCTGCACCTTACCAGTTAACCCGGCGTCCCAGCAAGACATGACAGTTCTGTGCAAGTGACAGCTGATCAATTTGGAAAACAAAATACAATACAATACAAAAGAAACAAAAATTAACAACAACAAAAGGTACGTTTTTCCTTCTCTTTCCCTCCAGGCCACAGAACGAGCTTTCCCCACTGTTGCCAGCTACAGGAGCAGGATCCAGGTGGATGTAATTCCTAGCACGACAGCAGCACATCTCTAGGAGCACAGCAGCTCTGCTTGCTGAGTTTGCCTTCTTTTTATGCCACAAATGGTACTATCTAAACAGGGCTAATAGGTAGAAAGCTGGGTGCTGTATAAGGTATTGATCTTTTTTGTCATCTTTCCACTGCCTGTACATTCACAGGTGGTTCTGGCCTCCAAGGAAGAGATGAGTGTCTGAATTACTGCCATGAGTGAGTGGGAATACAGTCCAAAAAATGCAGATTTTTGCCCACATTCTTGTTGTTAACACATTAAAGAGAATGTTATGCTAAAGTTCAACTGCCAGCACTTTCCTTTTTTTTCTGACTCCTATTACTGAGAAGTGCTGAGCTTATTTCTTCAGCAGTCAAGGCAATTTCAGTGAACTGTAAAGCAACTGAGCTTCTGTGCTGAACTCTTGAAGCCAAGCCCATAGTAAGTGAAATATACCATATCCAGGGAAGGAGATATAACTTAGTGCACTCAGTTTGTGTTGTTTCTTAGAAAAAACTTAAAAGGAGAAGATTTTGGCTGTGAGATCACTTTGTCTCCAGTGTCCTGTCACCAAAATGACTACAAAGCAGATGTTTTTGTTACGTATATTCTTTTTGAAACAACATCACCTTTTTGGTTGGTTTTTGTTTGTTTAATTGTTCCTGGATATTTTGTATTTTGAATAAATCTTTCTTTAATTTTCCTAGCCAAATATCAATGAGAGCCTTAGGGAAAACAACTTTTCAGCAAGAATTTGGTTGCTCTCTTTGGAGCTGGTTCATACAATATCTTCCTTTTAAAATCTCCCTGATCAGCAGAGCGGTCAGAACATATTTCATTATAATAATGTGTAAAAAATGGGTATCACACAGTCATAATCATGCACTTTTACAGCAATTATCTGCCCTCACGACTGGAAGAGGATTGTGCCTTGATGAGTCATTGTGAACATAAGCCGTGTAACTAACAGTTCATTAACCCAGCATGTAAATTGTAGCACAATAAACCCAATGTCCAGACTGCAAATGAACTGTGGCAGCTCTACAAGTGGCTCAGCTGAGGTGTGCACAGGGCCATCAAGAAGCTCACAGAGGCCTTCAGGGGACTACCACCGAGGGAAGCAGAGCACTGGGATTACTGGGATAACTCCTCCTTGCATTGGCACTGTAGCTAACAAAAATCTGCCTAGAGATATTGAATGAAGCTCACTTGCTTTGTTTATACATCTTGAGGAAAAAAGAAAAAAAAAAAAAAAGAGTGGTAAGATATGGAAGGTCAATATCTGTTACCATGCTTCATCTTCAACTGCTGATCATCTACATGAATTAATCCCCATAAGCAGGGAAGCCAAGTCCACGTGTGGGAGATTAGTAGAGCGGTGTGGATTTGTATCTCAAAGCTGAGCTCTGTGGATTTTCTGATGTCAAAGAGCTGCAGCTTTTTCCTGAGTGAATGTTATCTCGGGTTTCTGTGCCTTCCCGTGAGCTGCTTTCACAAGATTTTTGGGGTGCTGTCACACACATGGTTGTACCTGATCAGTGAGGTTAGTGTTACTACAGAAAAAACAACAGCGAGACATCCCTAGAAAAGGCAGAGAGATGACATGCTCATTCAAGCCTTTGCTCTAGAGGAAATCAAGCCAAAAGTGACTTCTATCACACACACACACAAAAAAAAAAGCTCCAGAATTATATACTGTGGTTAAGTACCAAGTTTGGAAAGCATCAATACCAATACAGGAATTTGAAGAAGAGTATAAGTACAAGGAATGCCTTCCCATAAAAAAAAAAAAAAAAAAAAAAAAAAAGGAAGAAAGAAAGAAAAAAAGGAGACCCTGGAATTATTAAAAGCCTGTTTGTCCACTTGTGATGGTTAGCTCATTTTCCAGTGATAAATTGAGCTGGGAGGTGCCATAAACTGATCAAGAACTTTTGTAGAGCCTTTTTTTAATGTGTTGTAATATACACACTTATACATGGCAGTTTTTTATGTATTTTCTGCAGAAAGACTGCAGACTGCTAACGCAGCTTTGTTTACACGTTCAGTTTAGTCAGCTGCTGGGGCACTGTCCCATGTGAAGTAAGACACAGATGATATACCCTTCCAGAAAGGGAATTTGTGTTGCCTTAAGCAGCATTCCCTGGAGACCACCGGTAATGGCGGACAGCTTTCACCTACACATATCTGGTTAGCTAAAATGAGATTGGTTCATCTTCATTTGCTGGCTTGGCTAAAAATCAAGATCATTCTTCATATCTGTTTTTTTTTCGTTTTTTTTTTAAGTTCCTATGAGAAGTGTTTAACAATTCCTGTACTCGTGTTGAGGAGATGGAAGCATGATAGCGGTGAGAACATGCCAGCTCTGTCACAATCTAGACATGCAGGTACACATGATTTGATCACACCCTGTCATCTGACAAGCCTTCAGGTAGCAGAGATCTGTATCTCTTGGATGAGTTTTAATAACTGAGGAGCTAAAGCTGTGAAGAACCAAGCACTTCCTACCCACCCACTTCTTTGTAAGATTAAGTCCTAAATCTCTCTGAATGTATTTCTTTGCTAAAAGAATATTTAAGATGAATTTTATTTTTTTTCTCTGTTACAGCTACACAATTCAACTCAGTTGCTTTAATTGTGAAGCCACTTCTCAGACACCAAGCTAACGATGCAAAATCTGTAAAGTTAATTTAAGATCTGGCGATGATCAGCTAGCCAAAAGCAATTCTTTAGTGTTTCAGAAGAACTCATGTTCAAACATAAACTGAGAAGTCAGCTAACACTGGGACATAGGGTACGACTTTGAGAAGTCAGCTCGGTTTTCAGAAGGTCCCTTCAGTCTTCACTTCTAATACTTTTCCTTTACTTTTTATTCCTCTCTTCACTCTTTTTACATCTCTGTTCTTCCTAGCTCTTTCTTCCCTTCTTACATGGCTTCCTCTTCTCCTCTTTTCTTGCTAATGCAGTTGGCTGCAGCCACAGCATAAATGGATCCAAACATTTTCTGTTTCAGACCTTCAGGACTGTTTAGTCTAAGGCCCAAGAGCAGAAGAGGGAGAATGTGAAGGACCAGATCTTCATAGTACGGCCACCTTTTAGTGATTACCCCAGCCCTGGTGGTTTTGGATTCCTCTAACCACAGGCCTGATCCTCAGTGCCCCTGAAGTCTATTTACAACGTGTTTAATAATTTCCACCAGCTGGCTCTTATTGAGAGTGTCACTCAATATTTATGTAACATTTTCATGTATCAAATAACACGGCAAAAAAAAATTTGTCTTAACCAACCTTATTGTTTTTAGGCTGATAAATTTTTGTTTTTAATTACCAGGCATTTGTTGCCAGCAGTTTTTCTCTGGAGGTTCTCAAAAACCCTGTTGGGAAAGAGTGCTCAAACCTCCTTTCTCCCCAGCAGACTTTGGATCAGGCCCTCAGTGCTGAAACACAGTATTTGAAGGTCACTTTTCACTTCTACGATCAACAACCTGGAAACAAAGGAGTGCAATTAAAATTAACGTCCCACGTGGTTTAAAAAATAATTGTGAATGGCTTCGAAACCTGACATTTCAACTGGGAATGTAGTTGATTTAATAACAACAAGAAAGCAACAATCACATGAGGACGCTGCAGTCATATGAGTTTTTTGCATAGTCAGTCACAGGTTTGACTTTGATTTACGCTCCCTCTCCTTTCTGCCAGAAAATGAGGGCTTAGTTTAAACAAGCCTGGTATCCCTAAGGCTATTGCCTTCACCTCTTTCCCTGGCTTGGCAGCAGGAGGGAAAGCTGGCTACAGACAGGAGGCTGCTGAACCATGGAGGCTCCATATACAAGACACACTTCACTCTTCACAGGGCCTGGGATCCTTCTCTCTGTGCTGTTGGGGAGACAGCACAGAGACAAAGACACTCCTGCACTCTGCTCACCCACGTCTGGCTTCACACACAAAGGCTATGACTTACTCTTTCTGCAAGACCTCCAGAAGGAGTCTTGCCTTGCATCCATCAGGAGCTTTTAAGAGGATAGGACACCAGAGTATGTGTTTCTGAGAAAAAAAAGCTGGCTGGGGTGCTCCAGGTAGTGACAATAACTTGCAGTTAATAGAAAATGCTAGAAAAAAATGAAAGATACTAAGAGCAAACAAAAAAATATTTAAAAAAAAAAAAAGTCATACTTGTAAAGTCCCCTCACATTGGGCAATCTCTTCATTCTGTTTACAGTATGTTGGATTTACAGACTTCCACCTGCCTTGCCCAATATAACAATGATTTAGTGTTGCCCAGCTTGCTGGTTTCTGGCTAAACAACGTCTCACATGCCAGTGATATTTGGGATCACTGAAACCACCGCTGAACTCCCGTCTTGAGGACTGTACTTGATTCATCAAAGCTTGTTTTCTGCTGCAAACAAAAGCAAGAAACTTCATGAGGCTGCCAGGACCGCAACAAAATTCAGTGGTTGCATTGCCTATGGACGACCACCTGGGGAAGGTGTCTAGGCTGGTGAAACATGTTGAACCTGAATTTGAACCATAAGTGCGGTGTTTGAAAGTATTACCCTCCTCCTCTTCAGCCACTGGCAACACCTCGTTATTAGGTTGGACAGTAAAATCTACTTTTATTTTACCTCTGTACACCACACACTACAATGAAGTGCTTGTCAGTGCTTTGGTCACGGCAATTTGTGATCTAGATATTGGCTGGCCATCACTACACAGTCTGTGATCATACCTCTAATTGTGGGCATGTTGTATCGCACAGCTGTGGCGTGGTGGTATATGCATGTGCGCACTAACCAAACCTTTTAAGTATTTTTTTTCCTTAAGGATCAACGCTGATCAGGAGCCACATCCTGGGAAATGCTAGAATCAGCCAGTCTCCATTTAGTTTGCAGTTGTTGCCCAGCATGTGGGAAGAGAAACATGTTTAAGTAGTGATGGGCCCATCAAATGCAATGAGCTGTTGCAGTAACACTAGCAAATCAGGCTAGGGTGAGAGTTAATTTGGATTTCTGGAAATAAAGGTCCTAATTCAAAAACAAATTAAGTACAAAAATTGATCATAGTATAAAACTAGTATAAAAATGCCTGCAAGGTAACTGGTGTGGCTCTAAACAGGTCTCTCAGAAATCCCAGGGAATGCTGAAAGCAAAGGGAGTGAGTCATAAGCACATGAGCCGAAAGAAGCTGAAGACAAAATCATGCATCTCTGCTTAATTCCATCACATGATGAGTCCTGGGGCCCTTCATTTAATTGGAGAGCTGCGCAGCGGAGAAACTTTATTCTCACTTCTCAGTGGAGACTGACGGAGTTGCTGCGTGCAGGAGCTGGGCGCTCTCCGCTCCTCTGTGCGCACCAACCCGACGTATGATCCCTCACACCATGAGCGGGGCTTGCCGCCACCTCGGATTCCTGCTCCTGGCCGAAGTGGTGCTGTGTACTGCTGCCACAAGTGAGTGCTTCCTTCATCCCTTTCCTCTTTACTGTCCTGAGACTGTGCTGTAAAACCTGCCGCTCCTTGCAAGCATGGTGGTTCCTGTAGCTGTACTGGCTGTAGGAAGATGCCAAGAGCTGTCCGGTTGTCTCCTGGCTGCGCTACGCAGATATGCAGAGTTGACTGGAGCCTTGGGGTTCATTTCCTCAATTTCTAACAATATTTCCCCAGTTCAAGCATGGCCAAAGAGGCAGAGGCAGAGTGGATTCCTCATAGTCTGCTCAGCTGTGGCTGGGAGAGGCCACCAAACCTCTGCAACCCGAACCTCAAGGAGCCCAGTCAAGGAGCTGGACCTTCCACCTGGGGTGGACGGGCACTGGGCTGTCCTTGTCTTCTTCCCAGCCTTCAGCTTGGTTTACAGTCTTAGGCTGACTCACGGAGCTTGGTGCTAGGAACCCAGAAATGGGAATTTAGGGTCAAGGTCCAGCATCTGTGAGAAAGAAACTGAAGAAAGAGCTGAGGCTGAGCATACAGCTAGCCTTGCACCTGCCTCCAGGGGGGAACAGTCATGGATGTAGAACTGGACAAGTGTATAATGGTATTTACCAAGGACACTTCCCCAGCCTCCAGTTCTGGTGCTTTATAGCACCAGAACTTAGTCAGACATAGAGCCATTGTGTTTATCAGTTTTTACTGGACTTCTCTTCTGCCAGTTTCTGCACTCAGGTTTTGGCAGTAACCCATGTAAATTCTGAGCACACACAACATCCTGCCAGCAAGAAATTTAACAGATTAATAGTGCCTTGCATGAAGAAATATCTTTTTGTGTCTGTGTGTGTGTGCTTAGAACCTATAACCTACTGGTTTCGTTTGATTCTCCTTAACTTTTGTACTTTCAGAAACTGAAAAATTGCTTCTTCCTCCATGCTGTTCTTGATTCTGTTTTCATATTCTCCTCTGTCACCTCTTCTGTAGGCTCAAGACATGAGACAAGCTAAATAGACATTTAGCTGTTCCTCATACGGAAAAAATTCCATCCCTTTGCAGCATCCTTGCCACCTTTCTCTAATTTTTTAGTTCTTTTACACCCTGCTTGAGCTGCAGAGAACAGAGCAGCATACGGTATTCAAGACACTAGCATGCATGGAATTATACAATGCTGTAAAAATGTTTTGATCTCCATTCTCTAACCTTTTCCTAGGTTTTCAACTATTCCTGAGCACTGCATTCAAAACCGTAAAGCTACAAGATCTCATTTCTGAGCGGCAATAGCTAGTTTAGAGCCTCTGATTCTTTAGGTGAAGTTACATTTAACCATGCTGAATTTCATGTTGTTATATTGTTGAGTCATTGAGTCTCATCCAGTCCTCCTCTCTACTACTCTATCACGCTGTCTTTGGCAGAGTAAAGAACTTTACTGTTTACCTGTTTTCCAGATGATAAACATTTTAAATTATTTCAACCATGGTGGAAACTGGCCACTTGTTCACAGCTTTTGGTTCATATATCCTAAGCAATCATTTACTCATGTGGAATCCTTCTTTTCCCATGGTAACTTAGTTCCTTTATGTGCCTTTAGCAAGGGGCCTCACCAAATGCTGTCTGGAACTCAGGCAGACTGTAACAAACGGGTTACATGCTCTCTGGCTCCCTCAGCAAAACCTGAATATATTTGTGAGGAATGCGCTCCTTTTACGGGATATCATATTAATCCCCTGTATCTGCTATTTCTGTTCTTCACTGCTGTTTCTACCAGCTTGTCCTATTTGAGTATCACACTTTTTGTAATCCTCTAAATCTTCCCTGGAAATGTTTTTAAAAACTGTCATCACAGTTGCCAACTTTTGTTTCACAGCCACTGAAGCAGTTTTAAGCAAGACTTTACATGCTGTGGTTAGCAGCTCATTTACTTCACTCTTGAATAACTTCCACACCTTTTAAGCCACCTGATCTAGACAACTCTTTTGTTTGTTAATTTCTTCTATCATTATTTTTTGTGCCAACACTTCATTTTGAGAGGGATTCTCCATCATCATAAAGAAAAACTCTGGCACAGAAGTCTCTCAGGCTCCTCCTCTGTGAATAAAAATGTAAACTAATGTATTTTATTTTTGTGCCATCACTTTATCTTCCTTGAATGCTTCTTCTGTATCTGTATCATCTATTGGCCCTACAGACTTGCTGGCAAGTATTCTACTACTTTCGTGTTTTAAAAAGTTTAATTAGTGGTTTTTATGTTTTTGCAAGTTGTTTCTCAAATTCTCTTTTGTCTTGCTTTATTATGTTCCTACATGGAACTTTAGGAAGTTTACATTATTTTCTGTCTTCTTAGCTTAGCCATAACATCAGCCTTTTTACATTCTGCTCTTTAACTATGTCATCTTTTTATTGCTGTTCTAACATTCACTTTCTCTCCTTCATGGCTAACACACTATCACAGGAAACGCTGAACTTCTTGTCTTTGCTGTATTTTTCACCAAAATGAAAACCAGAATGAGAAAGAAGAAAGTCCATCAGAGTTAAGATCTTTTCTCCTATGATCACCTCAACAAAACTATTACAGAAATCATTTCCTTAGGTTGTATTATTACTGTCTATTTTGAACTGAATCGCTCTCATTTTATATTATGATCAACATCTGTTCTTGAGTGCTTTGGGTTGGATTTTTTTTTTAGGTTGGTTATTTTTTTTATTTTTTATTTTTTGTTAAAGAAGAAATACCTTACAGCTTTTCATTCCTTTAGATTCAGCAATGGAAAATCTTCAGTTCCATGTGTTAGAAAAACTAGTGCTAAAGTATTTGCCCATCTTAAAGATGCCTTTGTCTTGTCCTGAAGCTTTTGAAATGTTTTATATTTGATTGAAATAAACAAAGCACATCAGAAATGCCTAAAGAGCTTGTGATTTACAAGCAGTGACCACAGTTATTACTAAAGCTGGACCAAAAAAAAAAAAAAAAGACTTCTGAATTCAATGATTGTTATTCAAAATTCAAAATTAAAAGCATTTATAAAATTAAAAGTGTTCCAGCTCTTTATTTATAACATTAAAAGTGTTCCAGCTCTTTTTGATGAATTGAATATTTGGGAGAAAAAACAACGATTGAAATGTTTTGAACTGACAAAATCAAAACATTTTAATCATTAAATAGTTTTTAGATAAAATCAGAGAGAATGGGAAAAATGAGGAAAAAAATCCCTGACTACTTACTTTCAAATAAGATGAAATTAATTTCTTGACATAAAATGCAATTAAGCTTGATAAGCCTTTGTGAAATATTTTTATAGTCTCTAATCTGTTGTGTTTTTTTCCCCTGAGAAAAGTTTCTGAAGGACAGTATTACCCAGCTCTGCTTCTGACCAAGACTGAAAATAATAGAGCATGTGATACTGGCGATACTGGCCACTAAGTAAATACCAGTCATGATGTTATGCTCTGCTCACATCAAAATATATTAACTCATCAGGAAAGTCTTGATTCAAGTAGTCTAAGTGAGACTGTGAGGAGTGTCTGTAGGGCAAAAGAGTATGGGAGATTATGTCTCATAAAATCTGTAAAATTTGCCCTTTTCCTCTGACCAATCAGTCCTCAAACCTCAAGAGACTAGGGAGAAAGCTACCAGCGTCACTTCAGATTGACCACTGAGATAGGACTGGCCAAGGCAATTCCTGTCCAGCAGAAATTTCTCTGGGTGATAAAACGCCAAGAGAAAACAGCTCCTGCCTCTTCTTCAGTGCTGTTTCTCTGGCTCTTCCTTGTAGTAAAATTAGGAGTCACGTGCCCATAAAGACCGTGCTTAGACTGGCTGCACCTGCTCTGCACCTTTCCCAAAAGTGGGAGAAACTCCAACACAGTTGGTTTTTAACACCAGACAGGGTCATTCCTGTACTTCTTTACAGGTCTCTGCATTTTCCATGAAATCAACCAGCTCTTTGTTGCACTTGTGTATAACTCTCAGAAGCATCCAGCATCTGGTAACTTTAAAAGTCACGAGAAGCAGAAATCCTAACTCCCTTGATGTTGTGACAGAATGGCACACCCAGCAGTTTCCTGATTAACATGACAGAGTTGTTTAAAGCCTCCAGGCTTTAATGGAACTCTGCCTATGAGGCGGCTTATGAACATGCTTCTGTGGCATCCTCCAGTGTCTGACATGTTCCTACAGGTTACTTGGGTATTTATTTTACTTTCCATTGTGTGAGTACTTTGTGACACAAAGAGGGATCCTCGAAGGCCTGGGAAAAGTTTGAGTCCATCATTTGTAGTAATATGAGAAGAAAGAGGTTATTAAAGTTATTTAATCTGAGCCATTTTAAAGTAATAGGCATGGAGCTAATATGTTTTTGTTGTTATATTACAAACACATTGAATTTACTACTCAGCTCTGAATTTCCTTTTCTGGAAATGCCAGCTTCTGTTACGATTGGTTCCACCCCTCCCACCCAAACCACCAGCCAGCTCACCAGAGAAGCCTCACTGGGTCAAAATTCATTCCTAGCATAACTTCCACTAGAGCACAACTCAGGCACACGGTGAATTTAGCCTGCTACCCTTTCAGTCATAGATTTATTACCAGTCAAGTACAAAGCAGTCAGCAATAGCAATCAGGCAGCCTCTTTACAACTGGCCTGGCTGTTGCATGGTTATCTCCATTCATAAGAACAATTGCTCTGATATGGTTAAAATGTTGTAAAACTTTGCATTCTTCCTCTGGGGAGCCTGCAATAGTGCAAGCAGAAAAATGTCAGTCTGTCAGTGGCAGAATTGTCTTTGTGCTGGTTGTAGCTCATTTAAATGTTCAGAGCTGCAGTGACAAAATTCTCTAACTTTCCACTGGCAAAGAGTTTTCTAATCAGTACAAGAATACAACCACAATGAGACAGCTGTTGAGCACGGGCACAATGCTTTATAGGGCAGGAGGGAACGTACTAGCCCATTGCATGTTTGCTTTTCTATCTAGGGTTTCAAGATGTGCTGAGCAATGGAAGAACTCCTCCTGTTGCATCCTACAAGAAGCTACAAGGCTGGTCTAGCGATCAAAATAGATGGAATGAAAACCTTTATCCTTTCTGGGAGGAAGATGATCCCAGGTGGAAGGACTGCTGGAAAGGTAATTGTGCATATGCAGTTCAAAGACACTGAGAAAACTGGCCATAAAATCCACTCCACTGGAGAGAGAGGGTGCTGCAGTGCATTTTTCATAAGTGCAATATTCATAGCTGCTGCAAGCAAGAGCAAAGTAGAGACAATTGGGATTGATGCCATTACCGGAACACTGTCTGAAGCAGCAGAATAGTGAGTTGTTACAGTAAATGCTTTCCCATAGCTCATAGCCTCAGACATGAATGCTTATTAAGATGTATTGATGGCCAGGGCTCTAGAATAACCCTTTCTTTGAAACATGCCCTACAGGATATGTAGCTTCAACTTCTACCTCAGTAGGGTACTGTGGGCTTCAGTTTAATAACTTCTGTGGAGAGCCTGTTTATTATCACCCGCTCTGAGCTGAGGTCTAACAGCTGGGGAGAAATAAAAATATTCTCCTTTGGAATCTATCAACTCCATGGGTAAAAAGCTCATTCTTAGCTCTAAGAAGGAAATAAATGACAGATAAGTAAGATATTTGGGGGAAAATGATGAATCCCCATTGTTCTAAATTGGGACTTTGATGAGAGCACAAATGATTTAGGAGCACAAATTCCCTTGGAAATAAAGGAGGAATAAATAAAGCATTTATAACACAAAGGGTGCACAGCTGAAGGTAGCTGCTGCTCTGATGCATCTGTTAATGCTGTGAAGACCAATTTTGTTTTTTACAGGAGGAAGGGTGACAGCCAAACTGGTCACTGATAGCCCAGCACTGGTAGGATCCAATGTGAGCTTTGTTGTGACTCTCCAGTTTCCCAAGTGCCAGGAAGAAGATAATGATGGCAACATTGTCTACCAGAGAAACTGCACCCCGGGTAAGTAATGGCAATCTGCATGCACTGCACATGCATCTCACTATGGTACTGGTGTGAAAGCACCATAAATCTTTGAAATCGTGAACAAGACAGTGATTTTAACTGATAACTACGCTAGTGTCTAGCCTGTGTCATACCTTTTTCCATCCTCAGAAGATCGAGGTATTATTTTTAGCATTCTGCACCTGTTACATATAATGACCAAGTAATTTAAGGAGATTTGTCTTGAGTATAAAATTGGCTTCCCAAAATACTTTAATTGGCTTTAATTTGGCTTCCTAACAAAACTGGTACTGCTTTTCAGCTCTGTCACAAGGTTGCACAGTCCCTGGGCGAGTAGAGGTTCAACTGATCCCTCAGTCACACTGTTTTTGTCAAAATTTGTAAAACTGGAAATTTATAGAATTGAGTTGTTGGTTTTTTCAATTACAAATTGTAGAGCTCACTAACAGTCTTTTGTATCTTGAAAAACTCGCAAGAAAGTGTAAGTCTCATATTCTCCCATTTTAAGAATTGGAAACAAGAAGAAAAATAAATAAATCATTTAAAAAACAAGCAATATCTTCATCAGAGAATCACCTTTTTATCTTATTTATATGTTCCACAAGGAAAAAAACAAACAAACAAAAAAAAACAAACAAAAAAACCATAATGACTTCAATGTTTGAAGCTGCCAGTAATTTTCATTTCAAGGCATATCAACATTTTTTTCAGCCTGTATTCTACTTTTTCACCATCTAATGTTTTGTTAACTGTTGATACCCATTCTCTAGTTAATGTCTGTTGTGCAGTTTGAGGAAGGAAACTGTCTTTTTATTATTCAGAAAGGAACTGAAATTCATGTCTAAGTTATTTAAAGGTGCCATAGAAATTTTTTTTGACAAAAAAAATAAGTCACTTCCTCACAGTGTTTCCATGGCTGCCATTTCTACTTAAAATTTAAAATTCTGCTTGCCAAATGCCAGAGCGAATTCACTAGCTCCAGTGAAACACCAGAATTGTGTGTAGTTCACAGAAATTTTTGGACAAGCAACTTAATTTGTGTCTGGCCCATGACACTAAATTTTTAATCCTCTAAACAAAACAGTTCCAAGCAAGAAAAGTGTGGTGTTTACATTAAAAACAAAAACAAACAAACAAAAACAAAGTACAATCTTGGAAGAAGTGAATGTCACTCTAAAAATATCCCACTTACCCTGCTGCTTAAGTGCAGAAACTTTGCTGTAACCTGGGGTGTCTGCCTCGTGTTTCCTCATTTAGTGCACAATTCTCAGTTGACCAGAAACATGTCCTGTTTCTACATTTAGATTCCCCAGCATCCCAGGATCAGTATGTCTACAACTGGACTGAATGGATTGACAGCTGTGGCTGGGAAAACTGCACAGGCAACCACAGCCATAATGTATTCCCAGATGGGAGACCCTTCCCTCATCATCCTGGCTGGAGAAGAAGGAACTTTGTCTACCTGTTTCATACATTTGGTTAGTACTGCAACATACCTCAATGTGGCTGACGCTGCAAAGCTTACATTCATTCTGTACATCAACTCATTTTACTAGTATCTTTCATTTAAAGTCCTTAAAAAGATTCCACACTTCTTTAGTGGAGACTCTGAATTAATTCCCTGCTTTCCAGAGAGGGAACCAGTTGCTCTATTGTCTTCTGCTAGGTTTAGAAAACATATATTACCAGACCTTCAAGTCTGCATTCACAGAACTACCACTGTAGAAAAATAATTTCCCTTCCATAGTGCTCAAGATACTTTTCTAGGAAAATGGAGGGTCTAAGCAGGTCAGTCAGATGACTTATTGACCAGTCACTGCCACTTCAGATTCTTAAATTTAAGAGAGAACACAGAGTTGTATATGTTCAGATCAAATTAATGGTACAGCACATCCTGACTCTGGCAAGAAGGTGAAAATTGTCATTGACTGTGTCATACTGTTCTGGTCACAGTTGCTGATTTTCCAGCTGTGAGTATGTAATGGTTGAGCTATTCCTGACATTGGCCACATACTGGATCTTAGTATCCTGATTTAGGTTGAGAAAATCAGTATTATCATTAGTATCAACATAAGTAATAATGTCCCTAATTTTACACAGAGGTGATACCTACCTCAATCTGCTGACATGAAGAAAAATGAATAAATGTATACAAAGGGTTCTGGAGTACAAAGTAAGAGGCATTATATCTTTCTGCTACACTGAAAAATAAACACAAGATGACTTAAAATGCCTAAGAGGTAGTAACATCCACTACATAATCCTAATAACATAACACAATTTCTTTGGAAAGATGCAGATGCCTTGGCAAATGCCTTTTCTTAGATCAGTGAAATCTGGGACATCTGACACCTTTGAAAAAAAACAAAACACAGAAACAGTGGGAGTAAACACATTGAAAAAGTGTTCTAAAAACACTTGCCAGATAACTGAAAGACAATTCCGAACTATACATTTTGATTTAGACAATCTAAGATTCACAGAGATATAGGTCCTCAAAAAACAATTTCTTGTAGCTAGCCTTAAGGAGAAAACATATTACAAGTTCGTGTTCTGTTTCAGGTCAGTACTATCAAACAATTGGACGATCTTCAGCGATATTTTCAGTCAACACAGCAAATATCACTCTTGGCAAACACACAATGGCAGTATCCATTTACAGGAGAGGACACTCAACATACATTCCAATTGCAAGAGCAAGTGCCATTTATATTGTAACAGGTGAGTGTGCTGAAATAAACTGATAAAGTACTGGGGGCATTTGTTGTTTAGGTGTTATAAGAATTCGGCACAAACATCATCTGGCATGAAAAGAAGGCTGAGAAAGGTTTTTAATACAAATGTGAAATATCTGGTAAATTGCCTTGAATAATGTAATTTATGTTTGTACCTATCTCAGTTGTGACAACTCTACTTTGTGATGAAAAATGATTTGCTAGAGGGAACATGGTCTTGCACAGATGCCTGTGAATCCTTATTTGTTCCCGTACTTTTCTGGGTACCTGTTTCCCACTAACATTAACTTGTCAGATCAGTAAATCAAACTAAAGTAGAAACCCATGTAAAAAATATTAATGTCTCACATTCTGACTCTTGCTGTTCAGAAGCTTTGGAGCTGTTTGTTGTTTGCAGCCAGATATGTATGCTTTATTTATTTTCTTCTTTTTTTTTTTTTCCTGGCAGAAAAAATTCCAATTATTGTGAGTATGTCCCAAAAACATGACCGCAACATCTCAGACTCTATTTTTATCAAAGACTCGCCAATCACATTTGACGTGAAGATCCACGATCCCAGCTACTACCTAAATAATTCTGCCGTTTCCTACAAGTGGAACTTTGGAGATGGAAGTGGCTTATTTGTAGCAAGCAGTGCCACCACATCTCACACCTATGCTCTGCAAGGAAACTTCACTCTGAATTTAACTGTCCAAGCTATTATACCTGTACCTTGCAGGCCAGTAACACCTACTCCACCACTGCCCACCTCAGCAGGTAAGAGTTTGTTGATCAGCAGTGATATTAGGAGCTCTGTGAAGCTCTGCAAACTGTCTATAAATTGGTTTAAAGACAGAATCAATAAACACATAGACATCATTTACACATTTATAAGCCTAATTATCACTTACACTAAATCTAGCTATACCACCACAGTGGTATAGACAGCATAAAGGGGTCTTCAGATGGACCCAGCATATACACATGTGGTTTTATATCCTCTGCTATGCCAGACCAAGTAGTTTCACTCTTGCCTACTCAGAGACATATTCTGAGGTAAGATACAAATTTTAAGTGAGAAAGAGGTATTTCAGAACACTTTGATAGCCAGTTCCTTTCTAGTTTAACTTCCAACCCAAATTAAATGAGATTGAATTGAACTAGAAAAAATGTACTCATTTTTAAAAATATGGGATTTTCAGATGGCACTAACCCAGAATGGCTCTTCCCCTTTACATTTATGCACTACTGCATTTCAGAATAACTTTCATTATGTTCAATATTGGTTTATCATCTCAAAGTTTTTTTTAAGGTTTGCAAAAGGACTACAGCTTTAGGCTGGGCAGTTAGAACAGTACCACTATTAAATTGCAAATATGACCATATTTTTCAAATTTTAGAATTTTATTTTTTTTAATGAAATGTTAAGTGAGAAATGAAAGGAAAGACAGAATTTTCACTACTTCCCTACTAGCTCTAATGTAGAGCAATGGAAAAATACCTACTTTTAAAGAGAGCATTTTAAAGCTTTTATTGGCCTTTGGACTTATTCTATTTTTGATGTGGGAGTTTTAAAGAAGTGTATAATTGTACCAAAACTTGCAGTCTCACTTTTACTTCACAGAGACAGGCAACTAGCACAGAGACTACCCAGGCCACTCTAGTGTTCTACAGAACAGCTCACCATGTGTTCTCTTACAGTGATCCCATACAGATAAATATATTACTACATAACTGTAAAGCAAAATAATCCATGACATATGACATGTATGCAGCTGAACGATATAGCCATGTTCAGAATACCTGCAAGCAGAACTCATTGTAAAGCTATTTTTCCTCCCTCAACTCAACAGTAATGACTGAAGCATCTTCTAATTCAACTTCTTCTGCCACTTTTGAGACAATGGAAGACAATCCTGATGGAGGTTGCCATATTTACAGATATGGATACTATACAGCTGGTATCTCCATTGTAGGTAAGGACATGAGTCAATACTTGGAGCGAAATGAGGCTAATAATGTACTATATGTATGGTAAAGATGGTGTTTATTTAAGCCATACATTTATCAATTTAGTGAGACCCACAGTAAGATCCCTCTCTTGGACATAGCTGATATTTTTAAAGATTAATGTGCACATAGCTAACTGGTTTACTCTGGCTTCTGAACACATTCTGCCAGGTCAGGTCAGTAGCAGAGCTTACGGGGCATTGGTTTCAGACATGTGAGTCTGAGCGTTGGTCTGGATACCTGCTGATGGCTGCCCCTATGCTACACATGGGTTTCCAGGCACTTGGGCTGGGAAATGGCTGGCGGGGATGTGAGACCTATCATTTTTTTTCTGTATCACCAGCTTCAGAAACTGGCACACTCCAAACATACAGGCCTGAGGGGTCACATTAGGTTGAGTAGACCTTGGCATGCACAGAAGTTGTGGTTAATGGGAGGCGGAGGTGATTTTGTAAAAGAAACAACTAACCATTTATAGAAGAAAAACAAAGTGGAGCAGAAAGGAGCAACCTCACAGTGAAAGCACTGGAACATTTCACAGCTTTCAAACCCTTCAAAATGAGTGCTAAGGGAGGGAGAAGGTTATGGAAAACAAGACTTGACCTGAGCATCAGCCAAACACTTGAGGTTCTGTACACACAGGCTTGTCATGTGTCCTACCGTTGACATCTGTTTCCTCTCCCAGAGGGAATCCTTGAAGTAAATATTATTCAGATGACAAGCATCCAGATGACAGAAAGTCAAGCTGAAAATTCACTGGTTGACTTTGTTGTTACCTGCCAAGGGAGGTAAGTGTGTAAATGAAACTGTCAATCATCTTCCCTCTTTAAAAATAATTAGGTGCTGGAACACTGTCTGCACTTAGATGCAGCTGAATGAACTAAAGCTGGGAACCGCAGTGTTTCTATTTCTTGACTGGAACTAAAGATAATGCAAGTCTCATTTGTAAACTATGTCAACAGAGGTTATTTCCAGGCTCTTAGGATTCAGAACAAATGGCAGGCCTAAGTAAAAGAGAACTAGATACTGAGGAGAAGTAATTCTATATTTTCCTGGCAAAGACAAGATTTCAGCACTCACTGTGAAATTGGAAGCAGTCTACTGAAATTGGAAGGAAACCCTTTCTTTTTGGCCATGATTTTTTGACACTTAGAGTAAATGGGTGTGTCCAAGCAATTTCTTGGAGAGGAAAATGTTGCACTAATATCCCTGGCTTCTGGAAGAGCATTTGAGTTGAGAGGACTGAGAACTACGAAAATTGTCTTGGCAACACAACTAGAAAACAATTAACATCTCTTAAGTTAGTGTTTACTTTGTCAGCACATGATACTACACATAAGAATCCACACTCCTTTCATAATAATGAATTAAGTGATGCATTAAAGGTAAAAAACTTTATAACCTGATTTGAGGCATTCTTTTCTGTGATCACAATAAAATGCTAAATATGGAAACAAGCAGACAATTTTATAGATGCATTTTATATAAAATCCACGTGTGTATATATAAAATATTTAAATAAAATATTTATAGTTATGTATAAAATACAGATATTATATTAATACCTTGTTCATAAATCACTACAGTATCACTGACTTGAGTAACCAGGCACCAGCATAATACCGGGGCATCAGTGCAATGTGTCTCTAAGCTGGCCTACTAGGACTTCACAGATGTGATGCATTCTGTCTTCCCACCCCAGTCTCCCCACAGATGTCTGCACAGCAGTTTCTGACCCCACGTGCCAGGTGTCTCAGGGTGTGGTATGTGACCCCATCATCATCACTGATGAATGCTTACTCACTGTAAGGAGAGCTTTCGATGAACCTGGGACATACTGCATAAACATCACCTTGGGGGATGACACAAGTCAAGCCCTTGCCAGCGCACTCATTTCTGTGAATGGAGGTGAGTCTGCACAGAGCTGATGTGGGTTGTCTGTGAAAAGCTTCTCCTTGTGGTCATTTCCCTGCTGGGGGGAGAACACAGGAAGGTATGTAGGGGTTTTAGCATGCCTGGAGACCTCAGCTGAGATTGTGCCATCTTATGTGAGAGTCCATACAACAGTAAGAGACAACTCCTTCCCTATGGGAATCTTAGATGTTAGAATTTGATTTATGTGTACAATCTAAAGAGTACAGCAACTGTACAAACCCTTCAGTATGACAAAATATAGTGTTCTTAAGCTGTAGTTTATTTTTTCTACCCTATTGGGCAGAAAAGTAGGTGAAGGACATGCCAGTCTACTCTGCACATGGAGAAAAAGGAGAAACTAAGAGAGGAATTCAGCTCACTGGAAAGAGAATAAAAGCCTACAGCTGAGCTAGCTGCCTGGAGCTCTCTCTGTAGCCCATTGATCTTGACCACATTTCTATTTCTACTTTAGGATAAGATGAATCAGGTTCTGGAAAGGCCTGTGTCATTCATTGACTACAAAGTGTGCCCAGGGCAGCTATTTCAAAACAGAAGGGTTACTTTTGTTCAGCTGACTATAACTGTGTATTGCTCATAATTAACCAAGCAGTCTTTGACAGAACCAGGTATTAAACTTGGTCTCAAGCACAACCCCAAATGATCATGCTGTCTCTCTGCTCCCACCCCATTCCCCTTCTGACCTCACACTACAATGTCTTAGTGATTCTTCTCAATGCTTTAATTAGCATCAGCCAAGAAACTGGCCCTTTGTGGGCATTTGTCACCATATTTTTGGCTGCTTTTATTTTATCTAGGTATAAAATTAGCTGTACCTAAATCTGTTCATGGTGACTAAGACACAATTCCTGACCTCTAAATGTATTTAGGTTTCTGAAGATGAAAATAAGCATGTAGTAGGATTTTTCAAAACTTGATTCACAGAGGCTAAATTTAGCCCCAAAAGACTGCCTCCCTAGGCTTCCTCCAGGAAGAAAAGCTAAGATGTATTTTGGGGCTTCAGCTATAATCATAGCAGAATTAGGATCTAAGAGAGGTTGCTGCTATGAAACACCTTTCATAGGAGCCCATCTGGCGTTTCCAACCATTTCCCATGTGCCATAATTTTCCACTGATTTCAAGGGAAGGCAAGTATTTATGAACTTCTGAAAATCCCATAATTTGGTGCCTGAGAATACCAGAACACCTGTCCTTTGAAGTTTTGCAGGACTGTGCCTGGATTATGCAGGCATTGCACAAAACATCAGCTGTTAACCTGCTTAAACTGCTGCTGAAAGGTTGCAGTCCTATGACTTAGACCTGTCTCATCAATGTGTGTTCCTTTGAAAACTAATTTAAAGATCTACCTTATTATTAAAATAATGTAAATCTCTACACTCAGCAAAAATATTGTATAAACTAGGAATGAGGTCAAGCCTTCACAAATACTTTATCAACAAACTGAAAAATGTATGAGGCACATGTAACAAATAAATGGTAAATCCAGATTTGGTATCTTGATTTTCATATAGATCAATTATAAATGAATACACTGGAAAGGTAAACCAAGATGCACTTCTAGGTTACTCCACTGTATAAACACTGCTGTTAATGTGAGGACCAACAACATGTATCCATTTCAGCAAACTCAATAAATAGGTTGAAGTACAGCCTACGGACTGGAAAATTAAGATATCTAACACAAATTTTAAAAAATGTAATGATTCACCTTCTTCCATCATATACAGTATTAGGAGTAGATATGAGTTAAGTGGTTAATGACAAACCAGAAGGCAGAGCTCAATGACAGGCAGAGCCCAAAGTTAATTTCCCAGAACTGAGAATGTTAAAAAAGCAGAGCCCTCACCTCTTGAATAAGGCAAACAAGCCTGGGTTCATCAGGTTCTCAGCCACACTTTGCTATCTTAGCATGTGGGACTGAGACAAAGACGAAGAATATTTAAGAAACTCGATTTTTATTCCCTTTTTCCTTTCCCCCTGGCTATCACCGCTAAGAATAAGCAGAAGTTGACTCTTACATCACAGCTTATTAGTGCAAATGGTCAAGGCAATTGGCAAGGAGCAAATTAGCACCACCTCGTGGGATGCCAGCAAGAGCCTCAGTTCTCCTCCATGCTGGAAGGGCCACTGTGTTTCTGGAGCATGGCTCATGCAAAACCAAAGCCCAAATCACAGCCTGCTGGTACTGAGAGTTAAACTGCTCAGGCTGTGAAAACACCACTGCCTGTCAAAGTCACTGACCTCCAATGCTTAGCTTGCGTTCCGATATTAGAAGTATTAAGTGTACTTCAATCTTTGTAGCAAACAAATTAAAATGACATTTTCTTAAAAAGTCTATCTTACTGTGACAACAAGGCTAACATTTAATCAAACTATTTCTGAACTCTAGGGTCATCCTCAGGAACAACAAAAGGTGTCTTCATCTTCCTTGGGTTGTTGGCAGTGTTTGCCGCTTTTGGGGCTTTTGTCCTTTACAAGTAAGTTACTAGTGGCTAAGATTAAACATAGTTCAAGGAACTGACAAGAATTAATAAAACCTACAGCTTGAGTTTATGTTAGCTATATTTTTGTCTCTTTTTTATTGCTGCTCACAAGTATTCTAGCATATATTCAAGAAAATGATATTACTGGCTTAAGCCACAAAACCATCAGAAAATATGTAAATATTATAAAAATTAGTAATAAAAAGCAGCCTGAAAAATGCATGTAAGCAGTAAGCAAATTCAAAGTGCATGATGTGATTTATATATGCATTAAACCAAACAAAGAGAAATTTAATTTAGCGTTAAAACTCTTACAAGTACTGTTTGTGAATGACTGACAGATTAAGAATTAATCATCAAAATACTTCATTTAAAAAATGACAGATTGTTTGGGAAAAGGATACTAGGCTGCAGGAAAGTGGTTCAAAGAAGCGTGTATTTCTGTGTTTCTACCTTGGACACTTCCCATGAAACTTACTGCACTGAGACTCCCAAGTCAAGGGTATGCTCAGCCCTAAGAGCCAGTGGCGAGAAACACTTCCACAGAGCACCAGTACTCCTCTGTGCAACAAAGCCTTCTCATTAACCAGGTCTTAGTCACAACTAATATTTCTTTTGGATTTAAGGGGAACGGAGGAAAAAGAAAATATGTTATGAACACGATTAATTCTCTTATGCGCTGGTTGCACGCTAAATGTGGATCTTTGTTGAAATGTCTTCCAGCAACTAACTGTACACATTCTTTCTCTTGCAGGAGATACAAGCAATACAAACCTATTGAGAGAAGTGCAGGACAAGCAGAGAACCAGGAGGGACTAAGTGCTTACTTCAGCAATTTCAAAGCCATTTTCTTCCCTAGGAGCACTGAGAGAAATCCTCTGTTGAAAACCAAACCAGGCATTGTTTAGACCTTTAGTCTGACACTAAACAGATTATGCACAGGACTCATATCTGAACTGTACCTTGGTTTGGGTTTCTGGTTTGTTTTTGTTATAAAAACAAGGGGTAAGGGGAAAACACATATAGATTGATTGGTAACTTTTGGGGGCCTGGTGCAATTAGAAATATTAAAATAGTCCTTCTTAGAAAGCAATTAGGTAGTTTTGAGCACTTGCTGTTCTTGTTTGTGATCTAGGGTATAGTTTTCTAAATAACTAATCTGCCCCTCCATCTGTGTTTTCTTACTTCTGGGTTAACTACCTGCAAAACTAATCAGATCCATAACCTGCAGGGGAAAAACAAAAAAGATTACTAAACAAAGAAAATAAAGAATTGTAAATATTTGGGCTTAAATACACAGTCCAGTACAGCTGTTTACCACCTTAGTGAGAGCCATGCCTTTGCTGGAAAGCAAGCTACAGGCAGACAGGTACGGGTTTATGTCTGTGGAACAAAACATTGCCATGACAGACAAGGCCCGTCTGGCTGGCTATTCCTGCTGAAACTTTTTACTTTTAAAGAAACACTAATTTCTCCTTGATCCTCCATCTCTTCTCTTTGAACGCTTACTCAAGTAAATGAAAACCCCTAAATGTAAATAAAACACTATGCTCCAGTTTTTGCTTTTGAATGATCCAGCTTAGAAACTGTAAAGTTCTGCAAAAAATTCAAAACGTGTTGACTTGTTCACTGTAGCTGCAATTCTGCATTAACAAAACTTACATAGAAGCCTTTCCCAAGTGACACAGTCTTCTAGTTGTATGTTCTTCTAAGTCTGCTTTGTGGCGTTTCATAGTGGAAGACTGGAAGCAAACTGCTGAAGTCTGGGTCACTGGATGATATGAAAAGGAGAACATCTTATTTGTGGAAGGGAAGAGATTGCTAAGAAGATTAATTGAGATGAGAAAGCAGACCAAAAAAAATGCTTTAAACAGTTTATTTTTCATAAGTGCCTTACTGTTAACATTAAATTTTTAATCAAAATGAAATTAACTTTCAGCTAGGGGCAAATGCCTTTGCACAATCCTGTTCTAAAAACTGAATTCTTTGAAGAGCTATATTTCAGTATATTTAGCTTATTTACTGTATCTTGGAACATCTCTGATACATATTGTTCTCGGTTCCTGAGGCAATAAAAAGCATAAACAGATTTTCCTGGTATCTTCGTAGACCTGTCAAATGCTTGTCACTTACAATCTGAATGTAGTCTTCATTAGCACTTCCCCAGAGTGCATAGACACGACTTGAGGATATAAAAAATAGAGATTGTGACATACCTCTTAGCTCTTTAGCTATAAAATTCAACAACCTCTTTTCTTCTTTTGTTTCCATATTATCCAATTGTTTTAATTCTTTTGTGGCCATTTCAGATATTTTATTAAAAGCACCATGTTTGGTTTCATTCTGTCTTCCTTATGTATAACAAGCTATTATCTAACCATAACTGGGCATCTAAAATGATTCTCTGACTTAAACAGAGAAGAGTTCCTACAAAAATTGTTGTTGGAATGTTATGACCCCTGTAATATCTGACTCTGACTTGTCACAGGACAGGGGTTTAGTCAAAAGCTTGAGAAAATTTGTAATGAAGCATGAAAAAATGATGTCTGTCACAGTTATAACACACAGGATTAGTGACAATGCACGTGGCTGACCTAAGCTATGTGCAGAAAGCATCTTGTTTCTGTAGAACACTGCATTTTGGGAACTCAGAGACATCTTAGGCTTTTGTATAGAAACTAGCTTTCATGCATACTTAAAGAACTTCTTTCATCTTTCACCCAAGTATACAGTATAGCATACACTATATTGCTTTAGCTATAATGTCAGAATATTAAATTTTTATAATTTGATTTTGCCTTTTCAGCTGTAACTTCCCTTCCATACATCTTTTGTTTTACACAAATTAATGTTTAACTGCCGTATTGACAAACAAACCATCTAATGATTGTAAAGAGTACTTTTCCTTTGTCTCAGAAAGAGAGGGTCAAATAGGCAACTTGATGAGTTTCTAATTACTGATCAGAACAGTACCTACCACCAGAAAACAGATATGGATTTGCCTTAGCCTTAGTTTACTTATGCATATCTGGTATTACTTATTATTATTGCTTATCCAGCAGTGTTTGCTGTTGCTGTCCAAGTGTACTTAGAACAATGGCACCATGAATCTGAGAAGTGGGGAAACTTCCTTAATAACCACACGATGGCTGTGGAACTCAATTTCGGAAGAGATCAGGATAAAAACGATCTTCATGTCCATCAAAGGCAACAACAGCTGACAAACAACAGATTTATGAATGTCAGCAAACGTGCTCTTCGTCATATGGTCTGAATTTTTGGGTAGACCTGTGTGGGGCCAGGAGCTGGACCTGATGGTCCTGGTGGGTCCCTTCCAGTTCACGCTATTCTATGACTCTATGATTCAAATATAGACAGGTTTCAAGCATCCCCTTTGGAGAAATAACATCAAAGAATGACATCAAACATAAACGTACATCATCTTTAAAAATGGCATTTTCAAACGCTATCAAGAGAAACAGAAACATTAGTTGGGTAGCAAGTTTGTTTAAAAATGACTTAAAAATGAAGTACTGTTTCAAACCGCTTGTTTTGTTTGTCCTCCCACTATTTGCTTTACACTTTTTATAGCACACAATTAAGAGATTCATCAGAGGTAGCATTCTTTTCTTACTAAAAGCATTTCTGAGATTAAATTAAGGCTAAAAAATATCAGCTCCTGAAGGAACTGTAAAGGAAGCAAACTATACATTTTAAGACACATCTAGATACTGTGGCCCTGTAGTAAATGCCTTCAGCCCTGTACAGTAGTTGAACTTACTTAAAACTAAAGTTTTCATCACTACAAGTGTTTGGATAACAAGATTATGCCTCTTAAGTCTTATTACCTTTGTTATTATCATCACTTTGTGAGAGGGAGAAACAGAAGAGTAATTTTTTTATGCATCAGTGTAAATGCTCACATCTCCAGGGGGTGGGTTAAGTTTATTTTTATCCCCAGTAAAAATAAGTGTATTTATATCTATTTTCAAGCCAGCTGCAGCTTTTTTAGACCGAACTACAGCCGGCGCCCCAAGGCTGAGGCGTCCAGACTCGAAGCCCACCGCCCCTTCAGCCTCGAGGCGGCCGTTGCGCACGCGCCCAACGGCTCCCCCAGACCGACAGCGGGACGAGCCAATGAGATGCGAGGGCGGCCGCAGCGTTGGCCAATGGCTGTGCGGGGGCGGGCTGTGGCGGCGCAGCGCGGCCGGCGGGGATGTGGCGGGCGCTGCGCGGGGGGCGCCGCCTGCTGCGGCTGGGGGCTCGGCCCCGCTGCGCTGCCGCCGCTCGCGGCCCGCGGCCGCTCCTCGGACCGGCGGCGGGGGCTGGAGGAGGAGGAGGAGGAGGAGGAAGCAGGGCGCTGGGGGCGCTGGGGGCGGCGGCCGAGCAGCGGCGGGCGGCAGGTAGGGCCCGCTGGGGGCGGCCGGGGCAAGCGGCCGCTGCCCCCCGTGCCTGGGGATCGCTGTCACCATTTTGTGCCCGGGGCCCTCGGCAGGGGGTCGGGGCAGGCTTTGGGCGCGCTGCTCGGCGGGTGGGAGGTTCGCGTTGAGAATGAGGAGACACTTTTCCTCAGAAAGAGCGGTCAGGCACTGGGACGGGCTGCCCAGGGAGGTGGTAGAGTCACCCCCCGGGACGGGGGGGTGTTCAAGGAAAGGTTGGATGTGGACGTGGGTTAGTGGGTGACATTGGTGGTAGGGGGATGGTTGGACCAGGTCATCTCGGAGGCCTCCAACCCTAATAATTCTATGGCAGAGCAGACTAGAGAAGGTAAGTAAAAGTAAAGTAAAAGAAGTGGCTGTCCACTGCATGACATCAGCTCCATTTTTGATAGACTGATCCCATCTACTTGAGATTTTAGAGTATTTTCATCACCACACGTTATCACAGGCCTATTAGGGCCTGTTGACAAGCATTGTTTTGAAATATTTTTAACGTGCTTGAAATGAATGTCTGTTGAAGTACTTAGGTATCATTCCTCGTAATCGTCAGGTATCTAATATGTATGAATAAAGAGAACTAAGTAAGTTACCCAAAAGAAACTTGGATGCTTGCTAACTGCTCTGTCTAGTTATAGAGCATTATTTATGAGGAGAGTGCTTAGTACTGTGCCTTGATTATTTTAAAAAATGGCTTTTAAAAGTCTTCCACATTGGATTGTCAGTATGAAACCAAACTTCACAGTGAGTGACTAGCTTAGGCTATAGTTTAGTTCATTGCCATTTTGTGTTTTTAATAACTTTCAGAGCGGTTGATGCTTGCAATTTAAGAGGAAATTACCACTCTCTTATTCTTTCTCTGTTCCAGATACTGCAAAGTTCAACATTGACTTTGTTGTAGCTCTGCTGAGGCAAGAAAATGCAAAAGACATCTGTGTCATTCAAGTACCTCCAGAAATAAAATACTGTAACTATTTTATAGTTGTGAGTGGATCTTCAACACGACATCTCCATGCAATGGCACATTATATGATGAAAATGGTAAGACAGTTCCCACTGCCCTCTCTAGGTTTTTGGGAGTGGTTTTAGGTAGAGGTGCTCTGAAATTAATTTCCCTAGGTTTGCAGGTATACAGATACACCAGGCAAGATGAAACTAATTATCCTTATGTCATTTAGTTGTGGATACACCTACCAACTAACTGTACTTTTCTCCTGTAGTGACAGTACTCGATATGAAGAGATTATAATTTAAAAACAGCCCTCTCTGTATTTAGAACACTGATGGCAGTAGCACAGTTTGGTGGCTAGATTGAGAGCATCCATCAGTGATGTGAAATGGTGCTGGTGGCTTGTGTCCGTGTCTGACTTCTGTCCAACAAACTTCATAGCTGTTACCACTCACTGTAAAGGAAGAGATGAATACTCCCCAACTCTGCAAAAATACCTGTGTACTACAACAGTGTGCTCCCTCTGGTGGCTGCAAGAACATCTCTAAGAGCAGAGCCTCTGGGGAGAGACACAGCATCTTCCTGTGCATCCTGAGAAACTAGGAAGCTTGGCCAAGTACTCATGAGTGGCAGAACTTGTCTGGCGTTGAGAGTTTTGTAGACAGAAGTAAGGTGAAGCATAAGATGTGAAGTACAGCAGGTGCTGGGGCAGCTGGCTGGCTTTACTGTTACAGTACTTAAATTGTCACAGGAATGGCAAACTACACGGCCAACTACCTACCTTGTCCCAGCTGAGATTTTGCAGTCCTGCTTTGAGGTTCGCCCTCCCCTCTATCACAGTAATTCATAGCCTGTAAATCTGTATGCCAGTTGTATTTTCTCCATCTTGCGGTGACTGTTCAGAGCACACTCTAAAGGGGCAGGGGGCTTGTTTGAACGCCTTCCTCATAACACCAGGTCAAACTTGTTTTCTCCCCACCTCCCCTTGGCCATTGGGCATCTCCATTTCTGCATCCTTAGCTAGCCAGCACAAAACACCTAAAGGTATCTGAAAGGAAGCAAATCTTGATGGTGGTGGCAGTTATGGGGAACCTATACCTGAAAGACTACTTTATTGCTAAGTAACTATTCAATATTCATCTCAAGGAAAAAACGGCCACCCAAAACTCATGGGTAACTATGGGAATTCTGAGTACTGCCACTCTGATAGTACGTCTGATAGTAAACCCCACTGATAGGTATGTACTTATTTTCCAGAGCTGCAGCTGTGTATGCAGCCCTCAGAAGCAGCATTTAGTTATCTATCCAATTTCAGATTTAAAACAACTCTCAACAACTTGAGAAAGTCAGGTTTATGTGTTAGGTTTGAATGCTTTTAAATAAATGTGAAGTATTTCACTTCCCGCTGTTGCTTCTCTCTCAGTACAAGCATCAGAAAGAAGACACTGATCCTCATGCTCACATTGAAGGGAAAGAGACAGATGACTGGCTGTGCATTGATTTTGGTAAATATTTGTGGATTTTACCTATATGAAGTTCTGCATGGGCCCTTTGTTGAAGGAAACGTCTCACTGTGCGCCCTGGTTGCCATGGAGAGTTGACAATACTCTGCTGTTTTGGAATTCCGGTTGTTTTTATTGCTTGAACTCACTGAGCTACTAAATGATTTTTCACTAAAATCATGGGCACTGAAAAGAAAGTAGAAGCAACTCTTCAGTGGCTAAAGTGGGTCTTAATAAATTGAAGATAACAGTAGCAAGAGAAAAGCTACTTAATTTTCTCAAGTTTATATGATCTCTGGGCAGGCAGGGGCTCTTTGTACGCTGCCTTAGTCGTGAGCTGTTGAACAGACTTTGCCACTGTCCAGGTCATACCATGGCACTGGGTAAAACCACAGTCCGGAATAAAAGAAGTTCAGTTCTTGTTCTTCACATGTGAAACTCTCTACACAAACATAAAGACTTCACCTTCACCACTATCTCTGTAATCTCACCCTCTGAAAGAGAGAACGTGGGTGGGCGAGGAGGCACTGCAGACAGTGATGAAGCTTCCGTTACTTTACTGTTCATTATTTTTGATAATCTGAAAACTAATTGCATCTGAAGGGCATAACTACGCAGTACACTACAATTAGCTTTACTACTGTTTTAACAGAATTAATGAAAATCTTCCTACAATTAGATGGTGAGGCTATGTCAAAGTTTAAGCCTGTTTAACTTTAAAAAACACTTGAGAAGCGGGAGAGACACCTAAGGAAGACTAATGGGCTATAGCTGTGTGTCATTGGTAATAGAGGAAAGCTGAGTCCACCTTTAACTTTGGAGAAGGGCTTCTTTCAGGTAAAAATTTCTTCTGCTTGTGACTTCTAAGGAACAGAAGGGGGACAACTTCTTTAGTCTCAAGTCTTATGATACTATTTTAAATCAGAATATTGTCATTCTCCTGTAGTCTTGCATTGTTTGAAAGGAATGACCAATTCCTAACTGTCTCCAAGAATGAGAAGAGCCCTCCATCAGCTGACTTGTTACATCTAGCCAGAATAGGGATGGAGGGCTCAAACTCTTTTGTACAGCTGGAAGCACAGTTGTGCTTTACAGTTCATTAATACAAAGGACTAAGTTTCACTGCTGATAGGTTGGTAAAATCAGCATACTTACCCCACCCTATTGAGTTAAAGCCTGCATGTGAATATTTTCAGACTTACCTGACTGATTGCCCAGAACGGTTCACTCCCTGCTGCTCATTTGTTGCGAATTTCTGTTCTGTGCAGGTAGCATAGTGATGCACTTCATGCTGCCGGAGACACGGGAGACTTACGAGCTGGAGAAGTTATGGACACTAGGCTCCTACGATGACCAGTTAACACAGATGACTCCACAGTCACTGCCAGAAGACTTTATTTTTGGGCTGACGTCCCAACAGCAGTGGGAAGCGTCACCATCTTGTGACAAGAACTGAATGCAGCTACTGAGGTGGCGAGTAGAAAGAGAGACGAGTGTGCCGTAACAGACACCAGAGGCATGCAGGCTTCAGTGCTGACTCAACCGTCAGTGCAGCTGATCAGCACAAAACATTGTATTTGTTGGATGTGCCTGGGTAAATTGCTGAAGGAGCCACCAGACTGTGAGAAAGAAGGAACAGTATCACAACGGAGCTTCCTGGGAGAGTCACTCCCTCAGTGGAGTTTTAAATAGACGTCTCTTCCCTGCTCCGTTGCAGCTTACCCTGAAGCTCAGGCATAGCCTCAACACTGATCATTTTTCTATTACCTTTGAAAGGCCTGCCTGTAGTAGTGGCAGTGCACGTGAAGTACCTTTCCCGTGAAAAGGCTGAGTGCTGCAAGGTGAACCATGAAATAAATAGTGCAGTTTAGATGAGGTTTGTAGTAAACCAGTTGCTTCTGGTCATGATGAAGCAAATCATGTGCTGAGTTGGAGGAGAGAAAACATAATGGTATTACTGAGAGCGCATAAAAGCTAAGAGCAGCAGTGACAAATAAATGTGTCTTGAATTAACAGAACAGTATGTCACTTCTTCAGCCAAGGCCAATCTGTTTTTAATAATAATAATAAACTGAAGAGCTTGAGCTCTGTGCCTTCACATTAAAACATGTGGCTTACTTTAAGTGTGCTACTGGCCCATCTCTGGGCATTCCTCTCACCTAGTTTCTAGAAAAAGCAATGAGGCAAAGGTGCTATGGCAGTGTAAACCTTCAGCCCCTTTGAGGTGGGGGAAAGTTCTGGAGGAGGCCCTTAGCACTCAGCATTACTTGCTGTTAGACAGTTCAGCAGTAGTTAGAAGAGCTTCAAGTTGGTAACAAAACTTGTGTCTATGTAAAAGATGTTTTTTTTCCACTACGGGACAGAGCTGTCATCGTTAGAGTAGACTCTCTTCCTTGAAGCTGGCCCTGCCATGCATCAGGAAGGAGGAGCAGTGGATGCTGAGGGTAGTCACCTTTTACCCCATAGCTTCCTTCAAGCTCTGACAGCATCTCCTCCCTACACAGCAGCTGCTGGTTGCAGTGCTCAGAGAAAGTTTGTTGTTGTTTTTGTGTGTGTTTATTTTGGGGGGGCTTGAGGGAGACTGGGCTTTGTTTGTAAACAAAGAACATCCTCTGCCTCATGTCAGCTTGGTCACATTACCCTCCTGCGTCTAGCCTCTTCTTTCAGGAAGAACTGCCTCTGAATTCACCTGCTGTCTGATAGAAGGCAGCAGATAGTTCTCCAAATTGAACAAGGAACATTTGTTAATGTAGTTAAACAATGCAGATAAAATATATTTGACCACAAAATAAAGGTGTTTATGGTGAACTTGCCTGTTAAAAATTTGCAAAATGCTTCGTGATACTTTGCAATAAGTAACCCACATAGAGGAAAGATAACATTGTCTCTCTTATAGAGACACCTTCTGTATCTGCAGTTATCTCCCAAGAGATGTGGATTATTCCCTGAAACCATTTAGCTTTTCCTGGTGCTGGTGAAGATAGGCACTGCTAGATGAGTAGAGGCAGATGCAGCAAACATTACGCCATTATATGTACCTACTGTACCTTACATTTAGTAACCAAAACTACCTGCAGCATACTGTCTCTCAAAGGGAATGATAACAAAAGGAGAGTCCAGAAAAGAACTGTCAGGGATAGGGAGGGGCTGTTATAGAAACAGACAAGAACTTTTTTGTCATCTCTTTCCAACTGTAGAAGTCTGAACTATACAAAGTGTAACTGTATTTACTGTCAAAACATACTGTGAAAGTGAGTTAGTTGAAACAGTAACTGGTTGCTATTAATCAGAATTTCCAGCTCAGGAAAAGCACCACCTCAGCCCCATTTAAAAGAAACTCTCATAATTTGTGCCACCCTACTGCAGTGCCCCAGCCAGGTTACCAGCCTGGGACCTTGGAATTAACAGAGATGGTCTGGCTGGTCACTACTGTGCAGCACTAGCCCCATTTTGAAAGAGAAACATTTAGGAGTGTCTCAGTTCCATAGATAAGTTGAGTCTTGTGTAAAATAAGTTGTCTTGTGTAAAATTATTTTAAAAACTAGAGTAGTTGGTCCAGGGAGACTACAGGTTCATCATTCAGTCCTCTTGCAAAGGTGCATGCAGAATCTCGATGGGATGGATGGATGAACAGGAGAAAATTACCCACGGGAAACTTCTGTCATATCACAAGACTTGCTACGTTGCATTTGGGTATCAAGCAGTGCTTGCATCCATAAATTGAGCTAACATTTGTTAGAGCCCAGCTTGAGTGCTTACTCCCTGATTTCTTAATTCATTTAAAAATCCCGTGCCCTAGGACCACGTTGAGACGGTGTTGTCCTGCACAGCGTACATGCTTCATTTAACGGAAGCTAACACAAAGAGCGCATGCCTTTGAAATAGCAGCTTAAGAATAAAAGCTTGGGAAGGTTAGAAGCGAATAAAAGCATCATGATTAAGCAAATGCTGAGGAACAGTCAGGGGCTGAGCTATCACAAATGCACCAGCGATACAGAGGAAGGCTCGACGTATGTTGCTCAAAGGGCAGGGATGCCAGTTCTGAGAAGGCTTCTCAACAGCAGCATAGGAAAATGAGCTGGAGCTCCCTGTGAAGTGCAGAACCACACAGGGTATCATCTATATACATCGTTCCTTCAACTCCCTCCTTTTAATGGTCAGTCCATGTAAGTGAGCTGTGAGGACAAGTAGGAGGGTGCAGGAGCTGGGAAAACGAGTCTGGTTTTCCATTCCCCTTTAAAAGATAGTTACATTATTGGTGAACACAACCCCGGTTCCCCAAATCACTCCATCTCCACCTAAAGCATTCACACTTACGTGTCTAGCCTAAATCCAGAGGAGATGCCACCTCCCTGGCAGCTGGGGGCTGTCTGGCAGGAGCAAGATGCAAGTTACCGTGTTTGCTCACTGTGGCTGGTTCTACCTATCTACGCTTCTAGGGCCATGTTCCTTGTGCAGCTGCACCACACAGAGCACCAAAGTAAAGACTGGGTCAAAAGCAGCCAAAAGTTTTTAACTACAATTCAGATCTCACTTCAAGCCTGTTGAAACGTTTGCCCTTGGTCACGACTTGAGCACACGTTCCTTCCAGAGCAACCCAGCCCAACTCATCTGCATGAGACACACCGTGAGCTAAGGCTTGTTCTGCAGACTGCGCATGGTTGGTAGATGAAAAGACTAATAACAAGCCACAGAAGTCACTGCTTGTACTGGAAAGTGCAGACATTGTAACCTGGCTGCTGGATGCCTGTGGGTGACTGTTCATTCTTCCTCAGTTATTACTACAGACAGAAAACCAACCTGATCAAAGCACCACAAATACTTAGAGCAGTCAGTCATTATGCCTCATTAGTTTAAGAAAACACCACACAACTTTATCTGATGATAGGAGTTAAACTCTTTATTCCATTCAGAGGCATCTGGCAAGTGGAGCTGCATTGGGGGGCACATTACAGATGAAAAATGATCCATACTTCGTGGATATTGAAATCATTTACAGTATTTACTTTCTAGCTATTCCCAAATACTCCAAATTACCAAGTCTCAATTGAAAAGAAAAACATGATTTACCATACTAAGTCTAGAAATTTAAGAGATATGACAGTATTTAAATCAGTAGGTGTAAATGCAGCGCCTAGTTGTAAAGTAATTTTTATGGAAAATAATGAAGTCAAATCCTTCTCAAATGTTAAGAAAGGAATGTCAGACTGACTTAAGCCTCAACAAAAATTAAAATGCTATGACTTTTCATACTTCAGTAATTTTAAATTCATTGTAAGAAAAAAAAATTATCCTAAAGGCTAGATGAAGGTCACTGTCAAAAAAGGAAAAGAAATTCATTTTTCTTTGCTAAATCTACAACATAAGTTTGTGGTTTTTAAACCAATTAGTAAAGAAGAGATGCAGGAAAAACACTTCAGACCATTTTCAAAATTATCTAATCTGTACAACAATGATCTTTGGGAAAATTATCTAGTCTATGTAGTAATGCCTCTATTTCAACATGAACCTAAGAGGTAGATAACAAAATGATGAAACAAATGTTTTTGCTCGTTGTGCCCCTCAAATCAGTGCAGCATGGTGATTCTGATCATCTCATGCACAAAAAACATCACAAAAAAAGGTTCAGAGGTAATAGCATGGCTCTGTCGACCACACACATACAGGCGCGCACGCGCACACACACACACACAGCAGTCTTTATGCACCATGTGTTGCCACATTTTTTTTTTTTAAACTGAGGTAGACTGAAGTTTATTGTAGAAACTTGAATGTGTCACTATTACCACAATCATCATTCAAATTACATTCGGAAATTAAAAAATTTGGTAACTTTCCTGTTATCCCTGCCTTTTGACATTTTTTTCTTCTCTAATGGTTGGTTGCAGAACGTGCATAAATCCTGCTGCATCTATTATAAGCCAGGCTAGAGAGGTTGTTGTCTTGTTTCTTTTTGTTTTTTCTTGTAATAGTTTTCAAAACCTTCAAAGTGGCTTAGTGTGGCCCATAACAGCGGCTGGATATGTAAACTTAGCCTTTCATTATCTTTCAACGTGATCAAACACTGTTTGACCTTCCCCCATCGTGGTAACTGAAAGCAGTATGATGTGATCTGCAGACAGCAGAGACCCTCGCGGCCTCAAATACGCTCTAGCAGATCGAGTGTTCTATCAAACTGAAGATGAAGCTTGCTCTTTGAACAAAATGGCAAAGTCCAAATGGGCTGCAAATGGTTAAATGTAGCATTATTAGGTAGTGATGGTCAAAGGCACAAAGGGTTCATGCATTCAATCAAGTAGCACAAAAAAAATTCAGCCTCTTGCAGCCTTCTAAATTTTTCCCCCAACCCCAGCCTCTTGCCATCACTTCCTTGTCCTGTTCCCAAAAAAGTACCGTCACAAACTTTTTCATCCCATCTTAAAAGAAAACTAAACGGCATTGCTGCTATCAGAATGTTGGCATCATTCACTATCTTTTGAACATTCACTGAATTTTTTTTTTAAACAAATGATGGTGTTGAAGCCCTCAGAAAATCTGAGGCTATGTTTTTTTTACCCACCTTACTCCCATCAGCCAGCAGCTAGAAGTGCTCTACTATATTTTCCCCGATAAGTCTGTAGTACTCCTGGCTGGTGGCTGATCAAATTTTAATTTTTTTTAAAAAAATAAAATGCTCAAGAACTATTAGCTTTATAAAGTATACAAAATACCAAAAAAAAAAAGCAAAAAAGGAACAATTTCTCATTGAGGTACTAAATGCCTGAGGTAGTTTAGTAAAATGCATATTTATCTTTTTATGCCCTGGCCAACACCATTCAACACTTCCCTTAGGTTATTCATGGCAGTGTTATGTAAAAATGCAACCAAATTCTTTTTAAAAAATGCCACTTGTTTCAACATTGGGACTAACACTTATACTCTTGTCGATACCCTTGCTCTAACCCTAGCCCACCCACAATCCCACCCTCCAAATGTGTTTCTTCTTTTACAACTGGACCTATGAGAGCAATGCCTTTTCTTTTTTTCCTTTTTTCTTTTTTTTTTTTAACCAGTGAACTCAGAAGAGAAAGCTTCATTAAACCAAGTTCTAAAATTGTTGGGGAATAATAAGAACAATAAAAAAGACTAACGAGTTTATGTTAAATTGTGAGAATAGAACAAAAGGGAAGTGAAGGGGTCCTTATTTTAAAGCTGGGTTTCAAAAGTTTGAGAGAGCCTAAAGAATACATTCTCAGAGACAGCGTTCAACGGTTGCCTGGTCCTCGAACAGGTGATTGGCTTGGTGGATCTTCTGCATATAACTTCAACAGGTGCTCACCACCCGTCTCTCTGTTGCACAGTCTGTCTTTGGTCTGGCATCTGTCTCTGATGGGCCATTTCCTAAACCTTTATTTCCGTCTTGGCTGAGGCTGTCCGCTTTGCAATGTTTTTTGCTGTTGCTGCTGCCTTCTTACCTGAGCCAGTATTTCCTGAATTTTTCTCTGAGCAAGCTGAAGGATATAAAGAAGAAACAACCCATGATGATGCCATGCTGCTTACAACGCTCTATAGATGCTACTGGGATACAGAAAACATGGAATAACTAAGTCCCTACTACTCACCGATTACTCACTAGATAACAGACACTTCAGTTAGTCATGATGTAGTCCCAAAGCACAACTTATTTTAAACTTCTCTACTTTTTCCACCTACCACAACTACCTGCACAGTCAGTTTCTCCATCTGTAATATAGAGAGCATGAGCATAGGAAGATGAGCATAGGAAGATGACTACCAACAAGACTAACTGAAGTTTCAGCCTAATTTAATTTTATTCCCTGGAGATACTATTTTTTATTTATAGGAACCACTGCTTCACTGGAGAGTGAACTAATTTTTCCATACACTGATTCCAGGAGGCTGTAAGTTTTCCAGAACTTACCAGCCTTCCCCATCTCATTTCTAAACTACAAGGCACCTGCAGCAACGTGACAAAGGAGTCAATCTAAACTACAAGTTAGGTGAGGGAAGGGATCTTGTAATCCTTTTCTTTATGGCATTAAATCAACAGATCGGGAGATGGGGACAGATTGCACATACACGTGCATTTCTTGCCAGGTTCTACAAGGTGGCTTACACCCCTCTTTCATCTGCACTTCAGTCCAATCACAACCTGGGGTTTCTTTTGCTTTGAATGTTTTAACAGTGCCAGAGCCTAAACGCATCAATGGGACACTTGCAAGAAGATTGCTTTACATATGTGAGAGTGCAAATCTCACATAAATCTCTATAAATCTTCCTCTTAGGCACAAGGAAAGTTTGTTGAGCAAGGCAATTAGAGAAGCCTGGCAAGCAGTGCTTTCTGTATCCTGAACAAGTGTCTTCCATCCCTTGGCTCTGCACATGGACAGGGAAGACAGACCATGGAAACATCAGGGCAATGTAGAAATTCATTCCAGTCCTACCTGGCATGCATAGAAGTGACCAGTTATTTTCACAACCACCTGATCATTTTCATCAGGTGTCTGGTCACGAGGGACTACAACTTCTGCACTTGTCAAGTTTTGAAGCTCATTTACCTATAGGTGGATAGAAGAAGTCAGATAATCTTGAACAACCAAATATCCCCCAACATGCAAACTTCAAATATGCTGCTGGCCACAGAAACATCCTCTAACTTATGTCTAAAAAAAGAAACCCACTACAGAAAGCATCTTCATGCAGCAGCGTACTTCGCAAGATGAGCCTCATATCTCTAACATAAATTAGCACCAAGTTCTCTAGGTTTATAGAAGCGCTTTCAAGACTAAATACAACACACAGAAGGTGTTAAATACACCACTTAAAAAAGCAGAGAGATGCCACAGTGTTTGCAGTTGAGTTTACAAGTCTAAGGTCAGAAAACTCGTACAATGTATAATGTAAGGAAGAACAAATGTAGAAGTATTTATAAAAACAGCTTCCACAAGATGGGGAACAATGAACAGAACGATGAGAAGCATCCAAACTGTTTTCAGTAGCCCATCAGCTTCTGTATTGTCCAATTTACACTCCTTTTGTTTTAGAAATGCATAGCATTATATAATCCAAAATATTCTGCACGGCCAATTTTTCAAAGATTTTCATCCTTTAATCTCTTACTACTGCAAGTAATAAGGAAGTCCATGCTGCCTCCTGACACACGACTTCAAGACCCCATTGTGCTCAAGGATGAAGACCCAAGACTGAACTGTTTCTTTGCTAACATCAACTAGCTCCTGATTAACAAGCATATGAAAAGTACAGGAGTACCAGCACGCTTGCAGGGCTGAAGATCTCAGTTGCATTATTTTATACAACAAACTGATCTGAAGGGATGCCATTAGTTAAGACAGAGCAAAGCACTTTGTTGTTTTTGTCATATTGAAAGTGTCCTAATTTTTTAGTTATGCTTTCACTCAATTCAGGACAGAAATGCCACCTTTGTACACACTGGACTTGATTTTAAGTCAAATGAGGTCAGTGACTATTTCCCCCAGATGTGACATAAGGTAAGGTTCAAAGAAACTGGTCTTAAGTGGGAATGTAATGGAAAAATAACATCTCTATTAATAAAAGCCCTACAGATCTGACTGCAACTATCTTCTTTAATTTTTTAAAACTATTATTCTGTGAGATTCTCGAGACAATAGAAAGCTTAACAAATACAATTAAAATAACACCAGCTTTAAGGTAACTTCAAAGGATTAGCTATTAGTAAGCTAAATCTTTAAGTCTTATGTGTATATACACAATGAAATAAGAAACATAACTGAATAACACTTTTTTCCAGCTACTTACTGTTTTGCCTCCTTTCCCAATAACTCTACCAGCAGCATAGGATGGCACTTTTATATGAGCCTCAAGTTTCACTTCTTCTTTCGGTCCAAAGAAATTTTCTTCTTTAAGTTTTCCATAGATTCTCCCTTGAGCCTGCAAAAGGGTTTCCAGTTAAGGAATGTGCTTACTGAAATCTAGTTGACTTCAAAGCAATTCCACAGAAAGGAGCGTTTTCAATGCACCACCCCGACAAACCATTTCCCCCAATAAATGCAACAGCTATCAGTAGCTGTTTTTCTAAAGTATGTCTTTGTACCAAACTAGGGAGCAGTGCTGTATGACTTTAAAGACTGCATGACAAACCAGTGAATCAAAGAAGGATTTTAAAAAGATTATTATTACTCTATTTTGCCGTAGCAATGTTGCTTTTAAAATAAGCTATTACATCTCTATAGAGGTATAGAGTAGTAGAGAAAAGAACCGTCTGGCTGAAGCATTTTTTTTTATTACACCCAGAAGCACAGAATGCAGTTAATTGGCTCAGAACCCCTTCCCCCCCCCCCTTTTTTTTAGGGATGCTAAACTAAAAAAGTCATGGGACAAAGATTTCACTTACAGCAAGCTGCTTAGTTTTACACACAATTACAGCATATTGTTTAAAAAATAAATAAATCAGGGCTAGCTCGATTTTCTAAATTGGAAAATTAAAGCTGTGTAGATCTAAATTAAAGCTGTCTAGATCATGGGAACAGGCTCACTCCAGCCAGCACACAGTTGCCTTTTCTGGAAAATATGCAAGTGCCAGGTAGCAAGATGTCCACTGAGACTAAGCCGCTGAATCTTGCTGATCTTCAAAAGACATTTATTTCTTCATTGCCTGCCATTCGTCAGTGAATCCCTGAGAAGTGACGACTGGAGTTTCATCTCTGCATATCCTACAAGCACCGAAAGATGAATTCTATTGAGGTACTGAAGAGAGATGCTCTGTGAAGAGCAGCAACCTATGGTCACAAAGTCTTTCCAGTCCAGATCCTTTTTCTCCTCCTTTAAATGAGACCCACCAGCCCTGTCACTGCACGCTCCCTAAGCGCAGCCACCTTCCTGGCAGGCCACCAGTGCCGGGGAACACAAAGTTCAAGACCGTGTGAATGGATAATTAGGTTCAATAGTGGCAGCTGATCTTTCTCATGTCCTCAGGCCTAGTCAAGTTCACCCTGTTCTAGAATAGAGAAGACAAAGACGTTTTGTGACCTTGGAGCTGAAAGTACTTGGTATATTTGTAGGTTTGACTCCTTGTAAACGGTTTGGAAAAACAACCAACCTGTAGCGTATGGCTTTGGCCTAGGTGGGAGATGCACTACGGGGAAAAAGGCACACGTGCATTACTGCTGAATGATAGAACAAGGTGGGATGTTGGTTTTAGAAAGATTTGCACTGTTATAAATATTTAATGTCTTCTCGCTGTTGAAAGAGTCTTCAAGGAAAGGAAACAACTGGGTTGGCAAGTCCTTTGCAGTAAAACAGTGGCTGAAATGTTGTCTACACTTGATTCCACTTCCGCTGCACATGTCCCACATCCAAAGCAACGAGATCCCCTCCGAATGTTGGCATCCGGGCATGCCTAAACTCTAGGGAGCACTGCAGCAGAGGCTGTAAACAGCAGCATATTCTCACCCTTCTTCCAGCTCCCTCACTAATAAGTAGTCCCGCGTACCGCAACGTCCTCAGGCTACTGCAGCTGCGGAAGAAAGGGGTGCAGCCGCTGCAGCTACCACTGACATGAATCACACAACAGAACACAATGTAGTAGGGAAAGGATGCCAAACTCACAGGCTCTGCGCTGACACGGCCTCTCCGAGAGCTGGTTACTCATTTAAGCAGCAACCAGTCCCTCTTCAAATTGCTGTGCACCCAGACTACATTCTTGTTGTGTAACAAGAGGCTGCGCTCAGAGGTGGAGAAGACACTTATGCCGAGCTGAAGGACAGCAGTGCTGAAGCTTGGGCCTGGCCCAGCCTCCTTCAGGTTGACAGTGGTGATAAAGAAAGGACTGAAGTCTGCCTATCCCCAGCAAGAGGGCATTGCTCAAAGAGTAGTAAAGAGGCTGTGGGGGCTGGAGTGATGGAAGACCTAAGGGATAGACCCTCTCCTTCTCAAGGCCAGCATTCTCAGGAACACTGGGTAGTACAGTGATCCCTCTTTGCAAGCAGAAGCCTACGTGTAGAGAAGTAACTGATGCTTATTTGGATGTGGTTTTAGCCAAAGCAGGGGGTGCAGAGAAGGGAGACTTTCTGCAAAGGGTCCAGGCTGGGGAAAAAAGTTGGCAGAAGAGCCCTGTGGTACTCCAAGCCAATGTTGCGGAGGAAGCCTATGGACAAGCCTTTCCCTACATGAAGTCAGGACAAGGGGCACCCAAATCTACTTGGGCCTGCTACTCAAGGGTTCTCTGATATCTGACAGAAAGAAAAGGTACTCAAAAACCCGATCTTGTGCTGATCCCAGGTCATGAAAATGCCTCGTATGTGGAAAATGCCGTGAGACCAAGCCTACATGTACACAGAAAACCTCCAGGAGGCAGAGCTTCTAAGTTATGCTTTGCACTCAACAGCTTTTCAACTCTATGTGGAAGAAACTGAGCAACAATCCCAAATGCATCCAGATCACTATTACTCCTGCAAAATACCTGCCCTGATATTTCTCCAAAACTCCTGAAGGCATTCATGAAACTGATTCTAGATATGCCAGAAGTTTGTGTACCTTCTTCCTGCAAAATGCCCTGAAGCAAAAATACAAAGCCAAAAACAAGAACAGGCAAGAGAGCAATGCCAGGACATGAACTCTCAGGTGACTTCCTACCTGCTCTGGGCCTCATCTGTGATGAAATTGAGCTGCTGTGCTGAGCCATCTGCACCACTCTTACCATGGTCAACTCCTTTTGGCAGTATTTAGCCCTTGGCACTGAAGGCAGAAGGCCACTCCACAACTCAATTTGAACACAAATGGGATAATCGTGTTGGAGTATCTCCGTGCAGTTGTAGTGTAAAAACAATTACAAACCTTGCCTTTAGCTGCAGAGCCACCCAAAAAGCACTTTCCAGTCAGCATGCAACAGTAACCTGGGGAGACTCAGTCTCATCTTGTTATTGTTATAACAATTAAATACACTACACTATTGCAGGTATTAAGACAGGCTAGAAAGACTCAACTGTTGCATTCCTAGCTAAAAAACGAGAATCAGGAATACAATATGGTCATACTGACACGCTAGCCTTGATTCTAACTTGCATGAAACTGCTGCCAGCTTGCAGATGACCAGAACGTTGCCCCGATGGTACTCATATTCATGAGCACCTTTCAGCAAAAGGAAAGCAAAAAGAAAAGATTTACTAAATTTCTGAATACCAGTCAGTTTGAACTGAGCGGTTAGATTTCTGTACTGTCCCTTGCAGCACAAAGGCCACTGCATATTGACAAGTTTTTATATGGTGTACCTTAAACTGAGCTTCTGGAGGTCCAGTGATGATAACCATTCTCAGCTTGGCATCTGGTCCTTCAGCAGGGGCAATCTGGAATGGATAAACATAGCTTTTGGTAGCTGTCTTTTGAAGGAATCATTTAAAGCCACCTCCTCCCCGTTTCAGTCTCACATTCTGTTCAAGAGTGAAAAGTTATTCATTACTGCAGCAGCATTACACTTCAGTCATGACGGGTTTGTTCTCTTTAAAGTGCATTAATTAGCTGTAATGAAATGTGGAGAAATTGGCTAAACCATAAGCAAGCTTACTTCTGAAAATTAAAGGCATAACTACTCATCCGCATATGGCAATATCCCACAAGCAATTTTCATGTGGCTATGAGGGATGCAAAACATGTAGCCTTCAAAAAGAAAAGTGTGGTTAATAGGCTGAGATTCTTATCCTTGCCTGCTAACTTAGTCTAACGAGTTTTGCTCATTAGCAGAAGTTTGCATCTGTCCCCCTGAGACCAGAAGATCACTTTACTCTCGTAACTAATCAGGTCCAAAACATTCCTCCGCACTGGACAATGAGTTCACAGTTTCCAAGGGTTTTCTAGCTCCAGACATTTGTGTGACCCAAATAAAAATTAAGCTCCACCAGAGCTGAGACAGAGACGCCTGCAGGGTCTTTAGCAGTTCACGTCACCACAAAAGTAAGATTTCTGTGGGCGTTGTTCTCAGACTCCATTGACATTAAATAATTCAAACTAGCCTCTGACATTCTGGATGAATCTTTTGTTTATCACAACTGACATTTCCATTGTTGCGTCTAGTAGCTGCTGTTGAATGGGCAATATTTTAAACACTACAGGATTTCATCTTAGCTGTTGGCATGGGGATGTTATTCATATTTAACAGCTGTAGTTTATTTCAGACAAATTACCAGTCACCATGCATCATTTTCACTAAAGAATTTTGCTAACCAAAGTTTATATAATTATTCATATTGTACCCTAAGATGGAGAATATATTACATGCTAGTTATCTGGTTTGCATATTTATTTTTCATACCAATTCTGCATTCCAAACGGCTATAGCTAAAAATGCACATTCACTTTACAACAGTGCAGTTACTGAAACGCCGAGATGGGGCATTGTGGTAAGGGCAAGCACAGGATAAATGCATTCACTCTTGGGAGCGCAGGAATTTTACAGGGGTAAAATTTTAAGGCACATTTGGAGTCAGCTGACTGAACAGAGCTTCATCTGCTAATTTCCATTCCAGGAAGATGGATGTTGTAGTTTGCCTTTCAGTTACCTCATTTTTTTCTTAGTGAAAGTCTGCTTCTTCTTTGAAATTTTAGGAAAAATGTTTTCCATCAAGTTTTCATTATATCTTTGCATCTTATGCGTATTTAAGTGTTCTGGGACATTTCTTGCTTTCTCTCATCTTGGGATGGCCTGTTCTCCACAGCTGGAGCAACACCTTGCCGAGGGCTGTGACAGAAGCACGCACCTACCAACTGGAGCGTTTCGAAGTCTGAAGGGGCAATCTAAGAGCCTTCAGCATTAATTTTGTCTGCCTGCTTTCGGAAGAAGAAGTTATATATGTACAATTATTATTCAAGCCGTGAATTTAACGTCTGAGAGAAGTATCTTCACGTTTCTAAAAGAAATACCTTTACATTGCTAACTTGGGGGGAGTCTTCCATATGCTGAGTTACAACCAGACACCTTCATACACCCAAAATCAGCAGCGCCCATCCCAGCTCCTTCAAAGATAGGAAAGGGTACTGGGGAAATTATTTTATAAGCAAGGAGATGCCAGTGTTCCCAACAGGCCCCAGCACTCCCCTACAAGGTGGAGAACCTTCACCTGGCTCTGATAACTAATTTTGTCTACACAAGGCCCACGCCAAACCTGCACCGCCAAGCAGGAGCCCCGGCACAGGAACACAACCCAAGGCCATCAGAAGCCGCGTGCGCCTGTGAAGCACTGGGCTGGCCACGGCCTTATGCAGAGCCCCTGTGCATCTGCAGTTTATTTAGCCTTATTTTGTGGCTAACTAGTTTCATCAGATCTACAAAGCTCAGCACGAGCACAAAGAAAATGCATGCGGATGTAAAATGGTTTCATATGTAACTATCTCCGGCACCACTCAAAACAAGCTCAGAGCATCGTGCACAAAGCCTTACTTCCTCCGTGAAGCACGATTACTAGTTTGGAAAGCTAGAGGTTACTCCAGCAGCACTCCCTCGTTCTCTTCACTAAAAGCACAGATTCCTGACTTCATGATGTATTATTTTGCTCAGAAGTTACAATAAAGGACAGGCGGTCAGCACAAAGGAAGTTTAGAAGTTTCAAGCTAGTTTGTACTAGCTGTCATATTTGACACTTGTTTTCCCACAAGAACAAGAGTGCTGCTCCATGTTACTTGGTCAGAGCAGAGTTGAAATTGTGCTTTTATCCTAATTGATAGTCTTACATGAAGCCTGCAACTTCCGGATTTAGCAAGCATATCCTGTATCCATACAGTTCCTTTAAGGCTTGATCCTACTTCCACAAAAATCTTCCTCACCTTACTGTTTATTGAAGGAACAAAAGACTGGAGCTTTAACAAGCTTAATTTCAACTAATGCAGGTACATTAAGCATGTTGGGTAGATGGGGTGCCAGCTAGTAAAAGCAGCCTGAGGCCACTGTTAGCCAGATGTGTGAGAAATGCAGGAAACTCCCTTTCCATTAAACTGTCTTCCAAGGACCAACCAACAAACTAGTTTGGACTGGCTCTCAGTGGTCCAGGTTATTCTGCGTTTCTCCCCACCTGGCAGTACCCTTCCATTTACCGCTTCATCTTTAGATACAAACCAGAGAGGGAGAGGCAGGGAAGAAATCCATGTTGCAATACATCACACCTCCATGCAAGACAGATTTGTTGAAGAACCACCAACACCTTGCACTTCCTTCCATCCAATCTTCCCCACTCAAAACATGACTATTAGTGCTCTGGTAGCGTAAACCACACAGGCAGTATAGCAGATATTTAGAGTACTGCTTAATAAAAGATGGGCTTGGGCAGCGTGCCAGTTCATTGACTGGCCAGTACATTGGTTGGCATTCAGTGAACTACACGCCAGGCTCATCCTCTGGGGTTCCCTGAACATTTTGCCCTGCACGCTTAGATGAACACCTTCCAGGAAAAGCCAAGCCCCTGTGGCTTCACCAAGCTTAACTCAGCATAGCCACCTCCTGTCCCTTCGGCAGATCCCTGCTCCGTACCACTCACTGAACAGGCCACATCTCCTGAGCAAAAAGGAGAAAATGCTTGTTCCATTTGCACAGGAAGTCTTCAGTCTAACAGCAGATAAAGCTACAAACGGCACTGTAGAACACTGCATAGTTGAGGCCAAGACATTGTCTTTGCAGCACAGAACAGCAGAACTGGCCATTTTTCAAGAAGAAAGCTCCAGCACCTAGAAAGGCTACTTGTAGTTACAATGGTATTACTAGCAGAAACCCAAGGCCTGCCTACAACTCTTACAACTGCTGCTGTTACTAACCCCTACAGACAGAGGAATCAAGGATTTCACCAAACTGGTTCAAATTCAAACTTACGCTTCCACAATGTCAGCCTCTGCAAACCATCCTGTTCTCCCCACTGAGGTGGTCAACACACAGGCAGGCAGATGTTAAAGCAGGGCTGAGCCAGGAGCTCAGGCTAAAGCAGAGGTTTTAAAACACGAGTGCTTCAGAGGGGAGCCACCAGAGGCTGACAGCCCTGCCTGGTCCATCCAGAGCAAAGCGAGAGTGGTCACAGCAGCAGGAGACGTCACCCGCGCAGTTGTTTTTAGGAGGGGAGTTAACCTCACCAATTTTCACTTTACCAAAAGCAAGAAGAAAGCCTTCAAGCACCGCATCATTAAGACTTAAGTCTGTTTCTAAGAAATCGAGACCACCAAAGTAGCTTTCTTTGCAGCTTATATTTCACACCTCAGGAGACGTTTGAAAACATGCTTCTAATTATCTTGTCTCAAGGAAGATTAAAAGATGATTTATAAACAAATGCACCATTTATCACATCACATTCTAAGCACAGAGTGGGGGAGGACATTCACAAAAACACGGCTTGTACAAACTTGCTGGAAGTGTCGTGGAGAATAGACAAAGTTAGTCAGTGTAATAATACCTTAATAGATGCGCCTGCAAAACGAGAAAGTTGTTTGATGTGCTGTCCCTGCTTGCCAATAATAGCTCCAACTGCCAAGGCTGGGATGAACAGATGAACAGTCTCAGACTCGGGCTGTTGCTGTGGGGAAAAAAGGAAATATGCAGTGAATGTTTTTGAACATTATGAATCAGACTGACAGGAAAACTGGTATGGAACAAGCATGCATGGAAATGAGGGAGCAATCTTACGATGCCCTCTGAAGTCTGAATATTAAGGGTCTGCCTTTTTTCTGGAAATCATTGAATTCACAGAACATGAAAGAACAGTTTGAGCCAAAAGAGGATTCTTCTATCTTTTATAAAATGATTGCAATTTTCATGCCTAGAAGTTCTTCTAAAAACCATCGAGTCGTTGCTTCTTCACAAGGCATTCGTTCTTACCTGTCACTGTCTTGATGCGTTTCCACATGCAAGACTCTGCAGATGAGGCTGCCACAAGTGAACGGGCTACAGTCGGAGCAGCCAAACTCTTTCTAGTTTTCCTAGCTTTTTTTTTTTAATTTTAGATTGTGCTGAGGGCTGCACAAAAAGCCTCAGAGTTACATATATGCTACAATTTCCTTTGTGTGGGAGTAATCTGGAATGATAGCCAGCGTGAAAATTGCCAGTGGTTCCTCCTGTGTAATATTATGCAACAGCCGGGGTCCTGGCGGCGGGCCCGAAGCAGGCCAGTAAATTAAAGGCGAGATGAGGCGTTTGTAAAAGCGAGAGGGCCCGAGCGCTGCGCCCACTGGATACCAAGCACCACCGCGGCTTTCTATGGCTTTCAAGCAGACGCCCCAGCTGGAGAACACAATCTAACACTCGAGCTCCTCTTTACGTGCTGCATAGCGGTGATCAGACCTCAGGGCTACATATGCCACGTTAAACCGTAACTATTTTACCAGCCTCAGAAGCAGCTTCTGAAGAGCTCGTCTCGGGCTAGCGGAGCACCGCCGAGTGCCCACTACACTGCAGTACCCTTAATCCGTCCATTTGCGTCAGGATTACTTCTCAAAAGCACTTCACACAAGCCCTTCTGTGAACTAGAAGGCATTTAAGACCTCTGTTGAAAGAAATACCTTCCTCCGTGTCGCCCTCGCATGCAGCTTCTGAATTTGTTGCCTTCATCCTCAGCAGGAGGGCCCACGAGCCCTCTTCCTGCAGGGGCCTTCAAGAGAAAGACCTTCTTCACCTTCACACCTCCGCCCTCGGTGCCTGCCCCACAGCCCAGCCCCAGCGCCCATCGGCAGAGCACGGGGACCAACCCCGCTCGCTTTGCTCTCCTGTGCACCGTGGTGAGGGTACAGGCCCACGTGCGGAGCCTCACCAAAGCAGCCTTTGCTGCGATGCTTTAAGAAATAAACACCCTATACACAACACAAACCAAAAAGCCGCTAATTTTGCTGTAATCCAGCAACAACAACAGCCTATCGCTACTTTAATTTAAGCGTCTCAGGACCATCTTTCAAGGGGAAGCAAAGTCCCAGCGTTAACCGTAAACAAATCAGAACAAAATGCTTGTTTCCAAGTTTTACTGCTTTCTTTCGGTAAACACAAGTCAACCGTAACCTCAGGGGAAAAAATTCCAGGCACAGCTCCACAGACCAGGTGAAGAAACCCCAAAATAGGATATTTAGAACAGAAACACGCTCTGCCAGTCGCTTTAGGTGATTGCACAATTTGCCCCGTTTCCACACGTACGAGACAGCAGCATTCACGGGCAGCTCGTGCTGATCTTAGCCCACATTTCCCCTGGACACAGGATCCAGCCCTCCACCGCCAGCCTCCCCGCGACCTGAGGCCAGCAGGACTGCGGCTGCGGCTGATCTGTGGTGCCGGCGGAGGGTCCCTGACCTGAATAACCACAGAGCCACACAAACGGCAGTCCTGGAGCAAGGGAGGAAGCAAGAGTAACTAGGTCAGGGCATGGGAAAAGGTGGAACAGCTCTTTTAATCTGCCTAGAGAAAGGTTTAAAACGATCTCAAAAACTACGCCCTGAAACTACGTATTTGTAGTGAAAGATAGCAGTCATTTCGGTATAGATGTTAAACCACCTTCCAGAAGATTACTCATTTTCTCCTCTTCTTACTACCAACATCCTGTGAGTGTACTCAGAGTAAATCCTTTTACACCTTCATCATGAATCCAGCAAGATTTCCAGTAATCTGGAAACGCTACCGTGGATGCTTGGCTGATGGCATCACTTTGGAAAAGTTTCTGAACGGATGCAAATTTGTGAGACATTTGTTTGTTCCAGTTCTGTTGCAAGGACCCGCACTACCTGCACTGGGTGTAGACACAATGTCTCTTTCCAGCTAACCACAGACGGCTTAACAGACAGCTTAGCTGCTCTTTGCGGTGACCTCCACCTTCAGTTATCCCGACACCAGCTCCTGCAGGAGTCCTCTGCCAAATTTTCCTTCCCCACGTGCAGCTCCAGCCCCCCTCTTCCAGCTATGCTTTAAGCTAATTCAAACAACGCTGCTACAGATCAAACGTACAGCTCGAGCTGGTTGTCAAGAAGTTGCACGGCTTCTACCTCGATCCACCTCCAGACATTTCTCTCCTATACAAACGAAGCAAACTTCATTACTTTTGTTTGCAGATATTTCCTGCCTTCCCTCTGTTGCCCATCTGCCTGCAGCACAGTTTTCCCCTCTTCTTCCCAAAGCCTGATTTCCAGCCGCTCTCTTGGCTAGATTCAATTCACCACTGAAATTCCTTTCTGCTGCCTCACCCTTAAACATGAAACATGGGCAACAAAGGCAATGAAAGACAGCAGACATACACGTGCCTTCCCAAGCCTACAGTCAGCTCACTGCAGCTCTCTCTCCCCGTCCATCCTTGTCATTTTGACTTGCTGATATTTATTTATGCATTGTGAGTGAGGTTCCTTAACACTACAATCCCATTTTGGTGTAATAGTGATATATGTTCATAAGGGAAGGGAGGAGAATTTGTCCATACTGAGCTGATTGCATCTTGTCATTTTTCATATTCTTGTTTGCAGAAGTACGTTGGCACATGTGTGTAACCAAATTCATCTTCAGTATAATATAGGATTTAGAGAAATTATGTCCATTTCCTCACCCACCCTGATTTTAAACCACTCAAAAGAAATATGGTTTGATTTGTTTTAAAGCAGGAACATCAAAAAAGACAGGTCTTTCTTTTTTCTTCTGGCAGAAATCAAGTATAACAAAGACTTCAGAAGCAAATAAATTGAACTTGGAGTTATGACAATCTGTTCACGTCCTTACCCACAATCATTTAAAAATAATTTTATATTTACTGGAAGACTATCTTCCAAAAGAAACACATCAAAACATAATGCAATGACTGCACCACCCATCAATCTCACAGATGCTTCTGGTGAGCTTAGGAGGGGAAAAAAAGTCAACTATAATTTAATCTTCTCCATGCCATGCCACATAAGTCATGTAGCTTTCCAGGAACTTCTAGCATGAGTTATATCAGAAATAGATTCCTAGATCTTAAACATATGTTAGAGGCACTAAATTTAGGAAACTCGTTTCCAAATGTGTGCAATCTGAGCTTCGCATTCACTCCCATAACAAGGCCAAAAGCAGCTTCCTCAAATGTACAGTTAAAATTTAAGGACTAAAATGCATACGTTTTGGAGAATCATCATCCATTTGGACTCTGGAAAGCACCCTGCAGTTCATCTTATAGTTGTCTTTCTAAATTAAGAGTGCTGCTAAAAAGACCATTTCAAAGCTATTGGGGTAGGGAGAAAGATGCTTTATCAGGTCGTGTATATTGTGCTTTAACAGGAGCTGTAGCACTGTCAGATAGGTTCACTAATATTTACAGCAAATTCACCGTTTCACCAGGTTTATAGCCTGCTTAGAGAAGGATGAATCATTTTTTTCAGAATTTTAAAACAAATTTGTCTTCAAGATAATTAGCTTATGATAGGTCTTCATCTTTTTTAATTTGAAAGGCCTTAACTGTATGGTTATAAACCTAATTGTTTTCCAGTTTAAAGGTTAAAGTAGCACGCACTCTTTATTGAAGTTGTAAAGTTCATTAATCGTGGAATTATTAGTAGTACTCATCAACTATTAGTAGTATTAGCAGTACTCATCAACTAGTTTTTGACACCAGTAAGGTCTCCTGCACGTGGAGAATTCTTTGTGCTTCCCAGTTAACTTTTCTACCCACATAACAAAACAGTTTGTTCAAGACCAGCCCTGGGAACTGACTTCACATAAAAACACAGAAAAACAACTTTAAAAGGATGAATTAAGCTCTCCAAGATATATATGGTCCATATGTCCACCTTAACTTCTAAGTAAGTGCCTCAGAGGTCTGTGGTGCACTGAAGACCTCTTTTGCCCCAGCAACGTTTGTTAGATGGGCTTGGGACTAGTTGGCTCCTACTTTTAGCCAGGTCCAAATATTATAAAACAAGTGTGGTGGGAACTGTGTTTTGTTCATTCCTGCTACCTGATGGAAGCTCAGCTGTTGATCGAACAGCTTACGTTCGGTTTGACCTGCATACTTCTGGGTGGTGGGGCAGGAAGCCTGCGCACACCTGAGAGAGCTCTGGGGAGAGATTTTTGTCTCAGATAGGTGGGGCGCACAGACTGCCAGAAGGTTTGCTCAGATGGAGAACTTCGTTTCTTAGAATCAAAAAAAGAACAACTCCGGAAACTGAGATTTCTTAGTTCTAAGAAACAGATTCTTCAAGAGCACGCTGACCAGAAACAATTAATTTATTAGTTCATAAGCAGCTGCTAATACTTGCTTTCTTTCTACAAAAATCAGCATGCTTTAAACAAAAACAGACTTAATAAGCATTTTTCATCCATATCCAGCACGTTTAACTAATGAAAACAATTCTAAATGCCATTTTTGTTCATTAATTGGATTCCAATTTCCATCCAAATGTAGCCTGATGAAAATTAGGACTTAAAAATTAATCAAGCTAATAAGAAAAGCACCATTCATTTAAAAAAACACACAAAATAGAGCAAATATATTAACAAAAGCAAACTAACCTGAATATTTGTTTAAACAGAAAGATTCACCATGTGAACAAAAGGTAGCTGTGGCACTACAGGCTACACTAAGGCTTTCAGAAAGGTAACTGAAGTACTGACGTAAAATGAAATCAGTCAAATTAAATCACATTTCCTGATTGCTCATTTAAATCATGATCGAAAACAGTAATCTAACACACAGATGTAAATTAGTCCACACTGCTGGATGAAGCTAAGCAACTCCTGCACACAGTAACTAACATTTTAGACTAGCCCAACTCTTTTTCCCCTAGCAGATTGGATGCGTTTCCTTCCAGGCCTCCTACAAGTCCAGGAACACCAGCCCCAGCCCTCTGCTATCTGTCCCTAGTGTAACAGCCCACACAAACTTTTTTTAAAATTAATTCTATTTTAAATTCCCACCTCCTTCCAAGATTTAACTTAATCTGATCCTAAACCCTGTAACACCTGCTGCTGGCCTGGAGATCTCTACCCTGCAGGCACCATAGGATGGTCCCTTCCCTCCACCCAGACTCCACAGCCCTAGAGAAGATTTTTCCAGGCCATTTTTCCAGGAGAAGCACTTCTCTGCTACCATTCCCTACAACCTGAGTAACCTGGCTCAGCACAGAATGGTAATTTTGTTTCCAGCATCTCTGGTGGGGTGAGGTTATTCCCTTCACTGGGATATTGCCCATGCCCTTTAGTGCTAGGTCTATCACTCCTCACCACAGCTAGAAGCTGAAGACTCCCAGCCAAGCAAATCTGCAGATTCATTCTTCTTCCTGCACCTTCCCAAACTGCTTGCCTAATTAGAAAGATCTGTTGAGCCCTAAAGGTTTCCTGTGGGATCAGCTTATCTTAGCTTTCTTCTTCCAAGGCCCAGTGCATCAGTCCTGCAAACTGTGCATGAAAAGGAAAGCATTATCCCTTACCTGCTACATCTGAAGGAGAAGCATTTATCATCTTCTCACACTTACATAACAGCTAAAGTGTGGCCAGGCAAGAATGGACACTCAAAAATCACAGATGGATGGTGGTAGGGAAAAGTAGGACCCAGACCAACAAAACTGTGGGGGACTATGCATCACATCTGGGGATTGGTCTTGGGTTTTCTCATTGTCTTTTTGTCTTAAATGGAGTTTTGCCTCCTCTGTTCTTCCCCAAGATGAACCCCTCTCTTGCTTTCACCTCAAGCTGCTACTAGAGGTTAGCTCTCAGCCAATGCGGGTGTGTTCCCACCCTTTGAAGGGCTAGTGAGGGGAAATGGGTTTTATTTTATGTCCCTCATGTTAACTTGAGCACTAATCTCACTCTTCTTCTACAAGACTGCCAACAGCACGATTTCTTTCCCAGTCATCTTTTTAAGCATCTCCACAGACCCTTGCTCCATCAAACGTGTGTGGTTGGTAAATCCATTGCAACATTTGGGATAAGGCTGTAAATCTTTAAAATATTGTACCCACTGAAGTAAATAGGATTTTGTGCCAGACGTCAGTGGGAGCAGAATCAGATCACTGTTTTCTAAGCCTGTTCTGCATTCCCAGTATATGTTTTCATTTACTCTAAATGTGCTGCAAATGAATTACCTTCGGATGAGGCATTTATTTTAAGTCACAAAGTCATGTTATCCATTTCTAGCCAGCAGCAGTTTTTAGCTGTGAGGGAAATAAGAACTATTTTAAGACTGCATTAAACAGTTTCAGCCACTGTTTGTCTACCATCTAGCAGAGTGGGTTATTGCTTTTGCCGGTCTTTGTTGTTGTTTTTAAATGCTAAACAAATCCACTTGGTAAAGAAGAGGCACTAGAAGATAACTGCTTAAAGAAGCTCTCATTTGCCAACCCCCTTTCCCAACTGCCACAATCAGGCAAGACCGAGATTCCAGTGATTCACTTGGTCTTCAAATACCCTAAACTTTGTCAGGAAGTTATGTACCATTTTCTTCAGATCCCCTACCAGATCCAAAGCCAAAGCTCAAACCATGTTTTTGCAATGCCCTGTGAAGAATTATTCTGGCCTACAGCTGCACTAAGCATTCTTATTTAGTTAGTAATAAGTTTGCAGAAAGGGGAAAACCAACATTAAGCCAAGTATCCCTAAAGACATTCCAGTAAGAATCAGTGCATTAACATAAAATTAGCTTTCGACACTAGTGAAATAAATCCTACTGTATTCATTTTCCAATACTAACACTAAAACTAGGCCTTTGTTGGAAACAAAAGGCTCATTAGGAGAAGCCTGAAGTCTTGGTAGATACGCCTAATCTGACCCAAAGCTTTACAACACCCTTGAAAATACCTTTTGGGTCACCATTTCGTACATCAGTTGAAGTGGTGCTGCCGGTTTAACAAACTGAAGCCCAAGCTTCCTCACTCGCCAGGCTTTCTAAATTTGTTTAGAACAGATTAAAGCTTGTGCTGCAGTTCTAAAAGCTTCCGCCATATTTCCTGCACCCAGAAGGTAATAGGAAGTTCTCACTGCTGAATTCAGTCTGTAAAGAGCTAGCAAAACACAATTTAGAAGAAGTAATGCACATTTTTGGCTTAGCTTTGGACACCCTGGAGTATCACCCGCTTTCCCCATCCACACAGTTCTGCCACCACCCAGGGCCACATCTTCCCATGAGCTCCAAACTGGTGCAAGGAGTGGCGTGAGAGGTTTCCAGCTACAAGTAACTCCCCCAGCAGCTTCACCACCACACTTGTAGCAACTGTCTCCTAGCACGGCCAGGAGCTCATGACACCAATTCCTTCCACTGCCCGTATCAATGCAACACACTGTATTGGGTATAAGCGACTCCCCCTTACCTTCACAGGCATTACTGCTTCATCGCTAGCTGATTATTGCTCACTAGCCATACCCTAAAATAAGCAGGATTATTTTAAGAGTAGCCTCTTTGTAGTACTCACTCCACTTCTTGGCTCTGAACTTGAGTGCTTCTCATCACCATGATCTTCTACCTGGCAAGCCAAGGGGATCTCCTCATACTACTAGAAGTCACTAACACAACTCCACTTATCAGAAGTGTTTCCAATATGGAAACCTAGCCAGGAACAGGGAGGATAGCAATCACAGAGGCAGAGAGGGAACATTTTCTGGCAGGCTGGTTATAAGGCATTTCACAAGCAGGAACAGGTCTGACATATTTCTGAACATGGCATGAACCCTGTTTTTGCAAAGTCTGATTGGCCACTACGCCAAAAAAAGCAATCTGCTACCTTTTGTTCTGAACAGATAGCCAAAACCAAAAATCAGCACAAGGAACAGATCCTGCAACTACATAACAGGGAACGTTGCTGGTCATTCACAAGCAGAAAACCTAGGTATTCAGTGCTATAACACCACACAGCCACTAAAACAAGAGTGATGCTTTTGTATAAAAGCACTTCCACTGCAAAACTCGTGGCTGTGATGCACCAGCTACTGGACACTCCAGACTCCTCAAAGGTACGTGTGACATCAATGGCTTTGAAAGATACAGGTACCCTTCATTCCTGGTGTATAAAGACAGTGCTCTCAGAAGCCTGAGAAGCTGCAGGGAAAACAGGTTGTGAAAACACAGGGAGGTCACTTGTTTTTCCATCGTGTTTGACAAACGAGATGGAGCCAGCTACACCAGAATGAGGACTTGACCTATTTTTGGTTTTGGCCTGAAGGAGCTCAGCACATTGTAGTAACAAAGTATTGTTTGGTACCTTAAGGAATTAAGCTTCTCATTTAGCTTAATATTCAGAAGATGCTGAGCCTGTTAATTAGAGTTTAGGAGTCTGAGATGTTCACGAATACCACTGAAATCTTCCCACCACATGAATATGGGAGCAAGGCTCTAGCACAAACTCTCATCTCTGGTCCCAGGGAACTACAGGGAAAAATACAAGTATCCAAAACCGCAGGGAGGAAGGTACCATGTTTGTTTTAAAAATAATGCATTCCTGGTTAGCCAGACACACCATTTGCATGATGACAACTTCAGAACTGTACAAAGAGTTATTAAGAATAGCTGAAGACTTCAACACCTTGGAAAACGTGCCCGTCATCAACTAGACAGATTTTTGTACATCATATGGTGCCAGCTGCATTTTTACTCTCCACCATTCCCCTTGCTGGGGACCAGTCCATCTCCAGAGGCAGAATAGTTTCAGATCGCTCTGGACAAGGGCCCCTGCCAACACAGCATGGCAGGGCAGGAGACTTGAAGGCAGTGGGAGGACCAACCATTTTCTCTACGGATAGAACAATCCCACAACATTCTGCAACGTGGAGCACATTTTTTACATGTCAAAGAAGTTTTGTTGATAAATTTAGAAAACTAAGCAGGAAAGGCGTATTCAAGGCACCAAGGTTACAGTCTCAAAAAGAAGTCTAATGGGCTAGTAGCTTTTTTATTTTTGAGACAGTGCTGTTTTCCTATAGTGCCCTCCTCAAGACTGTGTGTGCTGCACATGTATGGTTTTCATTTCACTGATATAAAACCATTTTGTGAGAACACTGCCAAATCCTCCTTCATCCCCCCTCAAAACCACATCCTCTTTTGGCTGTAGGACAGCTCCTTACAAAATCATCTACTGCTTAACAAGCTAACCAAATTAGGGCAAAGCCACTTAGACTACACAAATTATAGATGTACATACATTACTACCCCTGGGTAGTTTAGACAAAACAGTTGCACAAGCTAATCCTATCAAACCCAGACATCCAAAGGAGCCCAACTCCACCAAGAAAGAGTCAAAGTACCTGGAAGCACAGGACAGTTTTTCCTCTTCCTTGTCTCTCTCATTTATGCTCAGGGCATCAAATGAAGGCCCTCAATGAAGCAATTTTTCATTTTAAATTACTTTTCTTTCCTGCCAAAAGCACAATACAGTTATTTCTTCTCACATCTATGCAATATAGAAGAACTCTTCTTTATTATTTCTGAAAATTACTGGAGAATAAAGAAGGAATCTGTCTTGAACACAACATCTTCTAAGAAGAAAGTTTTCCATTGGCATGTTCCTCACCTGCAACAAAAAGTCTTAAAAGATGGCGAAAAGGAAAGCAACCTGTCAAGCCTAGCCACACAGGATGGTTCCTCATCATTGGAGAAAGGTGGTTTCATTTGGTTTTGTTTCCTGCAGGAAACTTTTTTCTTCTCCCCCTTCCCCAAGACGCCTCTATGCATATCCCACAACCTAAAAATTAACCGTGAGGCTAAAGAAAAGGTTAGAAAAATGCATTTTGAGGGTGGAGCTCCAAGAAGCTACTGTCAGTGTGCAAGACTACCAGTACAGAAAGCAGCTGCGCTGTGAGCAGAGGAACAGCTCTTCACCTCAGCTAATTCTCACAGAGCAGAAATCCTGCTAATTCCTACAGGAACTTGTGGACGCAGGAGACCAGCTGGCATGACCTCCTCTTGAGGAGGAAAGCTGTCTCCTTCTTACCTTCCAACATGTTTCAGTACATCTACCAGGTGACAGAGATCCTTTAACAGGAGCGTTACTTCTACCTCACTGTTACAGGATGTTCAAGGACAGGATAAACTCTCAACAGAATAGCCCTCCCTCTCCCACATCCCTTGGGATGCCAACTATCAGACCCAAAGGCCACAAAAAAACCACAGTCAGATGTACAATTAAGCACAAAATTTCAATTGTAAGAGAAAGGGTGCAACCCACTTAACCCCAGCAGATTGGCCAAGTGTATTTAATTGAATGAGTGTTCATAGCTGAACTTCAAGACAAGGATTTCTTGTCTGGTTGATGCTTTCAACTTTTCAGCTTTGCACAAGAACAAACATTTATTCTTGAGAGACAAGGACGTTCATATTCTCCCCAAAGTTCAGAAGACAGAAACAAAAAGTTCATCACAACAGCTTTGAGCAGTACAACACTATTTGAAGCGGTTTGTCTGGGATACTTCTCAAAGGTTTTTCTTGGTAACACAACTCCTGGAAAATGTAAGCATGGGTGTGCTCACATTTACAAAGCCTTATTTTCCTCCTCGTACACAACCCAATTCTTTGTGCTGAGGCTCAGCTCATGGCACATCTACAAGTGACAGGAGGCAGACGAACAAAACTATTGGCAGTTGTGTCCGAAATGCAGCACACAAGCATTTAAGTGCAGAGCTAAGGAGAGAGATTTAAGGGTAAACAAAGCAATGGCTCTTCAGACCCAACAGCAGCTGGACAAGACATCAACTACAAAGAGGACCAGAAAGGCCACCAGTCCTTAGGATGGGTACAAGGGTACCCATTCATCAAGAAAGCCAGTAGTGTTATCATATCAGGACTGTAAGAATAAAATCACGTCAATTTACCAGCACCAAGAATTTTTAACTCAATATTCTTAACCAGCTGATACATTTCTCAACTCCTACACTTTCCTCCAACCTTAAAATGTTTCAACAATTCCTACAAGTTCTGCTTCGCCTGTCTTTTAGGAGGACAGAGAAAGCATACAGATCTTGGGTTTTTGCGAGATACAGAAGAATTGATATTAATAGAAATATGCAATGCTATTGCATCCCCTTCAAATGACTACACAAAATGAGCGCTTTAAACAGGCAAACAGAGCCTGGACTCTGCAAGATAGAGAATTGTTGCTAGTGATAAGCAAATATCGAATAAACCCAGTGGTTATCTGGCACTGGACCCAGTGCTCAGACACCGTTAGCCACGTGCAGCAGCCATGTGCCTGCACACGTTTACACCCAGACAGACATACCAAGCACAGCCTGTGCCTTCCTGCATGCACTCTGCTGCCAGGACAGAGGGTAAAGCAACAACCAGCTTCTTAGCGAGACAGAAGCTACATCTGGTACCCTAAATTAGATAAGGCTGTAATAAGACTCTGACGCTATCCACCAGCATGAATCACTGTGGAAACGGACCCTAGAGAATGAGGCTTTTGGGTCAGGTGGAAATTACTCTCATGAACATGGCTCAGGCCAAAGAGCCAAATCCAATGCAGACAACATGAACATCTCCTGTGTCTGTGATGCTGGGCTGATCCTGAAGCAGGTGGAGAGCAGTGTTCACACTCTTATGGAATATGTATTGAAGTTTTGTGTGGAGAGATGGAGAGGAGGAAGCACCACACAGCTCACAATAGCACAACTACACCTCCTAAACTACTCAGTTCCAAGCTCTTGAAAACTTGATTTTAGGAATACTTGGCTGTGGCTGTGTAGATGGGAGTTCAGACTTGTCACTGTAAACTCTGGCAGAGGAACAAAACCCAAACCTGTTTACTATGCGTTTTTTTCTTTCTACCCGTGTAAAAAAGCAACAACAGGAATATGACAGACGCTTGTTTTGATAATTAAGATGCCACTTCAGTTTCTTTGGGAGCCAAGTCCTACACAAATTCACAGCAACACCTTGTACCTAGAAAATACTACATCTGAAGAATAAACTGCATATGGAAACTTCTGTAAATGCCCCAAGCCCACCACCCACCTACCTCTTCTGACCTAAGGGAGAGACACTTGCAAGTCTATCTCCACAACAAAGTGAAGAAAATACCTTCCATACATTTAAAGGTATTCAGACAAAAGCTTCACATCTCTCAGGAGGCTCCGGGTTATGAGGGAACCTCCTGTGCAAATTTATTTTGATAAAAATAAGCAAAAGAGCAGTGAGATATACTTACTACACCCCGGTGCCAGCAGTATTTTCAGAAATGATTTTCAACTGCCTGAAAGGAATATCCTCAATGCCTGCTTACCAGCACTAAGCATACGAGGGCATCACTCAAAGCAAGCTGAAGGGTCTTGGGTTGCCCAAACACCTTTCCTAAAACAAGGAACTTGCTAACAAATAGCTTATAGGCAAACGGACATGAAAACTCCCTCTGATTTCTTCGTTTATGTTTCTAAGACCTTCTTTCCCTGAAGTCTTTAACTTTTTTTTAAATTTTATTTTAATCTATTACTCTCTCTCCTAGACCCCCCTCTGTGGTTACCTTTAGCCTTAAGTTTTTTTCACTTCTCTTCTAAATATAGCCAGCCCTTTTTATTTGTTTTTGTTTCTTCTACATGCCCCCAATACTGTATTTAAACAGTATTAGAAGTTATATTTCAAAACTAAAATGTATTACTGAAGGAAAAAAGTTGGAGGAGAAAAAAATCAGAAATTAACAGAAACTAACCTCATACAAAAGATTTAAGAGCCTTTGTAGAACACAAAATAAAAAAAAAAAAATCCAAGTTTTGTTTTCCAAAAACATCCATTTAAAAATAAAGTAAAAAGAGAAACCTCATTGTTTTCCATGTTTTCCTCTCCCCAGAGTAGGAGAGGTACTCCAAAAGCAAATCAGAGGGGCTGGCTTGCCTGAAGCTCACAGAACTACGTACTATAAGGTAATAAACGAGTAAAGAAAGTTGTGGTAGTTTCAACTGTTCATGCAGTTGTGTTCAAGAAGCTCTTTGCTTCAGGTTCAGGGGCTGTCTTGGTACCAGAGCCAAGATCCCAAAAGCCACCAGAACTCATTCTTCATATTTGTGAGTTTATCCCTCATTAGCTTATCACACATACAGACTACCTGGAACAAGAGCTTGTTCAAAGGATCGAGCAGACAGAGGGAACAGGAGTCAGAGACAGTTCAGACGACAAGGTCCACCCAGCTCCAAAGTCTCTACATTTTCTACAAAATAACACTTGTTTTTGTTGACCTTTTTCCAGATAGTGCCACTATCCTATTTCCAAAAACCCAGAAACTTCCAGAGATCCTAGTAGGCCAACAAAGGTGCATCTCTGGGGGAGAGTGGCCTACTAACAGAGGGACAGACATGCGTAAGACTGAAGTTGCCAAATTCAACACTGTTTGGGTGCATATTCAAAGCAAAAGCAAGAAAGAATCATGACAAGAGAAAAAGTGAAGAAAAAAATGAAAAAACAAGTGAGGAACAAAACCATAGGCTTACACTATGAAGCTCTCAAGAATTGTAAAGCAGTTTGCAAATTTGAAGAAACAAAAAACTACACTCTTCATTACCACCAAAGCAAAGAGTTACGTGCTGTTAACAAATCATCTCTAGTTTCTCTTAAATAGAATAAATTGAGGCATTCCATTACAACAACAGATGGCATTTTACACAATACAATGAATCCAAAACCTGGGGTCTTTAGTTAGTTTAGTCTACCACTAATTAAACTGGAAAGGAACTGTGGGGAGGGAAAAATTGTTTGTCATACACAGAGGCACTGCTATTAGCAGTGAGCTAACTGGGTATAAACATATTTCTGTTGTGGTTCTCATTGGAACCTTTTCCTGATAAAGCCACTATTATACTGAATATAGTTTATAATACATTCATATCACCCAAGCTGTTCATTCCCACAAACAATGCTGCAAGTGTGGAATTTTCCCTGTTCCTTTCAGTGACATTTTCTTGGCTTCTTCCTCTGGGAAAAATATTTAGGCAACAACTTCCCTTTAGTGCAATTTATGTAGGCCCACTTGAGTTGTTTGATCAAGTTCAGCGTGCTGTGCTGCATTTTCACTGTTCTAGTTCATGGAGTCTCAGACCTAGCTCTCTAGAAGTTACTGTTGAGCAAAGAGGAGGGCAAAGTCAGCCACATCAGGGTTTGTAAAGCTCCATCATCCACTTATTAAGCATTCACTTTGAAAATTCATCTTACACTGAATTACTAACAACCACCACCACCACAAAAAAGCAAGTTGAAAAATCTCCTCCTCCATGTCAGCTGTCTTTTCTTGACTAGCAAGCAGAGCACCTTCTCTTTCCAGAAAGGCTCTGGCACTCTCAGATGAAACAAATTCTCTTCTGCTCCATAGCAAAACCAACTCATTTATGACTCCTGAGCAGCACTGGATTTGAGTAAGATTCTACTGGGCCTTTTCACTTATTTCTTAGAGAGCAACATGGCAAGTAAATCACAGATTTCTGGAGATTAATCTGTGAAATTTAAATCCCATATAGTTAGGAATACTTCATTTCAACAGGGCTTGTACCTTTATAAAACTGCTACAATCAAACATCTTTGCTACATACAGATCCCTGCTTCATGACTCGCTTTTTACCTTCCAGGTGAGCAGAAATACAACTGCAGATTAGCATTTTGTTACCTGCAAACTTCTAGCAACTTTTAAATTCCATTTTGTACCTGATTTCTTTGTGCAATAATTCAAGTTCCCTATAAAATAGAATCTAGTACTTTTCCAAAAAACACTGTTTGCTGGTTTCACTGAGCATTTCAGTAAATGACCAATGAATGCCTGTTGTCAACTGCGGCTCATGGAATATTTTTGGTGTATAAAGCAAGCAGGGAGACAAATACTTAGAAAACGGACAGAACATAGCTACTAATACACTGTTCCCAGATCTTCAAGGTAATTTGACAACAGCAAATTTGAACAGCAGTATTGTACAGACTAACATCACTACCCACTAACCACCCAAAATCAGAGACTTGCCTTACCCCAAATGGTGGATACGAAGCAGCAGCAGCAGCGGAGGCAACACTCACTGCGGGAGGTGGTATTCCTGAAGAAGAAGGTGGGAACAGACCCAAGGCATTCAGATTTAATCCAGGAATTAAATGTGCTTGAAGCTGCAATGGCAGAAGAGTTATTTTAGAGTTACAGTTCCCGTTAAGTTTAATCAAAATGTTAGTTGACACAGACTTTTTGACATAGTTAAGTTTTAAGTTTAATAAAAGCATCAGCTTTGAAGTTTTTTTCAGTACCATTTTTGACTGCCAAATTATTGCCTAGTAATAAAACTATGCCTTAGAAAGACTTCAGCTAGAGACTGACACCATCTCACGACATCAAGATAACCCAGGTATGAGACATCAACAAAACACCTCAACACTTGACCAACTACCCTAACCACAACTACTTAAACTTGAAATCCCTCCAGTAATTGAAGTAGTTTTCTGCTTACCACAACTTTGCTCAGTAGCAGAGCAGAAATCACTACACGAAGCAAAAATGCAGCACAATAAAAACTTTTTGTACTCATGTGTAGCTTAAGTCCTGCCATTTGCACAGCATGGGAAAAAAGTGGGGAGAATATTCTCTCCACCCAGTAGTGAAGCCATGAGGAAGAGTCATTTCTAGAAAATGACACTACTCTAAAATTTGAAAAATATTTTCAGCCTGATCCTAGCCCATAAGATTTGGTTACACTAGCACACAAGAAGCTTTTCACGGCTTACCAACAATTGCAGTTGTTTCCCAATAGGCATTAGTAATACTTTGGCAAACTAAGGTGGCGTGGTTTACTTTTTTTGTTTGTTTTTAATATAGACAGTTATTCAAAGATGATTGATTTTCTCGTATATATCAAGAAAAATCTTAATATAGCCTTCTTAAATTAAACAATTGAAAGCAGCAGAGATCCATCTTCTGTATGCTATGCTTTTAAAATTAAGAGATTAGGAGTCATGACTTTAAGAAACAAACAATATAGCACAAACCACATCAGCAAACACATTCTTTTTAAGGCTTCTGCAACAAGAAAACTTGAAATCCTCATTCATTTCCTCAATCTAAATTAATTTCTCAGTTTCCCTACTCAAAACAAACTGGCAGAGAAAGCATTCATTAAAAATAATAATAATCATAATAATAATAATTTGAAGAAAGAAAACATACACAAGCCCAATGAGCAAATGCAAGAATTAGAGTGGTTGCAAAGGTGAAATTCTGATTGGATATTGGAAATTTTCCCCAGAGAGACTCTGGACTCTACCCATGGAGATGTCCCAAAGGGAATAAGGCACTATACCACCTCATTTAGCTTGGAAACAGGCCCTGAACTGAGCAACAACCATGTTGGGACTGATGACGTCCAGCAGTCCAGCACACCTAAATGTTCTGTGATTCTAACTCCAAAAAGGGCCCGTGCCACAAGACAACTCACGTTCATAGCAGCAATATCATTTTCATAGGACTCCCTGATTTTCTTCATAATTTCTTCCTCGGCCTTGGCACAAGTTTCGATACTGCCTTTAACTGTAATGGTCCTTTCCGGATTATAGAGTGTCAAGTCCTGTAACCTACAGAGGAAACAAAAGCACAGTTAATTAGCAAACAGCAGAAGGTCATCAAGGTTTATCAGTTGTGTGAGGACATCCAAACATGTCGAGTTTGCCCTCCAGACAGCATAATATCAGTTCACAACATGGCTCAAACACTTCTCAGAGAATCTGGAGAAACTCTACCCTCCCAGCAAACCCAACAAAAATCGCCACAGCAAGGATGGCTTCACATGCTTGTGATGCACTGAGTTGCCACATGAAATGGAAAATAGCAGACGCTAGTAGAACATGAGCTGCAGAGCAGTGCAGCAATGCTCAACCCTGCCAGAGGGCTTCAGGTATTTCAGACATCCCAGAAATAGATTAAGGAACTTTTGTTCCTTAAAAACAACAGCAGTTTCCTGAAGGAAGAAGGAGAAAAAGCCCAACTCCCAGTGAAACTGCAGGAGAGCCTCCAAAACCTCACAAAGGGAGAACAAAATGCTGCGTGCAAGTCGCCATTTGCAGTGAAACACTAGTAACTGCCCACAGAAATGGAATGGTTACAGCATTAAGCTCCAGTGCTTCGGTAAGCAACTTAAGCTGGCCCGTTCTGATAAAACGGAAGATGGCTGGGAAGCTGTGCCCACGGACTGTGAAACGGTGAGCTGAGGAAGCAGTGAGCAATTTAAAAAGTCAGAGCAGAATGCAGGAGAAGTGAGGAAGCTGATGATAGGGCAGAGACAGAAGCATGCCAGGCTTTCTCTCTTGCACATTAGACAGTGCGGCAACCTACGCATCTCCATCAAGCAGCAGCAAGCATGAGATGCAGCCACAAAGCAATCCTTCCGTTTCCAGTGTGAGCACTAAGTTACTGCCTCAGGGAGGAAAGTGGTGGACAACACCCCCAAATAATAGGAAACTTTCCCAAACCAGCTGCCTTACTATAACTTTATTGACAAGCTTACCCAAAGCCTAAATGAAGAGAGATCAAGAGAAATGCTAATTAGATGAAACAGAACCAATGGGCATACATGCTCTCTTTTAGGTACTGATAAACCCAGGTGGCTTCACGGAGCTATGTGAAGCTTAGCAAAAAGATTAAGATAAAGTCCAAGATTTTAATGCATGTAAGCCATTAAGGAATATTATTAATTTCACAAGCTAAGTGCTTACAGCCTATGTTATTTGTATCATCATAATAAAGAGAAGTTTGTTTCATGGAATGAAGACCATTATCTTGTTTACCCTGTATATTTATTTTTCCTTTAAGGAACAGCACTAACAGCCTGTGTACTGTTTTCAGAAGTACTGGCATAAATATTTTGTTTAAGTGAGCATGCTGGCCTTACAAAGGATATTCTTGAGAAACACTTGCCGTTTTGGTGCTTTTTCTCCAGTTGATTTCTCTCTTTTCCTTAGATTAATTCTGTAAAAGTTTACATACCTTCAAGGAAGACCTCAAGTTCTGTCACCTGATTTTGAATTACCTCTTTTCGATGCATCTCATTCATTCCTAACTTCTTTGCTTTCATTTGAGCTATTTCCTGCAGCAAACTCCCTCCCTGCCCCCCTGTCCCAACATTTCTTCCCACATCTTTCTGTTACAGCCTATAAACCTTATTCTCTCTTTTCTGGCTAAAGCTCAAGTCCAGGGTACTCAAATGCCTGGAAGTTCATGCCAGATCATTCATTATTCAGCATAGGAGGTTCTCTGAAGATATTACTTCAGGGTAAAATTGCTATCAGCAGCCAAACTTCTACAGAGATGTTGATCTAATCAGTGATTTCCCCCCACTGACTTGCGGACACAAACATTTTCCTGTTAAGGTGAAAATTCCTGTTTTATCTCAGCTAAATTTAAACACATCTGTTACCTTCACAAACTCACAGACCATAATCTATTATTTTGATGCATCCTAGTCAACATACAACATTCATGCTAGTAGCCACAGAGAGGGACAGAATTACTAGTGCAAATACTCTTAAGTATTCATTTGGTTTTCTCTTTTGCCTAAGAATCTGATCTATACCAGAAACTAAGACACCAGTAGTTTCACAAACAGCCCAGAACTACTCAAGGCTTATGGTTTATAAAACATTCTTCTTTGCATATAGCATATGTTAAAAAACACTTAAAATATAGTCTAGAGAGCCCATGTTATTTTCAGGCTTGCTCTTGGCTGAATTTACAATGAAGAATTGTTGTTTACATTCAGTGTATCTTGTCTTAAGCACCTGTTTAATCTACATCATGGAAGGGGCTCCAGAAGGTTGTCATCTCAGCCTTCAAAAGGCAACGTTTCTGTAAGAACTCTGTACATAAACGTACCACAGCAGTGAGACACCTCATCAAAAGATTAGACCACTGAAAACTTACGGAGATATTGTGATTTTAGTATCTGTGTCCTGCTCAATTTTCTTCAGGTTTCTTCCTTCTTTGCCAATAAGTCGGCCAACAAAGTTGTTATGTGCCAGTATCTTCAGGGGAATTTCTTCTGTACTGTAATAGAGGTTACACCTAGTGAGACTTTTGGAGAAAAGACTGCAAGCTTTTATGCATGAAATGTATTTTCATAGAAAAGTATACCAATCCCATTCACTTGCACATTTACTCTAGATGCAGAAGAGTCCACATGCAATGCTATTTCAACAATATTGTCTGAAGTTTCATTGCAACGTATCTGCTAAAGAAAAGTCATACTGAAGCAGCAAGAGCTGTTGGGAAGGAAACAATGTATCTTAAAGCTTTTAGGGAGATAACTCATTATGCTTACTCTGATTAGAAGTTACTAGTTTCTCAAGAAACTTCAGTATTTGCTTTAGTTCACCTCAAAATCAGTCGTTGAATAGCTGGAAATGTAAAAGATATTGGGGCTAATTAAGCAAGTAGACTGCCCCTGAAAGGTAAAAGATTACTTTTCTAGTTAAGTATGGATAGTTTCTAGTTAAGTATGGATAACGGCAACAGAGGAAAGATTCACTACTTAATAGATTTCAAAGGCTTTTCTTTACATGGAGTCAACAAGAATTCAGAATTTTTAGTGCCTTCACAATGAAATGCCTTTTACTCACAATTTAGTATCTTGAGCTTCCTTTTGCATGATCTCCATAATAATTTTACAAGCCGTTGAACAGCCTTCAGGAGTTGAGTGGATGGTAATTGGTTTCTCAGCAGCACCTGCATTCTCTTTACGATGAATATCAATTCTTGAAAGAAAGGAAAACACTAACTGTAACCATGTATTGTATGGTAAGCTTGCATATTTCCAACTCTCATCGAGCTAATTAATTTTGAGCTAACAATGACTACACATTTAAGTGGTTTCTTTTCAAACAAGGATACAGGTAGTTAAACTTCCCCTAAATACTATTTTTTTGTGTGTTATTAAGAGGCTCCCCTATCCTGACTTTACCAGTTAAACCTCATCTACGTGGACACTGGGATTTTTGTTCCTCGGACTGCAAGACATTCAAAGGATACGTTAGATAGACAATCTGAGACAAACCACTGAAGAGAACATTTCATCAAGATATCCCAAAGCTCTGGATGTTCATCACTGGTCCCATCGCTCCACTAATAGTGACTGTGCAACTAGAGTACAGCAAAGCTTTGTCCCACCTTGTTTTTTCATGACCTCAGCAGCAGGGTTTCCTGACACTTCTGACAGCAAAGTGGTAATGTAGTGCTTGCATTTATCATAAAGATTTCTTTCTGTGTGTTCTAAGCCTAAAATTTGTCCTGCAACTACCTCTCTTCCAACTCCACTCTCTACCACCCTAAAACTAGAAGTCTTGAACTGCTAGAATCAGTTTACATAGCTTTAGGACTAAAAAATCATCACAACCTGCAGCAAGACAATGGATGCTGTTTGCACTCTGCCAATAACTACAGGTCACATACTATTTCTACCTCTTCTTTTTTGGCTTCCTCCCCTCCCTTTCCCCCCAGATCATAGCTATTTCCAAGTCTAAGAGACAACCATACTGCTCTTCAATAAACTTCTATATTTTTCCAGTTCTGATACTGAAAATTCATTTTGTTTCATGATGCAGCATTTTGAGGAGCCCATGGCAATCCTTGCTGCAACTGGAAGTAGACAACCTTTCTTTTCTTAATTCCCCAAACAAGAAAAACATTCTTGAAGTCACATATCCTTCAAGTCAGCGATCTGCTATTGTTTCTGCTCTATCCAGCCTTCTTTTAAGAGATAAGAGCTTTCCTTATGCCAAACTTCTAATTCATGTGCTATAAAAAACCTGGAAGTTTTAGATATCACCTGAAAATTGGTTGCCCATAGGCAAACTACAACCAAGTCTTGTTAGGACACCACAAATCTCTTAAATCCAAGTTGTTAAACACAGCAAAGAGTCTCCTGGGATACAACAATGCTAATGAGAGGTTGGAAGTAGCATCAAGATACTCCAGAGTTCAGTGGGCAGGGGGGTCTGTTTGTTTTGTTTTACTACTCAAGGCAGCATTTTCCACCCTGTGTTCTTAGGGGAATCCTAGAAGAGTTCTTTGAATGCAATCCCTACCTCCCCCTGCATCTGTGCTTACTTCTTCCTTGTGGGTAGGGATTTAACACACTGAAAACAATCTCCTTCAGTGTCTCTGGACCCTAGCGCTCTAAGCTTCTTAGGTCACTTAGTAGCTCGCTTTTTGCCTTCTGTGCATTTCTTTAATCTGCGTTTTGGTGTGGTCTGCAATTTGATAGCAATGAGTTTATTCGCTCCTATGTACTTCTGGTGAGGTACAAGGAGGGGGAGAGACGAAGGCTCTTTTTTTATGCCCTCCCCCTCTTTTATTGAAAACATATTTAAATCCTAAGAATGCCCCGAATTAAACTGCAGCTGGAATAAGCACTTACAGACTTGGTATGTCACCACAGTGGCTGTACATTCCACAGACCAAGATACTACAGCTTTCAGGTTCACCTTCTGTGCCCAGAACCTCGTTAGCGTATCTATTAAGAAACTCTGGCATCAAGTACCATCCTACAAACACTGCCTAATTTCATTCAAAAACAGCAAGTCAGGCAGTATTTGAACATGTATCAGGGGCAGGATACAGCTCTTTAATCTTGCAGAAGATTTCCAAGTCACAGTGATTTTCATTTGTTGAGAAGCTTTACGTGTTTCTAGAGTGACTCCTTGCCATCCCAGCACAGAAAGCAATACTGCTCACCCTAGCCGGAAAACAAGGTGGAACACCAAAATTTGGACTCCAAAGATGACAATTCTGAGGAAACAGAAGCTTTCCAAAGGATAAAACAGGGAGAGTAGGAAACAGATTTCTCCCTGTAATCAAGACCGTTTTAGTAGCACAAATTTGTAGAGGGTTATGGATCAAATATTCCATTTTTAGAAAAGAAAAACACACCACCACCAGTGTCTTGTCTCCTAGCACAATTAAGTTTGCCCAGTTTACTCCAACTAGAAAAAGTGCTGTTATGTCTGTAAGGCTTTCTTCAGAATGATCAAGACAAACACAAACCAGAGCACGACACACACAAAATACATTCTTGTCCCACAGAAGAGAAACACAATTCATTTGTCCCTTTACACAGTAGAAAAGGACACGATACTAAAGCTTAGAATGACATTTTTTATACGGTAACCTACTTGGACTGCGTCTGCTTTGTGATGTTTCTGATGGTTGCTCCTTCTTTCCCGATGATGGCTCCTACGAACTGTGTGGGGACCAGCATCCGCAGAGGAACGTCCGACTGTGGCTTCTGCCGCGTGGTGGCACCGGGGGACCCCTGCCGCGGAGGGCCCCTCTGCCCGAATCCACGTCTCCCCTGGGGATGCTGCTGCGGAGGTTGCTGGGCTGCCATTTCATCGGGGATATATGCGACTTTCAAGGAATAGTTTTCAAGCTGAAACCCGTTCAGTTTTTCTATTGCTCTGTTTGTTTGCAAAGGGGAGGAGAGAGAAGGGGGGAAAAAAGAGAAACAAAACAGTCATATGTGGGGCCTTATAAAACGAGAAGTCACCTAGGTGTAGACTTCTGCACTTTCTAAATCACATGACAAAGCTAAAAAGCTACTTCCTAGATGAAAGGTTACATTCAAGACTCTTTAGTCAAGATTTAGATTACACAGCTTTTTTTTTTTTAAGCCACCATATTAAGAACTACAAGTTAGTTCTTGCTTGCTCTGGGCTTCTGTGCACTTTAAACATTTTGCTGGTACAACCCTATCAGCAAAACCTCACAGGAGACAGAGCTTATATACTCAAAAGCATTCTTTTGCCTGATTTAATTTAAATCAGTTTCCCAAATAGAATTAAAGCCGCACCAGAGGGAAAACTTTTTTGCTGCTATCACAGCACCTTCATTAGGGTTTTTGCCAGCACAGCTATTTGGCTGGATTTTCCCCCCCTTCAATAACTGGCATAGCTATGACACAAAAGAAAGGAAAGACACCTTGTGCTTCATTCTCAGCAGGAAAGAAAGCGCTCAAAGCCAATCCATGGCACTTGAAGCATCACTGAGCAGACCACTGGAACACCTTGCAACTTACCAGCCATGTTGCGGGCAGGATTAGAAGTTAACCAGCAAATTAAAGCCTCAGCTAAGCTCTTGATGGATGCAAAGGCGTTTGGAGACATTTACATGGTGTTTTAAGTTCTGCTGCCCTTTGAGGCAAAGCAGGGCCCCCCTTCGCTGAATATCAAAGAGGGATTTCACCCAAAGGCACACAACGTGCCCACACCATGATCCATCATGCTGAAGAACAACCCGGTGCTCTCCCCTCAGCCTCTCCACACCTGCTGAGCTCTCACAAAACACGATGCTCCCTCCCCACGCCATCCCACTGCATTGAGTGATGCTGGGGAGTGTGGCTTCAGCTTCACACAGTGCTCTGGTACCCAACTTCTGGGCAGCACCCGCTGAAAAGTACCCCTTGCACCATTAAAGTGTTGAGGTTGCAATGATGGCACTGATGAGAGAAAGGAAGAAGGGGGCATGGTCTGAGTGTAGCCACTTCAACAGAGCAAGGAGGCCCCAAGCTCACAACTCAGCCTGAGCTCTTCACCCCTCTGCAGAGGGAACAAGACTGGGGTTAAAAATGGCAGATTCCTGAAAGCTCAAAGATCTTCCACTCAAACAGAAGAGAAAGCGTCACTAAAACTAAAGATCCAGGCAACAGCAGGAATAACTAAGCTACTTGCAGCGTGCTCATATGCAATTAGCATCAAATTCATGCTTTTGTCTGAGATGGACATTCTGAGTTTCACTACAGAAGGCATATTATTCACATTATCAGCAATCTGATACACCAATATCACCAAAACACGCGTTGATTTGGGGTAGTTTACGAATGCCAGGCTTAATCTGGGACAAAAGTTTATGGAGAGATTTTGTTTAAAGGCTTAATTTAAATTAAAAAAGCTCAGGGGAGGGCGGGAGGTTTCCATTTCATATTAAAGAACCCACCAACATTTTCTTTTTAAAAAAAAAAAAAAGCTCATAATAACCGTATGCTCTGGAGCAAGGCCTTTGAAATGCCGAAACCTAATCCGGTCTCTCCCCCCACACACATTTGCATGTAGTTACAGCCAGTTTGCCACCCGCTGCCCTCTGCAACAGCTTCACCCCTGCCGCAGAGGTAGCGGGCGATTTTGTTTTCAAGGGGAGCCAGCAGAGTGCTGCTCATCTCCTGGGCGTCCTGGCCCTGTGGTCTCCTACTGCTGGTGGAGGTGAGATGTGGCCTTGTTCATCACAAGTGGTATAGGGGTACTGAGCCTCAGCTGCAAAAAAAGAGGATAACCTGCCCCTTCACCTCGCAGGGAATAGCCCTGCGTCTGTGAAGTACCCCAGCAGGGCAGTAAAGGGCTTATAGAAGTAATTCTCGTCTTTGGGGCAGCGTTTAGTAAGGGCTGAGAATTAATAAGGCCTAAGGCAACCCCACCGAACAACAAGGAGAGCCAAGTATTGAATAACTGATCGCTGCTCATTAAACACTTGTGTTCACCAAACGAGACAGGTCCTTCTGGGACAGGATGGAAGGGTAATTGCTCCCGTGATGGGAGAATCTCCTACAGCACGTGGCAAAATAGAGCTGCGATAAAATTTGCTGAGGCTATTTCAAAGCTGACGTTTCTTAACTTTTATGGCAAGGACTTTGGAGAGCATTTTATTATACAAAACGCAGCATTTACAAGAACAGTAGGGGACAGTGAGCAGCACAGCTCGTGGATCTTGCCGTCCTATGGATTTGCCTCTCAGGTTTGAGCTGCAGAGTTGCAGTGCCCAAAAGGAATTTTCTGGGGAAGGGATCTGGAGACTTTCCCTTTTATGTAACCTGAAAGTAACTTATTTTTGGTTGCAAACATCTTCAACCTCTTTCTCAGTTGAGACTTACTGAAATGAGTCTTTCTGGGATCAGCCAAGAAGCTGAAGAGCTACTGGAGAGGGGCACGGCACCATCAGGCAGTGCAGTTGCACAAGCCCTGTTTGCTTTTGGAAACAAACCTCGAGATGTTGGAGAGATGAGCACCAGCCTTTTTGCCAACATGCTGGTGGTAGGCTCCAGATTGACACGCATCCCAGCTCATTCCCTTCCACGCATTCATTTGACAAGTTCAGACACTGCTTCTTCCCCCAAATGCTTCAAGCTTACCTGGCTAGAGAACATCTTCGACCAGAATCCCAGCACTAACACGGCTCTTACATTAAAGCAGCGCAAGAGACTTCTCTTTCTTCCTCAGAAGTGGCAGGAGAGGAAAAGACTAGGCTTTTTGTTTGCAACCAAGCCACATACATAGGTTTCACAACAGATACTATAAATCAACAACTGACACATACCACACTTCTCCTGGAAAGTTTTCTTGGAAAGAAGGCTGCAATTTTTCTACTTAGAAACAATTTCTAAATTGTTGAATGATTCTATATGGCTACAAGTGCCTTAAATTCAAAGCAAACTCAAAAAAGGTCATTTTCCATTTCAGAAAAGCAATCACTGGCTACCAAAACCATAGGATGACAGGGAAAAATAATTCAAATATTGAACAAGTTGGTTTTGAGTAAGTATTTGAAAGCAAGCGTGCTTTAAAGTTCACTTCTCTAGCTTTATATTAGAGGTTAGCATCTAGAGATACTACAATGATATCACTTGTTTAACTAGCCTAGATATTTATAGAGAAAACTTTAAACTAATGAATTCATCCTCTGAGTCACAGTTCCCCCTATTTTACAGGCTGACTTGTTTTATAATCTGAGTCGATCAAGTGACAAGAAGCCAGAAGAGTCAGAAAACACCGCTCTCCCAGCCGTGCGTGGAGCCGAGGCTTCCCAGGCAGGTGTCTCGCTCTCAGCTCTGATTCATGCTCACAGAAGCGAACGCAGCAATGACTGGTTGTCAGTAATGCAGGCAGAAGACAATGCCCACGGCTGATGAGAGGTCACTTGGAGTTTTGAGCCTGGCCTTCAATTTTCCAACACTTGACAGTTTTCACTAGGTTCTTAATATGCTGTCATAGCACCTTTATTTAACTGTGCTGAACTTTTTTGTGGCATAAAACAAGGCTATGATCAGGTAAGATTACACTCTGTTCAGCAGTCCTTCAGCACCAGAATGACAAAGTTTCAGAGGCAAAGTACTGCTTCAGGAAAGAGAAGAAAAAAACAGGAGATAATTAAGAGCTGTCTTCTAGAGTCAACATTCCTGGAAAAAGTATCAATGGATTTAAGCCACAGGGTCCCTAAGCTTGCTTTGGTGCCAGCATTGTGGAAAAAAAAAAAAATCAATACTTGCCATCAGGAGAGCCATCCCCACTCCCTGTGAAAGAGGGAGCCTCAGAGGAGAACAAGGGATGGCGTCTTCATACCCCCAGTGGCACCTGCTTGAGTCAAGGCCACAGGAGATCCCCACCACACCATGCCTACCACCATTTTTGCAATCTACCAAAAAAAAAAAAAATCATGCTAAATTCAGCTCCTTTTGTCAAGCACATCCTCGCATAGGCTGACCACCTTGGAGACTCAAGTCCAAGCCACAGCAACACAGCCCCTGCTTTTCAAAGACCTCTGCCTTCCCAAACAGAGCTGGGCATCTCCACAACCAGTCATATGGGTCTCACAGGTTACCTCTGTCATTACTGGTGCCCATAGTCTTTTACGGGAGGCCTAAAAGCCTTCGAGTAACTCCATGATGGCAGAGATAGTGAAAATTTCCTCATTAAGATGTAACCCCTCCTATCACCCATTTTTTTAATTAACATTTAGAGGAAAACGGAAAATGTTTATACTTCATATGCCAGCAAGAGCTGGTAGACAGGAATCTGTGTAGTTCAGAAAATATTCTGAGACAAACTTAAAGACTGCAGCAACCACTGCCTGTGCTCTGTGAAACTGTGCAGCAGCCTGGCTTGTGTTCAGGTAAGACCTATTCAGAGGAAGACTTCTCTGCAAGAACTAAACCTTTAAATAAATATTTTGCAAATTAGTCACCTGAGTTTATCCCCCATCAAAATTACATCTCACTGCTGTCCTCTTGTGAGCTTCCTATGAGGAGATTTGCTCAGCCTTCTCCCTTCTGATGCTAGCGGAGGTTAAATATCCTAAATAAATGAATACAGTAAAAGCACCAAGTCTTGTGCAGGAAATCATTCATCCATTGATAGCGTGATCACACTAAGCACTAGATGGAGAACATATTTCACTCCCACATGCAGCTTGTACATACACCATCTTTCATTTTTCCTCCCTAAACAGATACATTTGCATACCGAGAAGACAGATTTACATGGTAATTTTTCCTTGGCATAAAGATTTTTTTTCCACATTAAGTAAAAATATAGTTTTCATTAGTATTTGTGAAAATAAAAACAAAGCAAAAGACAAATCTAAGCTTATAATCATACACCACTCCAAATTTTCAGTCTTATCGTTCCTATGGCAACATTAGTCCTGACCCATGATGGAATATAAAAGTATTAGTTATGTGAACTCTTATTCATTTGTCAAGGATACGTGTGGTGTGCACACAGCTTTGTGCTTTGTTGAAAGGGTAAAAAATTTGGTTTTGTATATATTCTAATTAAAAGGTGATCACTAGCATCTTAAAGTAATATATCTACCTATATCTGCAAAAACACAGATCCCAAGCTCCTCGCGTTGCAGCCAGCAGCTAAAACACACCATCAGTTACGAGACACAGCCAGACATATCTCATTCCTGAGCTAGAAAAAAAAAAGATTTAAAAATGGACATCCAGCCCCATCCTAAAAAAAAAAAAACAGGCACCACCTTGACAGGCATGAAGCCAAATTTGCACAAAAAAATCCAAAACCCTGGGTAGAGCGGAAACCCATAGATGCCTCCACTCTGGAACATTTTGGGGAGGGAAAGAGGAGGCAGCATGACTATGAAGCCAACAGCCACAAGGACATGGCCAGCCTGTCCTGGATCGACAAGGGGAGCCCTTTGGTGAGCAGGTCCCAGGCCACCTCAAGACCTACATGGCACTGGTTGGGTGTTCAGCCTCAACTAAACACACTAGGCTCCGCCACTCACCCTCTCACCCAAATATTCCAAAAGCCATAGCAATGGTCAGTAACTGCATGTGCAAGAGCAGTGTGCGTGTGCTTTTTAAGACCCCCTTTAATTTCTGGCGAAGATGAGGCTTCTTCCTTGCAGTCACTTGCAGGAGGGCATGTTTGGGGTCACAGAGCTGCCCAGGCAGTCCCAGTCCTCTCTTCTCTACCCATGGAGCAGGGGTGGCTCTCCCTGGCCTGTGCATGGCTTGGTGCTTGCCTTACCTCCCTGGCAAACCTCTTGGGCTTCCTGCAAACACCTGGTCTGCCCACTTAAAGATGAGGAGCAGCATCCTGCTTTTCCTGCCCAGCCAGCATCATGCCAGCTCAGCTAGGAAAGAGACAGCACAGTGACAGGTCAAAGCTACAGACCTCTATTCCAACTAGAAATCAGCAGCTGTGCACATCTCAGATTTTGGGGGCTATGTGCTCTGTCCCCCAGGCTTGCTGCTTCTGCTTAGAAGGACTTCAACATTTTTCACTAATTAATCTCAAAGTTGATTTTTAGTCTCAAAGTTGATTTTGGATGCGGTGCTATATTGTATATGTCACAACTGCAGTACCAGCCTAGAAAAGAGGGGGGGGGAAAAGCCTCTGCCACAGCAATTAGTTTTGCACGACAGAGGAATGTTCTTCCCACCTTGGTGGAAACAGGAGTTTTACACAAAAGTACCATCCTTCAAGCCACGCATACCACACTTGTTTAGAACTGCTTATGCTTATCAGAAGCATCCCCAGGCTGTTCCAGCACCACCACGGCACAGCACCGCATGCACACAGCATGCGCACACTCCAGCAGGCAGGGCTATGCTGCACAGCCTGTCCAGAGCAGAAGAAGCCAGCCCTGCGTGTTTTGTCAGCCAACACTTCACTGAGCGATTAGGACGTGCCTTGCAAAAAGTTGGTGAGATGCTCAGTTACGACTGGGAACCCCCTGCATGCAGCACCGTAGGGAATGTACGGTCTCGGTCCTTGCACCAAATGGCTAATGGCATTATTTGCCCTGAGCAGTTAAGCCTCAAAATGCAGAGCTTGTTATCATCAGCTGCTGATTCCCAACCAGCCTATAAGCAGCTTTCACAAAGTCAGTTCTTGTTGCTCCCTGTACCGCACGGGCTGACCAACACTGACTTTTATCAGATGTCAGCACTCGTGTACCGCTCCCCTTCCACAGCCATTGCTGCCCACCATAACCAGTTCCAAGAAGCAAAGCTAGGTCACATCTAGCAAAAACATCCAACTGAAACATCACCACAGCTACTACAGATCAGCCACACACACACACGCACCCTGTTGTGATTCTACATTGCAGTTCCTTACTGTTTTTCCTTAAAAATACCCTATCCAGTCGCTTCTTCTCTTGGGGGTTGCTAAACAGTTGCAGGCCTTCATCCTAAACCCAACCACCCTCATTTAACATTTTCTTTATGGAAAATGGGCTCGTGCCCTTAGGCAACCTTGAGTCCCTATCAAAGCATTCATTAAGCAGATCAAGGCTCCTCTACTTGCCCTACCTGCTCAAGGCAACTGACACTGTCATCATTCAGCCACATCAGGTCCTCTACCAAGACTCGCGCTCGATGCTAATTCACCTGCTTTGAACTCAAGATACCTTCAGTTATGTTCATGTGATTTCTCATGCAAAAACAAATTTATCTCAGTTGCTTCCTCACAGGCTTGGCTTATCTCAGCATTTTCTCAGTATTAACCTCAAAATTTAACAAGTACAGGCTGAGGGGGAAGAAATTGTACTTTGTTGTCTTCAGTTTCAGCATGGAATGCACAAATCCAAGAACCCACACCACAGATGACAGATCAAAAATATGCATCATGCTTCTTTCCATGATATTTTAGGTACTTCCTTCTTACATTTTCAAAGAGGGAATTAACACATGTAGCATTTCTAACATTGCACCATAGGCTTCTTCAGAACAAGAAATTCAACATCTTCCTTAATTATTGTGCAACAGAATTCAAATAAAGAGCTGAAGAATTCGTTGAACGATTCGGGTTTTGAGAAGGTAAGTTTAATAGTGAATTGAAGAAAAATACTGTTTTCTTCAGCTCCGCTATATATATTAGGCACACTGTTGACACAAGTTTCCCATCACATTTATTTAGAGTACACTAACAAGTAACCTAACACTTGGAAAGATGAAACATGTGTTGCATTCAAGTTGCACAGAAGTCCTAATTACTTAATTATGTGTACAAATTTATTTCATTTGTAATTTTATATTAATGCAAACCATAAGCATAGCCCGCATCTTAACTGCTGGTTTTAGTTAGCCACAAGGTGGCAGAAATTTCAAAGTTAAAAAAAGAAATTCATTGCAGGCTATTCCCTGGGTTGGGTTTTGTTTAAACCTGCTATGGTTATAAAGGAGGAGGAAAATGTTTATGTCCCAGATTAAGAATTAAGAAAAAAGACTTGTGTTTCTACCTGCAGTGGAAAAGCAAAATTAAACCTATAGCATAACACATAGTAAAAATGTTGAAAGGGAAAGGATACACAACCACTGATTACGAAAATGAAACATTATATTTTTAAGTTTCAATAGCTAGATGAAAATTCCTCAGTTACTGAAAATACATACGCAAAGTTGGCCACCTAAAGTTTAAAAGCCTATATAAACTATTTCATTTATTATAATGACCTGCTTGGAAGAAGCATTAAATCTTCTAATTAAAAAAAAAAATCTTGAGATAGAACCTCAGCAGAACAGAAACCAACAGGAGAATACGACTACTGTTATGCAGTAGACAAACACAGAACAACCAACACTGTAAAAGGACAAAGCTTTTTAAAAATAGATAAAAATCATTAAACAATTCCCATCCTCTGACATCGGCAAATCACTAATCTTCTGCCCTCCCCAGTCAAATAATTTTACCTAAATTTTCAATTTTCTGATACAACCAAAGTGTAGGAAAAGCTGATGACAAAATAGCAATCTAAGCACACAAGACTTAGCAGGGGCAAGGCAGAAAGGCTTGCTTAAAATATTATTGTTCACATTATCATTTTGTTGGTAGATTAATACGAAGCAAAAGATGCATATAAATTTTGAAACAATGAACTCCAACGTGCAAGTTAGCCTATAGTAACAAATAAACAAGACACTTACTGTCTAGCCTGGTCCTTATTGCCGTATGTTACATTTACGACTGCAGTCTCCGTGTCAGTGTTCACTGGAGAGAAAGAGGCAATGGAAAAGGGTAAATTCAGCATGCACTCGCTTCCCACAACAAGTTTAGAAGCAGCCTGAGATTGGAGAGCATACCTTGCTCACAGTTCTCCACTGTTCCATACTGAGCTAACAAACTGTCCAGCACCTATCATGAGGGGAAAAAAAGAAAGACATTTCAATTTTAAAATACCTTTTAGTAAGTCTGTAATTACACCAAAATTTATAATCATTTTATCAGAACATTTAGTATTCAAGACAACTGCTGTGATGAGCTTTTTTTTATTTTTAATCACAGGGCAAGTAAGCAGGCAGTGCTTGTATTCTTTCCCAAGTTAGAAAACCCAAGCTTGAAACTTCATGAATGTGAAAATGTCGACCACATCTCCAAGAAGTCCCACTGCACCATGAGTCCTAACCTTCGAAGTTCAGCCTCTAAAACATGTGTTTGCAGTGTGGAGTAGAACAGAGGCAAGAAGAATTAAAAAGGAGCAAATCTAGAATAAAATATCTGTGAATAAAATATCTGTGAATAAAATCTCTCCAGAAGAGAATCCCAAGCATGTTCACAACTCTGCTTTTGTTTTCCCCAGTACACATTGGTTGTACATAGAAATGTGTTATTCTCTGTCCCAGAGGAATCACTAGCAAGAGAATCCTCACAATTGTTTTTAAAAATCACAGTTCCTTTGTCCATTGGTTGAAAGATAAGGGTAAAAGGATAACAGGTAAAAACATGAGAATGGACAGAAAGTCTGAATAAACTAGTTTCATCTGGCATAGTTAACTTAGTTCCAGTCATATGGAAAATGAAGAGGCAAGAAGCACTTATATCTTGAGGAAAATCAGGGTATCAGAATATTCCAATAAAAACATCAAAACACCAACTGTTGTAACACCTCTAAAATCCAGGTGGTATACACTTCACTTTCTTCCCACTAAGAAATAATGTTGCAGAAAACAGTTGGCGACACCAGTAGCTAGCAGAGAACACAGGTATATCATTGTGCTCTGTTGCATCCTAGTGTTTTGTGTCCATCATTAAAAGGTTGCTGAAAGTTTCCAATTTACATCAAGAAGTCAAAAAAGTCAACTTGCAATCTATTCCGTGGCAGAAGTGCCATTGCTCATTTCAGTTCATCACTTAAGGCTAACTGTCTTAAGGGAGAAACCCCTTTGGGAAAAGGAAGGAAAGAAGGAAGCACAGACAGAAGTAAGAGGCACACAACGCATCTGTGCAGCTTGCCACTGCAGCCAGGTTCCACTTGCTGTAACCAGCATCTGAGTGCGCACAAAAGAACAGCCCCTAAAAACGTAACGGCTTGGAACCCACATCCCTGTGAAATTAGCTATTCAAAATGATAGTTTATTAACCTACTGTATACTTTTACTACAATATAAAAGACGCTCTTAAAATAAAATGAATGTGTATGCCCAAACTTAATGACAGCTTACATCAGTATAATTTCAAATCTTAATCTTCACCTCCTATTAAACCTGAAATTGCATGCAGACATTTCAAAGGTAATATTACAAACTAGGTATTTAAAAGGCAGCACGCTACTTGCCAAGTCTGAGCAACGCATTACTACCTCTAAGTGCAGAATTTCCCCATCCTTATTGCGCAGGGTTCAGTAAGTTTTCTTGGCAACAGGTTTCATAGACAAGTTGCTAATTGTCCTCTCCTCCTACAACTAGACATTAGCCTACTCTTTGCAATCCCCTAAAATAGTTCTGTGCCACTCCTCAGATTCTACAATTGGAAATTGTTTAAGAAAAAGTTTACTCTGAAATTCACTAAATATTAACTGAAACAGATGTTCCAGGGGATTAGAGTAAATGAAGAGTCTGGGGAAAATCCTTTCGAGACCATTTAAGCATTCACCGAGACAGGCTGGAGCTGGGAGGTCTTGCAGCTCAGAGGTTGTGCATCAGCACAAGCCCGAAGAGTCACTGCATGTGTGACCAGCAGAAAGCCTTCTACTGCAGATGGCCCAAAGCATAATTTTGCTTCAGCTGAAGTCAGCAGATGAACAGGACCTCAGGTGGTTTGAGTGCTTTAAAACAAGGAAAAGCAAAGCAAGTACCTGGCTTAAAGACCCAGTTCGAGATGTTTATTCCGAACAGGATACTGAAGAGCTCATTAGTTGCAAAAAGTAATTTTTGTCCCTACAGCATGTCAACACCAGTGCAGCATTACACAGCAGACTGTACTACAAGTATGAGCTAACGTCTTCAGTTATTTATGACAAATTTTGATTACGTTTGAACTGTACAGCCCACCCTGGCCCAAAGCTGCATCACTTTAAAAATCACGTCATTTTCAACAATAGAGAAGACAATAGTGGAATAAAAATTAAACAGCATTTTATAAGCTATTTCCATATTAAATTTATGTTCTGAGCAAATAATAAAATGTGATTTTTTCATTAAAAGGTAAAGCCACCTGCTTCACCAAGAAAGGGAACACTTTAAAGCTGAAACTATGCAACCTTCCCAAGATATGCTCTCTCAGAACTGCTGCTTCCAGCATATCTACTGTCAGCTATCAGAAACGTCTCAGCAAGCTAGACTTGCATCTACTCCAAGAAGCCTATGAACCAAAAGGCTCTTTTGCCACTAATACTGAGGAATAGCCCAGGACTGTGCATTCAACATCCCGCTCCTCTTCATCACAAGTTTTCCACTTACACTGCTGCTTAACCCTCTGAGCTGTCTCAGAGACTGTGTCCATCCAGGTTTTAATCCACGTGATTGAGTTCCTATTTTCTTAAAGGACCTTAATCAAATCAAACATTTGTGAGAAGTTCCCTCAAAAGATTGGAACTTAAAAACAGGACACAATCCCCATTGGGTCAAAGAAACTTGCTCTTTGCAGCACAGTACTCATTATATGCTTACGTTTTCATCACCTTGCTCATGCAGCAAGGTTGTAAGTGTGAGCAACACCACAGGGGCAGCCATTTAACCAGACTGTATTTAAAATGTACTAGTAAAAAAAAATATATCAGCAGGGGTTGGGGCAGATTTGTGCATGTATCTATTTTCCAGTGAGCAGGGAGCTTTGCAGGGAGATGGATACTTTCAATAGAACCAGCTGATCCAGTTGGGAAAAATTGTGTGTACTCAAAGCCAGATCCTCTATTGTAACTCACTGTCAAAACACTGAACTCCACTCTTGCATGTGTTTCTTGCCTCACATGTACTTACTGCAACAGCCAGTTTCTATTCATATCCTTCCATTTTTTCATATTTCTCTTCATACTGACTTTTTCTCTCCCCAAATTTTTCTCTCTAGCCCAAAGCCTCTAATTCTGCTGCAAAACAAACATGTTTTGTTTAAGCTGCTCTTCCGTAACACTCTTCGTGTACAGCCTTGTTGGGCAATCAGAACAAAATTCAAAGCCAAGTTGGTGGTGCAGCAGCAATTCTGATGAGCAGCTGAAAAGTTTATTTGTATAAACTTTTCATCTAAGCTAAAAAAAAAAAGTCTTTCCTTTTCTTGAGCTCTTGTTCTAGCAGTTGTCTAAATTGGGTCTCCTGCTCTTGTTATAGCACAGATGTCTCTCTCACAAAAAGCCGCAGTCTTATGCTGTGGACTTTCATTCATCAGGCTCTAAAAGCCAGTTCTGACTTCATTATAAACAGCGTTACCCTACACCAAGCCCCACAAATTGCAACCGCTCTACAGGGGCTGCCTTGCAAGCAAACGTTACCCTTCAGCAGTGCCGAGAGCTCAAAGCCCATGTTGAAATATTCCAGTTTTCATGCAGATTTCACGAGTTTAGAAGTGGAGCCTTTGAAAAAGCCAGAACAGACATTTTCTGCACTTTTAGAGAACACTATTTTGTACATCTCTTCCTACTGGGACTGTGTAATTCCTGCCCTACACCATAAAAAAAATTAGTCTCAAGGCATCGGGTCCATGAGAACAGTTTCCCTCATTGTTTCTCACACAAAATGCAGGAACTTTGGTGTTACTGTGCAACCTAAAATTGTTTTCTCCACTCATAAAGCAAATGCTTTAGACCACCACCCTCACTTCCACAACTCCTAAAATGTTGATCGGCAGTTAAAATTAGACAACACAATTGAAATCACAACCAGCAGAGGCAGAAACAGAGACAGGAGGATTAGGGTCATTCAGTAAAAGGCCACATGGAAGCTTTTGGCTGCAAACACTTCGTGAGTGTTCCAGGTGATTTAACAAAAAAGGGGGGAGGGATTGGCAACAACATGAGGAAAGAAGTTGCTGGCACAAGTGGCTTCTCTTTTTAGAAAGGAGAGGCAAGGTGAAAGAAAAGGAAAGAGCCAGGTGAGGAAGAGGGGAGGCAATGCTGGTAGCACTCCAGATATCAAGCCTGTTTGAACCACTGATGCCATCTGTACATCTTACGTGCTCTGTTGGCATATTTAAGCCCACAAAAAAAAAATTGCAATTTTAAATTACATTAATGCAACACAACAGCCTGACGTAATCCCCACCAGGCCCTCGTGCACGTGCAACACCGGTGCGTGAAGCAAGTCCTTGTCTCAGTAGAGGAACCAGCACTCGCCCAGCCCCACAACTTACAGCAACAAAAGGTCTTTGGAGCGGCTTCCTTTCAGCTTAAATAATCTTTTGATTGGTAAAACTTGTATCCCCACTAGGGGGCCCGGCCAGCATAAGTTACAAGGAAAATTAAACATGAAGCAGCACATAATGAATCCCTGAGGAAGCAGTCATTTCTGCGAGGTGCAACCAAACCAGGCGGCACCACCTGTGTGGAAGCCATCACAGGCCCCAGAGCTGGTGCTAGGCCGGCCTGGGCACTGCCACAACCACAGCAGCTTTGCCCATTTTTTTTTTACCAAAAAGGTGGTGAGACCAGAGCAGTGTGGACACTGAGTATCCAAACCAACATGCGGTCTGCCAGGATAAAGTTGCTTCAAAATGTCGTGAAGGCATTTGAATAGGCAAAGCCAGTTTGCGATGGCTCGGCACATTGTAACATGTGGTGATGGTGTTTTTCATCTCATAGGCCCTCCAATACCCAGTTTACTGTCTCATGAAACCATGACCATAGTCTGGAAGAATCAGAAAAATAAGTCTGGAAGCTGCTGAAGTCATTGTTTGCACACACCAGAAAGGCAGCGCCTGAAAACAATAACTCTGGCTTATTTACCACATCCCATACAAACCCTGGAGTGAATTCTTCTCCTGGGAACTTACAGTTATATCCAAATGTTCAAAACTATTAATAAGTTTACCCTATAATACAACTGTGTTTAGGTGGCATTACCAGGGTTTTAAGAATGTAAAACTGAACCACAGAGAACAAAACCAAAATTGTCAGAAGGAACTACTAATTGAGTGACCAATTTGGACACCGAGGACTTGATTTTCCACAGTGCTCAGCACTTCTGGGCATCCAAAGCGCAGCTTCAAAGCCACTTCAGCAGCAAGGAGAACACTGCACTTCTGCACGAGAGGCCAGAGGCTCTTCACGTGAGACAACCCGAACACAGGCCACACCACAAGCAACTCATGGCAGCTCCCGCTTACACTGTTTGCCCAGCACCAGGTAACTGAGGCTAGGTGTGGAATTCAGTTTTCTGCGGGAGCATTCAACTCCCCTAATCAAAGGAGCTGTCTTCCTGAAAATCCTCAAGTTACCACACACTTTAACTTTATTGTAATTGCATGACAGAAGAGCCACCCTCCTACCCCAAGACAACATCCCTCCCTACAGTGCTAAAAACAAGCACTAGGTCCCTATTTATCTCACTCGCATTACTGAACATCTGAAATGTCTTATCTAAAACATGAAAAATTGTTAAGAGGTGATGTGGGCTATTTCAACTCCAGTGTTTCAAATTAAACTACATGTGTATATACACACACACCTCAAAATAAATCTCAGGTAGAGGATCACAGGCAATCATGTCTGCAATGATTGTAACCAACACCAAGTACCACATGTGTTTATAAATAATTCCAGATAATACTGCTTAACCATTTAAATTTGTACACATGCATACATAAAAATCAAAAGATCAGAACAAAATGCTTTAAAAACGCTAGCATTCAAGAACATTTAAAGGACCTGCCTTAAATCTGTTAAGTCAAAAATCACATAAAATATGGTTAGCATAATTTACAGATGGAAGGTTACTTTCCAAAGAAAAATTTATGAGGAATCCAACAAATGTAAGCAACAGGGTAAAACCATTACAGATGAGTATCAGCATCAAAAACACCTTCCCTTTTTTTAAATATACAAATTCACATAATTGAATACTGTCAGCGATTTTTTCCAAGGAAGCTCTGAAAACAGAAGAAATAGTGAAAGAAATTTTAGGGACGCAACACTGGAGATGGAAATTAGGCCAGGTACTGAATTTGGCAGGCTAAGGGTTCTGTGTGCTTTTGTGTTCCCACATTACACCCTGAGCTGGAAAGAGTTTCTAGTACGTGCGATAGGGAGGGAAGATTAGTGTGCATTACAGTAAGGAGGTATGGGATGCCAAAAAATAAAAATAGGATCACAGTATTGATGCTGACGAATGGTATTAAATGGTCTCCAAGGTTAAAAAAAGTGCATGAGAAATGTTTAGAGAAAGGCAAAAAACTTATTAGATGCATGGGTGGCCTCCTTCGTAAAGAGATTAAAGAGAGCAGGATAATTCAGTTTGGAAAGGAACGAGAGGGAATATGATACAGGTATTATGAAATAACGAATCGTGTAGAGATGGCCAAATTGGCAGCTTCTATTCACCCTTCATCTAAATTAAATGAAAACAAGTTTGAAAACAGAGAAATAACCATTTAAGCAATATTATCTGAATGCAATTAAGCGCTGCACAATATCTGCCACAATATTAATCTCTCCTAGCCTTAAAGCTGCAGGAGCAGTGGCAGATAACATCAGAGTTTATAAACCAGATAGGGACACCTGGCATTCCCCACCCATCCCGACCACTCAAGGAGTCAGGCTGAGGGCTCCTTGGGGCACAGAGATCCTAACTCCCTGCGGAGAGGGTCCCTGGGCAGCAGCAGCAGCACCAGCTCAGGCCCATCCTCCTCCTCCTCTTGCTCCAGCACTGAGGCAGATGGCTTAAGTGGCTATGTTCAGCACTGCTTCTACAGGCTTATTTGTAGCTTGACAAAGAATAAGGGGGTGGGGAAAAAAATTAGAACCCACTATGAAAGCATTACTAGCCAGTGAATATCTGTTGCCCAACTGTGATTAAATGATAGACTGCACAAAAGCATGTGAGCCAGCAAATTTTAAAAGCATGTTTCGAAAACAGACTGGAATAAAGCATGAGTTTTCTGCTTTATTCACAGCACTTCATTTAATACAGCCACTGCTTCCCTGACAGGCTCAACACCTTGCCCCAGAGGCACCCAGCAGGGCTGTCAGAGCAGGGCTACAGCAGGGCAAGTTTTCATGTCCCACTCTGTGCATAAAGAAAGTGGGGGCATTTTCCCTTTCCCCTTCAACCTTTCATTCTTCCCAATTTTGTTGGCTCTGTATTGTAATGGAAAGTGTGGTCTTTTTAACGGGAAGGTGCATCAGGGAGAACTACATCTCCTATACACTTTACTCTTTTCTTGTGTGCACACGTGAAAAAGGCACTTCTGAAAGCTATTTTCCTGGAGCTATTAAAAAGTCTTGATGCCATTTCATTATCACTCTACAGGACTGGTACTAGTCTGATATTTTTAGTTTCAACATAATAGTTGATTCATTTAAAAAGAATTGCCTTCTGTAAAGTTGGAAACCTGCAACTATAACAGAAAGCTGTCAAAAAAAATAAAAATCAATTTCTGAATCATCTTTTGAAACCAATCAACAATTACAAGTTCCAAGAAGTCTCCCAACAACACAGGGATAATTTCAGAGAGGTTGCATGTGTGAAAAATATTTCTCTGGTACAGCTGTGCTGGTGCTCTGCAGTAACAGAGCCAGGTCAGTGTTCAATACTAGGGAAGACTTTCCTGGGAAAGTTGTCCCATATTCTAACAGTAAGCATTTCCTCTAGAATCTGCTTATAGCTATTTGAAAAAATGATAGAGGGAATCAGAGAAAAATCCCATAAAATGGATTTAGTTCTCAGATTAGAGCAGATAAAAATAAAGTATGTTAGAACTCAGATGGAGATCACATCCAAGACATTCCCTCTATTGTGCACAAGACTCAGGGTGACAAGTTTTCAGAAAAAAAGATAAGCCCTTAACAGCCACTTTATAAATACCTTAGATCTCTTTATAACTTGGGGGCGCCCCCCCAACACGATAAGAAGACTGAAGCATTTTACATGAGTTATATTTACAAGATACACCCCCCACTTTTTTTCCAGTAGTCATCCATAAGATACATACCATGCCTCTGGCTTACCAGCAGTCCAAGTGAGAGCACTGCTGTGGTCCAGACAAACATTTAAGAGGAGGTTTGGCCTCTGAACAACTAGTCTCCAAAACATAAGGGACCACTGAAGGGAAGGAATGGTTATCTGCATTTTACAGGCATGGATTGCTGGATATTTTCACATAAAACTTTCCCATCAAGCTGTCAGTGCATGAAAGGTACTATAACCTACCTCACCTACATCATTATTTTGCTGGCTCAGAAAACACCTATATCTTAGCACAGGGGGGGGAACAGCCTGTAGTCTTGTCCCTGTTGTGGGTCTGGGCACTGAAAAAGGCACAGGAGGTCAGGTAGGTCTCAAACTGAAGCCCAGGGTCAGTCAAAAATACAAGTTATATCCACATTTCAGCAAGGAGAACGAGACCATCACCTTTAAGTATTGGAATTACTTTGAGCCACAGAATCAAGTCAAAATAAAATTTATAGTAAACCTCCCTACAGTACTAAAGAAGAGATGAGAGCTTTACAAACCACCAGTAAGTATTGTCAAAACCTTCCAGCTGGGGAAAACATGAACCTCTGAGCAAGTGGGAATCACAGGATTTTTGAGTGTAGAAAGTTTCTATGGTAAAAAAAAAAAAAAAAACACAAACCATGGTCTAGCAGATAAAATCATATCTATGACTACCCGAATTTGTTTTTATGATTATCTGAATGCATCTAAAATACTAAAAAGTTAATTACTAAAAAAAGTTATTCAGAAGACCACCAAGAGTTACAAGGAGATTACTGATAAATGTGTGTTTAACACAATTTCACAAGATCCACAAAATTTCAAAGTCTAACTTCAAGTATCCCTGCATTATGGCCAACTCATGCATTAATTTGAAAGGTTTGAGATCAAAAAAACAACTTTTGAATGCAATTAACTAACCTAGAGATTAAGACTGCAAGACATGCTCTACACTAACACCATTTGACCTATATACCTCCAAACAAAACAATTCAGTTTGAATACTGAGTGCTAGCTAACAGCTTACAGACTATAAATTACTTTTAAGTGTCAATTGCAAGTGAGCAATCGAGTGACAAGCGAGATGACTGGAACAACTCAAGGAGAACAGCCACAGCTAAACGAGTTGCCCGTGGCTTGCATTAGCCATGCTTCAGAAGCAATCCCTGTGTCCATCTTGAATTCAGAGCCTCCTACAAAGAACTATTTCCATTCATGGCCACAGAGGATGTATTCATGACATCAAAAAGCTCTCTAAATTTATTGCACAGCTTCATTATTAATATAATTAGGATGTTTTCTAGAAAAAAAGACCATGGCAAACGTGAAGGAGGCAAGCTTACACCACTCCACCTGCTCTGCATTAATACTCAATGGTCACATAAAACTGAAATTCCTCACAAGCACAGGAAATCATAGAGGAAAGAGGGACTGCAAAACAACAAGGGTGTAAGATGGTTGGTTTTTTATTGTTTTCTAATTTAAAAGGAATTGATCACTTGCTTGGAAGATAATTTAATTGCTGTGGCTACTCAGGTCTACATAGGAAGAGCCAAAGGAATCAAGCACAAGGTCTTCTCTATTCCTGTTGGCTCTGGTGGCCCCATGGTAAAACTTCAGACATAAGCCTCAGCCTTACATTTTGTAGCCAAGTGTTCAATTGAACTCAATCTGCTCTGCCCAACACTTTGGTTTTACCAGGTAAAAAAGCCACTGAAGCTGTACTTTGAAAAAGTCACTCATATGCAAACATCTAAGCACTTTGGTAGCACAAGGTGCTAGACCAACACACTTGGCTTTAAATAAGCATCATTCCCAGAAAGCTGGGCACCCAATTTCTGTGCAACTTTCCTTATGCTCTGACATGGGCACTGCGAATATGCAGATAAAAGGCTCTGGTTCTACTTCACCGCTGCTCTGCCCCAAGTAGCTCTGTCCCTCAACTCTCTACAGCAATATTCCCTTGAACACAAATCAGAAGAGTCTTACAGTAGTAAGAAATGAAGAGTAAAGGTGAACAATACTGAAGGGCACCAAGAAGTTGCATGCCATTTACCAGTTTTACATTTACTATGGAATAAATTACCTCCTCTTGTCAAAACAACTCGTCCTTCTTAAAATGCTTACAATTTAAATTTTTGACATTTAAGAAGCCAGCACTGTTTAAAATAAGGAAGTGGGAGTGTAAATCCCCAGTATATGCCTGTTTGAATGTACACTTCATTTTGATTTTTTTTACTGATTCATAGCGAAATCCTCAGCCCAGCAGAAGGGGAACTAGATTTTGAGGCAGAAAAGAGCACTTCAGTGCTTTGCTATTGACATGAGAAGAAAGAGGAGGCGGTGTAAGAGGAACTAAGAAATCTTGGTCATTCGCCTACTGAATATTTAGGAAGCCACAGCTCTGAAATCCCTGTTCATGGCATCCGGATAAGAATGAAATACATCATGTTCAGAGTTTAACATAGCAAGTAGTAGTAGAGGGCTGCTGGAGCAGTGGAGAAATTGATTTCAAGCCCTCAGCAGTGCACACCTCTTGCATTAAATAGCAGCTACGCATAACAAAATCAAGAGGCAGCCCCTGCCTCAAAGAGCTTACAAAGCACAGCCAACATGTGCAACCACCAAAAGGGGAAGTATTAGAGAAAAAAATGGGAACATTCACAAGGTCTTCTGGTTCAAGTTCAAAGTTGTCCTCAGCCAGCCTGGGCTGCAACTGAAGCCTGGATCACTTTACTGCCTGGCAGTAGAAGTGAGAAACAAGCAGCCCAAGCACCGAAGGAAGCCCAGCCCAACTGCGCGGTCACAACATCCCAGCTGTTACCAGGACTTCTAGGGCTGGGAGCACACAGAAGGGACCTCACTGAGAACCGAGTCTGTGCTGGGTAAGAAAGGATATTGGCAAAGGTGCCACCTGCTGTGGAAGTACCAAGTACCAAAAGGTGCTTCCAAAGTGTGAGAAGCAGCATACAAGGAAGACCTCCAACAGCATTTGGAGACGAGCTGCACCGCAACCCAAGCAGAATGGACATGGAGATGGGGATCCCAGCTCAGCACCTGGCTGGTGAACCTGCAAGAGCAGCTTCTGGGGGTAAGTAACATAGGGAGAATGGGAGGGGAGAAATGGAGGCAAGCAGCAGCAGAAGCATCAGTAATTAATTCACCTTCTCTCCTTATCACATATTGCTACAAACCCTTTCACCTCCTCCCCAACAATCCTCAGTTTTGGAGCAATAGAAACAGCTCAGCATACAGAAGCAACCACATACAAAAGCCTTGAGGCTGAAAAACAGAAGACAAAGCACTGATGACATGATTTTCGTCACCCAGGTACTCAAATGGAGGGAAAAAAAAAATCACAAGCATGACAGACGAGGCCCTCTAACAAAGTGTAACAGAGCTACACTCTGTAGAGATGCTCCAAGATGCTCTTCAGACAAGAGCTGACTGAATAAAGATGTGCCCGCTGCACATGTTGTGCATGAAGACAGGTTCTTAAATTATGAATAATGGACACAAGATGCAAACAGCACAGCATCCCAGAGGAGATGAGAAATATTTAAAATGCCAAGGAAACAAACAAGAAAACCCAAAACACCCTCTTCCTCTGTGAAGCTAGAAACAAACTTCACAATAAGCAGCCAGAATTTGTCAGTAGCTCTAAAGAAAATAGAGATGCTGAACATGAATAAGTGTTTGTGCCAGCCCAGCTCCTGGAAGCACCAGCAATAGCACATGTCAGCAGACTTGCTGCTCCTAACATCAGGAGGAGGTAAGTTGAGGACACCCCACTTCTGGCTTTTTTTTTAAAAAAAAAAAAAAACTTTATAAAGAGCCATTTTGTTTTGGGAACCTTTTACCAACATTTTTAAAGGCCTTTGACAGAAAATGGATGGCTAAGCAGTTGTCATATTGCTCCCTCCAGGACATCCCAACACATGCCAGCCGCCTCTGCCCAGCAGCAGGGGTGACAGCCCCAGAAGCCAGCTCAGAAACCTGAACGCTCAAAACCCAAACACTCTGTACTGCCCCAAAACACACACAAACATTTGGCCACTCTTCCACGTAGCAACTGTAAAATTACTTTTCCCTCTGCTTGTTCCGGAGCACACTTAGCTGTCAAGCTCGCATAAGCAGTAAGCTCAGGCACAGCAGAGAAGCCTCATATGGGATGGGGTAACATGGCAGTGTGTGCTGCAGCAGCCTGTGGAAAGCAATACCCTGATGAGGTCTGGCAGCAGATGAAGGGCAGTTGCTTCAGTTGCTTTTCAGATTATGTAGCTTGGAGAAATTATTTTGGTAAGGTTCGGCCTTCGCAAAATCTCCCTACGGAGCATGGCCTTTGCCGGTCCCTTATTGCTGAGCTCCTATCCACCAGCACACAACGTGGTGCTGTAGCCGTGCTGGCTGTGTGCTGGCTACCACGCCAGCAGCTCCATGGTGGTGCACGCTGCCGAACCAATGAGACCTGCCCAGAACAGGAGGAATGCCTCCCTATCCAGCCTCCTCTTTAATTTTAGCGCGCACGCAGCCCTGCTGCCAGGGCAGGCCGTGCCAGGCCGCTGTTTGGTTTGTAAACAGACACCCCAGGCTCATCTCCGCCGCAGGCCCCGCGGTCCCCGCTTTGCTCCCCACTGGCACGCGGGAGGACTGCTGCACGTAGCGTTATCTGAAACGGCGAGCTTTCACAAGGAAGCAGATGATTGTTATGATGCATAATTTTCATATACGTGTGTTTGTTTTTCTTTCCCCGGTGACTATATTAGCTTTTCCTAGAAGTGGGGGAAAAAGTTCTGTCATGTTCCAGCCCGGACTTGGTGAGGTTCGAGAACAAAAGCGCAGTTAAGGCAGACACTCTGCCTGTACACACTACAACATGTGCAGGGTGTGTCCTTTTTGTACTAAATAAAGGCTCTTATGCTTTCCAATTCGATAAAGAATTCCCCCAGGGTTAACGCTCTGAAAGCACGAACAGTGACAGGGAAACCTATCAGTTTCATTCCTTATTTTGTCTCCCACCAAATACAACAACACAGAGCTTCTCTTAACCTGAATTGGTAGTGCACACCAGACATTACCATAGTTAAAATTAACTTTTAAGTTGAGTTCGGTCCCTTTTTTTGAGCAGCCATTTGGATATGCAGTTTTTGATATCCAATTGCAGCAAATTGGGATTTTCTGAGGTAAAAAAAATCAGCAGGGGGTCCTTTTATATTACTTTTGGTGTGCCCATAGACAAAGATTTCTATTTCAGTTTATTTCTTGCCCCTTGCAGAAGAATCGGGGAGAACAAGATACACAAAACCAAAATGGCAACAACCTAGCTCTAAGATGGGGAGAAGCCCAGCCTCTGGGCTGCTGCTGGGCCAGGCTGCTCCACTGCGACCAGCACGCCCCTGAACACACCTGGATACTATTTGCAGTACCTTTTCTTTCCCCTACCACCACTGTCTTTTTTCCTTCTGCGAGTTCTGCCTAAAACCTAAAGACAAAACCTTTTTCCTCGATACATTTACAAGCACTCAGGATAGTACTTGGATCTCTGAACAGTGATACTTGTGTGAAATTGTTCCTCACTCTTTTAGCTGCATCAAAACTACCATTAAAAGTTTCAGTGCTTGTGGTATTTTAACACCTTCAGACAAGAAATCACAAAATAATTCGAGAGATCTATCCAAATTCTGGAAGAAGGAAGCCTGACTTATCTGCACTTGGACTATATCCGTAACTATGTTGCATATATTATCAGTCCTTAATTTTTTAAAAAAGCCAAATGAGTACTACAACTTCCTCTCATCTGCTTCTTGTTAAGGTACAGGTACCACTATCTTTGGATGGATTTCCATCACAAGAGAAATGCTAAAGCAGGCTTTAACAAGAACAATATGTAGATAGCAGTATGCTCACCTTGAGCTGCACTGTGTGAGAATGAAAACAGGAATACTTCAGAAGTACAAATATAGTTGTCACATTCACCACATTAGTGCCTTCTCCTGGAAGCTTCTCACAGAAACATTCAAACTGGTTTCAGTAGTTGACAGACATAAGTCTCAGAAAGTCCAGCCTCAGGATTATTTAAAAAAATATATTCACAAAGAAGGTCCTGCCTCTTATTTCTCTCCACACTCCTGCATTGTTCACTACAGCTGCTCTAGATATGGATTGCAGCTGCTTGCACTTGAATACATGCAGCTGACTGCTATATTTTTTAATATTTAGATACCTTTATTTTACATATATTTGTGTGTACATGGGCACACAACATTCATATTCATTCATATCCCACCCACATGCAGGATAGCAGGGCTACAGCATGGAAGAGCAATCTGGCATGAGTATGGAAGTTGCATCACAAGTAAAAATATAGGCTGTGGGATGCATGCAGAGCACACACGTTTTAAAGAATTAGTGAGAGCATAAGATGAATAATAAGCTCATCTCACTTACATGATTGGCTCTCTTAGAAGGTGTCATCTCAAACAACATTCCATATGTACTATCAGACTTTACAGATTTAGCATCCTATCATAGGCTTAAGCTATTTGATAAATACAGCTCAAGCTGGCCTCTTAATGATACCCAGAATGAAAATACTCCTCAGCCAGAGCGGAAAAAACACAACCAGAACTTGCATCTGCAGTTGAAAACAAGTCAACCAGCAAAAGTTTTGCAACACAACCTAACATTCCAAAACAGTTTTAAGGCAGAGACTACTTTGTCCCCTCATTTTTCTACACCATCACTAAATACTAGATAGAAACACCAAGAACAACTCATTTGGAAATAGAAGCATACTATCCTCACGCACCAAGGCTTCATATTCATCTTATGGTTTCAACAGAGACAAACTGTACTTTGAAACCATCCACAGGTGTTCCCTTAACCTAATAAGGAGACACCTGCAGTGGGTTTTTTCCAACTTCGAAGAGTACAATGTAAGGGCACACTCAACATTGCATGCAAAGAGCATCAATAAAAAAATCAGGTGCTTTTAATGCCTTTGTGTCCACTGAAGTGCAGTCAAGCTAACCACCAGAGTTCATACCAGTCAGACTGCAGTTGCAAGACAAGGTCTAGAACTTGTCCCACAACAGCAACAGCAATCTGATTTTGGAAGCAGGGTTGGTCTGATGAACCAGAGCCTTGACTAAAGTTGTTTTTAGCCTTTGGCGTTCATGCCCCCAAATTCTATGAACAGGTAACTGTGTAAGACATCACCACCACCAAAGACATAAAATATCTCCACAAGTCATTTAACCTAGCAGAAGCTACAATCACAGCTACAACTCAGTAACTACTAAGATAGGATATCTTCAGAGGTAGAGATGCAAACATGTACGTTTGGATGACTTTTAGACTCAAATACCCTTCCCATATCACTGCAGATTTCCTTATTAAAGCCCTTTACCACTTCACTTGTCTACAGCAGATACTAAGACATTTCGTGTGCTCGAAGACGTCTATCTTCACAATGGACAGTGAAAAGACTTAATGACCCCAAGTCCTTGGAGGTCTTGATTTGGCTGGGTTTTTACTCCCCCCTTGCTGGAGATACCCAAAAAGCAGTCCATGTGCTTCTAACAACGGCACACAAAGATCAAACCCAGGTCTTCAGAGAGACTGCTAAAGAGACTAAGGTGACAGGACTAGATGAGAAGAGGATGTTTGTCTCAGAGGAGGTGGCAGTGCAAAAAGAAAAGACCTAGAGCCACTTCCCTCAGCACTGGCAAAATACCATCTGCTAGAACTCTTGTCTCTACAAATATAATTTGAGGCATCAGTAACTGGTTTAGAGTAAGCCTATATCCATCAAATCCTTGAATAAATTTCACTTTAAAATCACCCAAGATACTTCAGAAAGTGAACGTTCAGACTCTGCACTTCATCATTCTGTATTGCTTTAGAAACTGTACTAAGGCGCTTGTAAGCTCTTTAGTTTCATTCCTGGTTTGAGCCAAGTATAAAGTGCATGTTATACAGCATTAAGAGACAAACTGGGGTATAAAGCAAATATGATTTGTTAATCTAAATCTAAGTAAGCATATAGACAAAATGTTATCATCCATCTATCGCCCAGTTCACATACTGGGGGAGCAGACTTACATGAATGCAGACAGCTGTGTAAACACACTTGCAGTTAAAATACAAAACATGTAAGGAAAGAAAGCAACACTGCAAGAAGTTTTATGTTTTCCTTCCATTTAGCTTCACAAAAATCTGTTTCTCTACTGTGCTTGTAAATGAAAAGCATCTTAAAAGAAGTATCAGGGAGGCATGCAGTGGTGTGAGGAAAGGGTAGAAAAGAGAGCTCTAGATCTGGTGAATACTACAGAGAGCTTATTGCAGCCGTACATAGTAAAGAATAATGAAGGTTTGGCTGTGTGTTTTTTCTTTTCAAGTTTTTTGTATTTACATTATGTTATGCCATTGATTTTTAAATCCCATTAATACGGCAATGGAAATAAACTGTAAAAAGCTTAGCACACGGAATGCAGTAGAACAGCAAGTGACAACACAAGAACACCAAAGCCACTCGTGCAAATGCCACAAAAGCAACAGAAGAAAACCTCAGTTTGTAGCAGAGATGCACCAAGATACGCTATTAGGGACTACAATATCCCCATATGCTTGAGTTTGATTGGCTTTGAAAAAAACAAACTTACAGGAAAAATCTGAAATTCCAGCTTTAAAGCTCCAAAAAGCTTAAACTGCAGTTTATAAGCCCATCACCTCCCAAGCAGCGCTATGAGCACAGTGGGCAGGAAGCTTGCTGTGTTTGTACTTCATTTGTTACACCACGAGGAAAGAGCAGATATTGGTCACTACAAACCATTCAATTAAACACTCATTTTCTAACCATTAGGGAGAGGATAAATGGTTCAAGTTCTGGAGTTCCCAACTGCAAGCCCAACTAGAACCATAATTACTAAATTCCAACCAGTAAATTGTGCATGGAGAGGATGAAATATTATGTTTTCTCATCTCAAATACAATCACCTCTTCACACTGGCCAACAACAACAAAAACTGAATAAATGCTCCATTGTGTATACTTCTAGACTACCACATGCAAGCATAAATTGTGCTGTAACAGTGGTTACAAACCACCAAACTATCAGATCAAAAAGAGGCATAATTTTCCAACTTGGATGTCACAAGTTAAATTCCTTAATCCAGAACAAGTCAGCAAAAGAGCTCGACACCCCTGCCCTTTTTGGCAGAAGGAGCAAGTATTCCAAGCCTTCAAAAGCGAGTCCAATCTAACTGTTTTGGCTGGAAAAAAAAGCCCCCACAAGTACATTGTATTTGTTTCGACTGCCCAACAAGAATTGCATCAGGGTAACTTTTAAATAGATGGGCAACTACAGGAACACTGCTAGCACACAGCGCTGAGTCTGATACCCAACACGCGACCGTAAATCTGGGAACAAAGCAGACCACATGAGGGTACAGCCATCTGTGTGACGACTGCGACATTGCTGTTGCAGCGTGATGCTCTGTCCTCATTTAAAACACCAGCACAAAGCCACGTACGTGAAGCACACGCCTGTTCACAGCAATAACCTCCCAGCAAAGCGAGGAGGACCACAGGGCTGGTGTCAGGAGGCAGCAGTTGAGCCAGGCACAGCTGGGAGAGGTGTCATGAAGATGAGCTCGTGCCCCACGGCACCCAGCTCTACCAGGAAGGCTGCGCTCCCAGCACAGGATTAGACCTTGGTGCTTCCCACGGGGATGTCCTGGGAGCGGTGGCCGTGGTGGGCAGGCCGAGGTAGGTATTTCCATGCACCATGGAAATGCACCACGTTCTCTTTTGTCACAGCCACGCGCAGCTTCTGCAGCTAGCTCAAAATGCCAAGCCAGGGGTGTGCGTCTCTCACACAATAGGATTTTCAGAGTTATTCATGATTTAGAAATACACAGATTAATTTGGGCTGCTTTACATCCGAGTCTGGCTTTTAATGCTGCGTAACTTGCTCTTTATATCGGCTCAAGCTGGGAAGGAAACTAAGCGCAGCTTGCAAACCCTGCAGTTGTACTTCTAAAGCAATCGAGAATGATGAAGTGCAGGCTCTAACCATTCATCTTTGCAAGGATTACAGTGAAATTCGCTCAAGAATTCAATGGATACAGGTGTCTGAGAATCCTGTGCAAAGTTAAAGGTTGATGTAAGGCCAGATACAGTGCAGTTAATTTGTTTGCAAGGCTGATTGATTTGGAATAAGCCAAATTAGGCTTGCAAAGACAAGACAGTTCTCCCAGCACTGATCCTGGAATGGCTTTTTCCCTCATGAGCAACCCCTCTTCCCAACTGGTCCCTCCAGGTCTCTCCCTGGAGCCCTGCATGCTGCCACGTGCCACCACTCGAAGACACACAGACTGCTGTGAAAGCATCTGCAGCACGGCAGCAAGCGCCCTCCAAAACCTTCAAAATGTGGCCTCCAAGAAACGACCGAGAGACCTGCAGTCATGTCATCTACAGAGGAAAAATCCTGAGGGAAGAACTGAGATGGTGGAGAGAAGTTTCCCAGGACTGGAAGGCAGCAGGGGTAAATGCAGAGTGCTTGCACGGCTCCATGCACAGCACCAGCCCACCGCACATCACAGGGATCCTCCTCCCCTCCCAGCCCCATACACCCAGCTCCCCTAGCACCAGCCCTGGAAGCACAACAGGCTCAGACTCAAACGCAAGCTTCGTACTTAAATCTTCGGTTCTGCTCTGAGGGCTCTTTTCCTGCACCATCATGCAAAACGCTGTCTGGTGACACCACAAACCGCATGGGGCAGAAGCGTAAGTTCTGAGGAATGTATTTGAGAGCAACCTTCACATGGTGCACATCACACTGGGTAAAATAGAGGCAGTGTGAAATGCTTTCATTGGCTTAACTCATTCGGATTTATTTTTTTTAAAGAAAGGTGTGATGGAAGCACAGTCAAAAGCAGACAGCTTTGGCTAATACAGCTGATTAGCCTGCCCACCATGTCACAGCCACATCTGAAGTGCTTTCAGTAATAGTGACGATAACCAGTGCAAAGGGCAACAACAGTGACTTCACGAGCAGAGTAGCAGCACTTAAAATGCTCACAAAAACAGCAACACCATCCAGGAAGAGCTCCGATGCTTTAAAAAGGCTGAAAACCCCCTCTGTTCTCTCCCACTGAGATTATAAAAAGTTACTGAGCATTATGAACAGACATGCCATGTACTTCGCTTTGGTCGTGCAGTAAAGAAATAAATTGGGAGTTCCACGTACTGGCGTTGAAAGCATAAAAATAACCAAGACGTCCGAGTATTTCAGAGTATCTACTCGCTTGCAGGAAAAAAACGTGACCATTCATATGATTGCTTAAGCAGCGAAGCATCTTTTAGACAAATAGGAAGCCCGCGAGCCTGTAGCGATGTCAAGCAGCCCTATTTTTAGAAGCATGTGTCAAGGGCACATGCCTAGAAAGCGCTTTCACTGCTTCAGCAGTTTACAGGAAAAACGAGGTAGACGAGCACATGCGTATGTAGGGACAGATGAGCCCGAGTCTCGTGTGTGAATAATCACATGGGGCCGCTTTGGTCCTTCCAGGTGACTCCCGGGAGCAGCGCCAGCCTGACGCGGCCCCAGTGCTACTCGGGTGACAGGGGACAGGAGCAGGCGCGTGGCGCTCGGTCCCAGAGCAGCACGGGAGGGCTGGGGCAGCACAGGCTGAAAGCAAACAGACTAAATTACATTCTTTCACGTGAAAATTGAATGTTATGGGTAGGCAACAGGGTGTCTGCAGAGGAAAAAAAAAAAGTGAATCACTATAAAAAGCTCTTGCATTCCCAGTTGTTTTCTATTTTAGGTTCCACCTATGCTAATTTTCCAAACTGTTCAGTAGCTCTAGCATCAGCTGTTCAGAAAAGCCCAGCAAATATTTCATCTGTGCGTGTGTGGATGAAAGTCTGCAGAGTCGTTTAAAGGAGGCAAGAAGCCTGATCATCTTGGCTCATCCGGGATCTAAGACCGTTCAGTGCCTCCAAGCCTAGACCACAGTGCCTAATACTGCAGTGTATTTGGACCTAACACTGTAATGGGTTATCTGGCGGGTCTCATTTGTTAATAAAAAGTTACCAAGCAAAAGAAGTTTCACCACTACATATATAATTAACCTGCTGCTTTCAAGTAGTACCTGTACACCTGCAGCCACCGCTAATCACAGTCCCAGGAAAGTTCCCTCCATTTTTTCCATTATCATCATGTCTCCCTTATTTGAAATATAATTTGAGTACTTTTAAGCTTTTTTTAAACACTAAGACTCAGACTATCTTTAAGTATGGTTTAGCTAGTAAAATCTGCAGTGATCAACAGAAAACAAGGCATTCTGCAGGCAACAAGGACTGATTAAAAGATGACAAAACAGCTCAGGTTAGAAGGGATCTCTAGAGAACATTTGGTCCAGGCTCTCGCAGAAGAGGCTGCCTAGATGAGATTATCTAGCACCCTGCCTGGTCACGTCTGCAAATGCACAAGGCAACTATAAAAATGTGAAAAACTGGATTTAAGTGCAGTCTTCATCCATCCCACTGGCACGGTGGTGCCAGATGAGCCCTCCTTAGGCCTTCCACAAGCACTTAGACAAATGCTTTGGCCAACAACCAAGATGTGATTGCCAAGTGCTCACTGGTCAAGTCAGAAATCTGGCAAAAGAGGATGTGCCATATGTAAGTGAATTCAAAAACTATAACGCACTAAGCCACCTGTAACACGGTGATGAACACAACAGTAAAAACAAATTAAGAATCAAGTAAGACAAAGGTGCAAGCTAGAAAAACAGTGTTCTACCTGAGGGTATCAAAGGGCTTCTCTGCCCAAAAGCTGGTGTGCTATTACAAGTTACCCGGGTGCCTGTTCCACCAAGAAACCTTACAGTTTAGTACAGGGCTTACAGCAGCCTCAGTGTGTTTGCAAGGAACAGGAACACCAGAGCAGGTCAGTGTCAACAGCAGCCTGTGGAATACTCGGCTCTTTCTGAAAAGAGAGACCAAGCTACCAGCTATCAAGAGGAGCTGTCACACACCCCCCAGAGCCCTCATAAAAGAGGCTGTTCAGCCATTATGAGGACTGAAGCCAAAATGAAAAGCTTAACTATTCAGTTCACTCACGTGTATGAAGTCCTCACAACCACACTGACTACCATGAATCTATTGATTCTATCTGGTTTTGACCTCTAGTAGGTAATGAATCATTTAAGTGTTGTGTCCTGGTCAGCATGGTCACAACACAACCGAGACCCTAATAGCAGGCACCTGCAACGACTACATCCAGTGCCATACACACAGAAACCATGGAAAAAGACAGTCAACCACAAACAGTTTGGAAAGCAGGGCTTGGACAGCATGAGATGTGGACAGACCTGGCTCTAGAGAGCTACCAGAACAGCGTTGCTTATCAGCTTTGTATGGCCTTGTCCAGTGCAACTCTCCTGCGTGCTGGGCTCTTCTTAGGACAGGAAAAACAGCATGGGAACGTGTGTAAAATCACCGTTGCCAGCAAAGCAAGTACACAAGCACAACTGGAAGAAAAAAAGTGGAGATGTTTGCATCTCCTTTTGGCTGCGTTAATAAATAAGCTGCAGAGCAATATAAATCCCACTAATTTTCCATAGGAACAGATGTTTGCCAAACAACATCTCAGCTTCAACACTTGCTTGTAGAGAATGTGTTACACAGAACATGCTACTAAAAGAATGACAGAAAACAGAATAAAATAAAGAACTGTTCCAAGTCACAAGATATTTCTGTGCCTGTTTAAAGAAATGGGATGTAGGCTTAATCCTCACACTGCAGGTCCTCTCCTGAGACATCTTGATGTAACTGTTCTCCTGTGCCATTACTCAGGTCATCTGTACAAATCACAGGTTACGTTTCCACAAAGACCAGCGTGGCTGTTTTGTGAGCATTCACACAGCTGCAGTTAACTCAACTCTTTGGATGTGTTACTGCTGAAAAACCACCCTGTGAAAGCCTGCAGCCCAGAGGTAAGGGGCACAGGTAAACCTGCCATCCAAGCCCGAGCAGCTCCTCATTGCATGTCTGCGCAGCGACCTACACCTTAATCTCTTGCATTGCTTTTGGTTACCCTTGCCTTCCCCCCCCCCAGAGTCACGCAAGGCACAAACCACCCCACCCCAGGCCGCCTTCACCCTCAGCTCCAGCCTCCCAGCAGCAAAGCCTGCCCTCCCCGGGGGGCTTGCACAGGGGCAGGACACAGAGGATTGAGTCTGTCGGTGCCGCACTCTGCTGGGAAGGGGTCGCAGGAGAACGGCTGTGATATGGGGAAGAGAAGCAGCAGCAAAGAGGAAAGGCAGCAAAGTATAAAAACAAAAAGGTGAGAAGTGGCATAAAGTTGAAAGAATCAATGTAACAACCTTGATGGTAACCTTCCTACTTTGCCTCAAAATTAATTTAAAAAGCAAATTCTGGATCAATCTGGCTAGAAAGCAAATATTTAAAAGGACCACGTGTCTTAATTAAAATGCATCAACTTTCCAATGGCATCTGCTAAAGCTGCGTGGCAAGTGTCCCAACAAGTCAATGTCTTGCTTATAATTCATGGTCCTGTGTTTATAAGCTAACATCAGTAAAATATTACATGATGCTATACAAGGAATTTAATTCTAAAACTTCAGTTAATACTCTAAAGCTTTATTGGGAGTCTTCTGAAAGTTTTGGGGGTGTGTGAGTACTCCGGTAGAGGTTCTGACACAAGTTTCACATTTTTTAAAAAATGCAAAAAGCAGCATGGATTTCAAGACCTGATTATATACACATGAAGAGGCAAGGCTGAGAGAAGCACGCTGATTTAAAGCCACCCATGAATCACTGAATTTGGAATTCCCATTACTTCAAGCCCAGCCTAACTTCTTGCCTACCTCTAGAATTAAGTTTTTGCTAACAGGAAGATGTAAAGACAACAATATTCCAAGAGAAACGATGGTTGAGCGCAGAACCCAGCCTCCATTGCTTTTCCTACAACTTCATGCACAGACGAGCCTTTGGAAAGGAATGGCCAAGTAGTGACACATCTATGAAATTTGAAAAACATTGATAAAAACTCAATTGAACTCAGTTCCTATATCAATGCAAGATGAAGAATATATTTTAGGAGATATACATACTGCTTGTGAGTCCAATACTCTCAGGAAAATGGCAAATGAAGCAGTGATTCATATAGCTAATCAAAAAGAGAAGCCTGACACCAAATAACTGGTATTACAGCAAACGCAGAAGATGCAGAGCTTTAATGCCATGCTTTTTCTCTGTCTTTGTGATAGCTTTTCTTTTTGTTAAACCTTTTTCTTTTTGTTAAAGTTACTACCAGCATTCAAGAAGATTTTCCCTGCATACAGCTGGTCAGCCAAGGAATGCTGAAACAAAGGGAAGGAAAACTACACGCATTAAGTCAGCCAAGCCAACAGCTTTTCTCACTGAGGTGACATCAATTAGAAGTCAATTGGTAACCCTGACTTCAGTGCAGTAAGATGACATGGTGTAGTATTGTAAGGAATAACAAAAACATTACCAGAACCTTAAGACATGCTTCATTCTAGCACTGCCTTTAAGCCGCACGCCTGCTCATGCTTTCTGTGTGAAGAGCTTCATGGTCCTGACATCAGCATTCCTGTCTGCCTTTAAGGTAGCAGCAAAGAAAACATGTGGTAGGCAGTCCTGGCTAAGCTGTAGAGGATGGTTAGGAGTCCATTGAAAGCAACTCCCAAAACTACTTTCAAAAAGAGACCCAAAATAGCTCTCATACACACCATCAAGTATCATTTTTTACTCAACTGCTTTTAAACCATTAATGAGTCATCTCTTAAATCACTGGCTATTTTTATAAGGAATTATTCACACAGTAAACTAGACTTCATAAAAAGGAACTCCACACATTTCCAATACAAACTATTTTTCCCCTTAACCTAATTAGCACCACACAGAAATCCACTGATTTAGTTTTGATTTTCAACTTGCTCGCTAATTAAAATACTCAAGTGCATTTATCATAGAGGGTTGGTTTTGTTTTCCACCTCACAGCAAAAGCTTACTGCCTTCTGCTTAGCCCACACAAGGTTTTCTTCTCTACCAGAGGGGCTTTCTACCAACGTAAATGGCCAGCGACCAAGTGAACGTGGCAGAGCAGCAGAACATAAAAAGCAATTAGTGGTAAAGTTTTTGTAGGTTGTGTCATTTCTTATTCCTTCCATGCCTTCACGGGGCAGTCTTCATTAGAACCAACTCCAGGCGAAGCCAGCCTCCTGCCCGCTTGGACTATTCTTAATCTTAGTGGAAGCCCAGCAATTTTCCCTGATTGCTTGTTTGAGGGACGCACAATTTCTGCAGTGTTTATTTTGGGCCACGGCGGAGGGAGGGAGGAGCGTAGCCAAGTGGGCAGGATCCCAACCCAGATCACACAAAACGCAGCGTCCGCACTCGAGGAACGGCTCCCGGCCTCGCTCGAAGCCTCGGAGCCTCCTCCCCGCCTTGCCGAGGGTTGCACGCCTCCATCCTCACCCGAAGGGCTCCTGTGGGATGGAAACCACACGGCTACGCCCCGGCCAGCCCTGCCGACCGCAGCCAGGCCTGGAGCAAGCTGCCTGCCCGTCCTCCCCCCCGAAACAGAGAGCAGCGTGGGCGATACCGGTAACGAAGCGTCCCAGGCTGTGCCACAAGGAAGGCAGGCATCCTTGAGTGTGAAGAGCTGCAAAACACAAAGTGAGCTCCTCACGGGCAACAGGAGACACAGCTACCACCTCTGGTTGAGCAACACGCTGCAGGAATATTTAACAGGTGGGATCCTCACCTGAACCAAACGTGGAACCCACAATGGCAAACACCTTTCCTCATGGAGAGCCTTGCGCCTACACACAACATCAAATTCCACTGAAATCACCAAAATATCTTACTGCCCTTTTCACAGGGTGCACGTTAACAAGCAAAGACCCTGATCATTCAAACAACTTCTTAATAATCCAAAAAGAGAATTAACGTGGATCTTAATGTGGATCATACCACCTCAGTGCAGGCACACAGCAGTATCTGTAGCCTACAGAGCGCCAGCTCTGTGGGTCAGGTATTTTGGTGATGGAGCAGGTCCTCGCAGTATTCAGTCATCATTTTGATGAACTAACCATTAAGAACAAATTTAAAATTCATGTATAAAATTAAAATTCTCACATTAAAATCCTCTGCCCTCCTTCCTGATGAGCTGTGATGGGGCATACTGCCTAAGGGACACGGAGCACAGGAGACAACAGGATGGGAGCCAAGCGGAGTGAAGACCACACTTGAGGACCTCCTAATGGCTGCAATCGGATTCAAGCAGGATTCCCTTAGACAGCACTGCTGCGTCTGGATCACCCTCAGAAGGAAATGAAAAGCAACACTCCAGCAAGGTATGCTGTCACATATGCCAACGCCACAAAAGCATGCAAGAGGCAGCTACAAGATGAATTAAAGCACTTGCAAAAATAACAGAGAAAAGTGAATATGCATTAGCACGAGTCACCACTCTTCTAGCAGATCAGAAGAGATCCCCATACCTTGAAGCACAAGCATCATGTACCACATGGATCGTTAAAATTTCATTACGACCAGCTGAGGGGTAGTTAGGCAGCACCACATTCAGTGCTGCACGAGAAGCAGCTTTACGAACACAGCAAGATAAGCTAGGCCTTGAACAGCCCCAACAGGGATGGTATTGTCCTGCTTTTTCCATACAGAGAGGAAAGCTGCAGAACTGCAAGGAATCCCAACAAAATTTGATTCCAAAATCAGTTTGCAGAAGGCTGTGATCCACAATCGGGTCTGTAGGGAGCACGTGTAGTGATGGTATCTCTCCACTGCATTCTGGAGGGAAAGTTATTTTTCTAAAACCGTAGGGCATTGTAAGTTGCTAGCCATAGCATTGGACAGGGAGCTAGCAGATGTAAGGCTTACTAATGATCACTTCCCTCCTCTATTTATTTCTTCAAATTCATACATGTTTTGCATTCCTAACGCACCACAAACAGTTGTGGATGGCTAGATGTTGCATGGGTTGTAGCTTTCCTCACAGAACAGCCACAACATACCAAGAATTAATTCTGGTAGATAAAAAGCCATAAATTGTCCTGTAAGGATCTCACATGCAGCTGATGTACGGGCTGACATTTATCAAGTGTGCAAAGACTCCTGTTGTGGGTTAGCATGGAATAGAAAGCCTTTGGACTAAGAGTACCTCCTTTGATCAGCACAACATAAAGTTCCTTGCAGTTTGGGTTATACAGAATTTTTTTTTTTTGTATATAGCCCAATTAAAATACCTCAGTTTGTTTTTCTTAAACTGAAATAGAGGCAGGAATTTTATACTGAATTCATAGGAAGCATCCATGAACAATAATAGTGAAGTAGTAAAGTTTAAGGACATATTTGCAACACTGTAGACATAAAAATCCACCAGCACCAACAACTATGGTGTTTTCAAAACCATTTCAAGTTATGTCCTCAACAAGAGGAAAGAGACCAAAGCAATCTGAAAATGAATAACTCATTTTTGTGGAATAAAGACTCACAACTATATAGTCCGGGCTACTAATTCCCCATACAAATTCCCCAACAAATAGTAGGTTTAAGATTTCCCCCTCTACTCCAGGTGAATGTGTGGCACCTGTTTTCAAGCACAGTTGGTATGGTAGCTGTGTCTGTGTCCTCCAGCTGTCTGCCATCAGATTTAGGGACCACCTAGTTCTTGCAATATCCTGATGCCAAGAAATCCACACACACAAATCCAGAGCTTCTTCCTTCAAGCTAACAAGCAGTCTTCTCCCACGAGATGACCACTGGTCCCTGGCAATGACAGTGAGGATAAGAGACGCCCTCTGCCCCCAGGCCTGCCACAACCACTGATGGAAGCAAGAGCCCCAGGGCAGCATCTCCTACAAACCTCAGGGTGCTCCCTAACATCCAGGGGATTCAGCGTAAGGATGTTGCCACATCACTGCTGTGTCTAGAAGACAAACAAGAAAGCAACTTCCACCACCACCGAGGTGCAGTGGAAGCAAAATGGGAATTAAAGAGCATACTTACGTGCAAAGGAGGACAGGACCTTGGCTCACAGGCTGGAAAGTTTTATTTTGGGGCAGTAAGCCTTCAAGTATGACATCTCACCCAGTAGTTCCAGTGGAAATTTGAAAGCCTAGAAGCCATAGGTCAAATTGCCTGCTGGAAAACAAACTTAAGCACGCAACAGGACCGTGTGTGTAACCTACACTTGCTTTTCTGCTAGCATCAACATCAGAAAGGTCAGAACAGGTAAGCTAATGCAGGCTTGTTATTTGGCTAGCACTTTGTTCATTCTCAAAGAGAAACTGAACTGGCAAATAGCAAATACTTTGCAAGGAAGAGGGCAGGGGCTTGGGATGAGGGAATCATTCATGGACAAAAACATTTTAGATAACGTTATGGAAACGTATCGGTAGGTTTAAAGACAAACACGGGTGGTTTTTTGTTTGCTTTTTTTGGTATTATTCTTTACAGACAAAATTTGGGATTCTTCTCATGATAAAGGTTTCTTTTGCTGATTTGTAGAAATCCCCCTGAACTGTTCAGCTGGCAAACTAACAGCCTGGGAATGCCTATTTAAAAGCTTTTTTTTAGAAAAAAAAGTTTAAATAAATGCGCATGAGATGTTGGAACTCATCTGGAGACTTTAACTTTCAATCTTTTTATAACCTACAGTTTTCTTTTGCCAAGCTTAAGATGTCAAAAACAAAAAGCAGAACTAATATAGTATCTATAATTAACTTGTTAGACGCAATTTAAATTTGATGGTATCGCTGTCCTGAAACCCATTATTAAAATTATCCTTCACTTGATTATGAAGTTACTATTGCCTGAATAAGAAGAAAATCATGATGAAGTAACTTGGTACCTTTAACTGCTACAATTAGATTACAAAAGATTTTTTAAAAAAAGTCGGAAGAAATATTTCCTTTTCAGCACTTCCACAAACTTCACTTGTGCAGCTAACATGCATTTGCCATGACCAGAAGAAACAGCAAACAACGCCAACGTGCGACAGAGTTGGTAGGTTTGGGGGTTGGTTTTCTGGTTTTTTGTTTGTTTCAGAAGGGTTTTCCCCATGCACGCACACAGTTCTCTGGCAGAAGTGTCGGGGTGCCCACTCCTACGCGTTATGCACTGGCCGCATCATTAGTCATTGAAAAATTCCCACTGCAACTGCAGGCAAGTTTTTCTGCTACTTGAAAAAAAAAAAGGAAGTTCCCTCTGTCCCACACCCAGCCACCTGAATTTGGTTAGCTATAAGGAGGCTGGAGATAACATTTTCTACCACATATACACTAGAAAGTAATTCTAGTGATGGTGCAGCAGCTGTTCATCACTTCTGGTTGCATTTACTGCCACCAAAACGGGAAATTCAAAGAGCAAAAGTGTCAGATGTCGCTGCGGCTACAAGATTTGTCACGCCATTAGTGACAGTGTCTAGTCTACAAGTCACTCACTGTCCAAACCATCTATTTTATGACCACATCTGCACAGAAAATTGTCTAGCTTTACTTTTCCCACCATTTCACACAACCTGCACCATCCACTTCTCTAAGAGGAGGCACATTCTGCTCTAAGTCAGCAGCTGTGTGCCTGTTCATTTATACATTTGACTCAGTGGCATTCATGTTTATTAAAAACAGTTTTTAAAAAGCCCTAGGAATACCTGGAGATATGCATAAGCGCTCCTGTCTGTGACTGCAGGACCAGGGGAATGCACGCATGTCCTCTTGGTGCTTGCCAGAGCAGGGCACTTGAATGCTGCTGTCAGGTGCAGCAGCCAGGGCAGGGAAGTAGCAGGCCCTGCTGTGCTCTGCCATCAGGGACCTTTTCCTCATCTGTTCAGGGCAGCACCTCCCACCCAGCAGCTTGGCATCAGCAGCCTGGCATTGCCAGCAGCAAGCTTGCTGATATGCCAGAGGAAGCACATGAGATGGAGACCTACAAAGTGCTCTCCCTAATCTCAAGGCTCTGCTGCCTTCACAATGCCTTCATCAACTAATAAAAGAGCTGGTCTTGCTGCAACAAAAATGGAAAAAAAAATAGCATTGTACCTTCTTTGTCAAGCAGAAGTCAGATATCCAAGCACGAGGTACGGAAAACAGGGCAATTCTTTTACAGCCTGTAAAACTCAGAAGCAAATACTACGTGGAAGGTTGGGGAACAATGCAGAATGGGCAGTGCCTCCCAGAGATACTGGAGACTGCAGCTCCGACATCCCTTGCATGTTCCCGACTCAACGACCACATGCTTGGCTCACCTCTGGGAAGTTGCATTAATGCTATAATCGTCTGAATGGCAGGGAAATTAGTGCAGGTTTTACAATGGGAACATGAACAAAAAAACTGAGGGGTGGCCATTAGGCAGGTTGGGTTTGTCAAGGTAATGGGAGCTGTTGACATGCAGGTACACAAATTCAGTTATACCTGATCTCAGAAAATCAGCTATTCCTACTGTGAGAAGGAAATCGGCTGTTCCTGCCTTGGCTTTTGCAGAAAGCAGCTTCACAATGTGATGGAGAAGAGAATTGCCTGCTGACTCTAAACACCAAAGCACAAAGGGCAAGCACATCAGTGCCTCACAACTAGGGGAAGCTGTAAGACCACAGTTGACATATTCTATGTAATGCTTTGTTTTAGTACCCTTATCTATTTTGTTAAGAAAACCACACCCCCACATGGAAGCAGGGTAACATATTTCATTAGTCAGGTAAGGGCACCACTTTGAAAGATCTGTTTCACAAAAACTGAAGTTACTTTCATAACAGTCACCAACACATGCATTTCTACAAAGCACAAAGGCATCACTTGACATCAGCATAGACCAAGAATTAAGTCACATAGAAAAGCACTGGAAGCTGTGGACAGTTGTCTAATATTGAGCAGCACCAGGCTTTTGTCTCAGCTCCTGAGCTGACAAAAATGTGAGGTTCTCTCCCGACAAATTTTGTAGTCAGGATATAATAAGCATCCTTTCTTTGCAAGCTCACATGATCAGCTCCTGTAGATTTCTACACATTTGGATAGAGGAAGGGTTACTAGAATACAACATGCCAAAGGAAAGAAATATGTGCTGAGAAGGTAGGTTGTGACCGTCTTCCATACAGCCTGATGAATTTGTACAGAGACGCTAGCACATGTGAACATCAACAACAGATGCACAGCTAAGACCACATCAACTACATCCTAAAAGGTCAATGACTGCTCTACACAGACTGACGAAGATTACAGACATATACACACATACACGCTATACACTTACTATATATACACATCCAGTGCAACAAAGGACTAAGGAACACCAACCTAGAAGCCACTGGCACGTTATAAGCCTCCACTTCAGAGTACATAGTTGAGGTTGGCCTCCTGGTTGCTGCTCACACTGAGTAACTGTGAGTTCAGTGGGAGCAAATAAGTGAAAGTGTTGCATGAATAGCTATCTACTATTCACATAACAGCCTGATTCTATTAACTAAAAGCAACCAAGAAAAACCCAACACCCAATAAAAGGTGTCCCAAGAAATGTTGATTTGGATCCATTTCTTACACATGCACTCAGTCCCTTATTAGGAAAAAAGGGAACTTTAGAACAAGAAGGCTGTTTACAAGGATAGTTTTAATATACCTTCCCCTCAAGTTAATGGCAAGCTATAGTTTTCATAGTGTTTTCCTGTTTGCATTATATTCTAAAAATTCTGTTCATTTGCTCCACAAAAACGCATGTGCTTGGAAGTGGTTTTGATGGCTTTTAGTCACAACCCCCTCTTTGATTGCCACGACTTCCAAAGCAGCTGAAAATAAGGGAGCTATTTCAAGTTACATTCCCTTCCTTCCCTGCCCACATGCACTTGGCTACCAGTTTGAGACACAGGATCAGAGGGAGCTTCAGGCTTCAAAATAACAAGAAAAAACTTAAAAAAGGAAACGCATTAACACAACTTGATCTCCCTTCCCCCTGCTCAGCAAGCGTTGCCTCAGTTGACATCCAGCTAGGTCTTAAAGACCTCCGAGCTGTTCTTCACAGCCTCAACTCAGCAGCAAGTGCCTGGCCCACCAGGGCATCCAGTCTCTTGCCCCGATCACCAGCTGCTGTACAAGATAGCATTACGCAGCTGCAGGGCAGACTGTGTTGACATTTCTCACCTTTCCATAAGCCCATAGCATTTTTCCTTGCTTGGTACGGCAGCCTCATTGCTTGCCTCGATCATGCCCGTCTCCCTCTTTCTGCAGGAGACTCCCCAGCTGAGCTTGTGTTGTTGTTTTCCCTGCACATGACCAAGGAATAACCCAAGGCTTTCAGTACCGCTAGTTGAAAGCAAGTAGGAGCTGGAAGAGACACGGATGGGGGCTCAGTCTTGGGTGTCCAAGTTAGCGACCGCAGCTAGAAGTCACTGAGAAGGGAGCAAAAAGGGGACGCAGAGGCAATGAAGCAGTAGGCTTGCAGAGCTGGCAGCAGCCAGACAGCTTTTGCAGTAGTGCCAGCAGACTTGATCTCCAGAGATGTAGCCAAGAGCCACTTTCCACCTCTCCAATCAAGAAAAGAAAACCCTACGCCCCTAGGCGCACACCTGAGGAGAGATGTGCTTGCTACCATTACGTACACAATGCAGAGGGCTGAAACAAGCCATCCCCTTGGAAATAAGCACAATTCGTTTCCCTCCCTCTACACAAGAGGGAGTTGCATAAAGTTAGGTCAACATGTGGTACACATACGATTCAAATGTAGCATTTCCTGGCAACCAGCAGCAAGCCCAGAAGAGGATCTACACTACTGATAATGTAGATTTTTCCCATGACTGTCATAAAAAAAAAAGCCTGTTGATCTCTTGAGACAAAAGCAGCAATCCCCATTCCACTGATTAACTTTCCACCAGCTTCACTGCAGATTTTTTTTTCCTTTTTAAGGAGCAAAACCCAAGGCATACACAGCAGTCTCTGAAAGTAAGTACCTTCATGAAGTGAAATAACTTTAAATGAATGACAAAACTGGCTGCAGATTCAGTCCCTGAACTCAAAATAGAATTTCCAAGAATGGGATGATGATAATCAAAAGATAGGGACCAGCTTCAATGCAAAGACAACTACACAGGCTACCACTCTTCACAGCCTGGAAAAGAAATGGTTGAGAAATAAAGGTCTTTTAAATAATAAGGGAAGTAGAGAGGGAGAAAGATTCATTAATCTACTACTACCCATTCTTTCTTCCAATACAGGAGCTTGGAGGCAGATGAGACTAGCCAGCAGAAGTTCAAAGCAAGCAAGAGAAGATAGTTCTCCCTGCAACATGCCCTTAAACCATGCAACTCTCCACTGCAGTATGTTGTGGATGCTGAATATTTGCATTAGTTCAAGAACGCATTCACAGTAGCTCTAGATGAATTTTGCAACCCCAAATGCACTGTTTCTGGCTTGGTAAGTTCCAGGGCTGCAAAACACCAAGAGTCAGGAGAGTGTAAAGGATCACCACCACATCCTTGCCTTTATTCCTGTACTCCTCCCAAGACACAGCAGAAACTGGATACAGGACTACTCATATACCTTTCATCTAACCCTTATGTTCTTCATGCACAAACTCTAAGTGGATTAAAAAAATAATCACTGAGGACACTTGAACATTTTTCTATTTCTTTGTCTACCATCAACAAGAGCTCACAGCACTTCTATTATTGCCTAAAGAACAAGTTATTTGTGGGAGTCCTTCAATTCTTCTCAAATTCTACAACCAGCAATTCTTAAGAGATGATCCCTGCTACTTACATCTTCTGTCAAAGCAGGTACCTGAAATTACTTGGAAACTTCTCCAAAAGCAGGACAATAGTTTCCTAATCATGTTAATTCTACAAAATCTTTGTATCTTTGTTTATAAAAGCATGTAGCTTTGTCGGCAGCTGTATATACACTTCCAAAACAAAGATACTGACATCTAATTCCACACGGAATTTTTGGGCTGCACTCCCAACCTCCTGCCAGCGCTTCTACAGAAGATCCAGCACTGCTAGGAGCTACTGGTTCCTCATTTCACATACAAAAACTAAAGTGAGCAAGATTTAACATTGCAGACAGCACAAATAATTAATTAGGAGAGACTAAGCTTACATGCTAAAGACACAGAAAAGCTGTGTCAACAGCTTTGATAGAGATGAGAACACGTCTTTAAAAGGTGTATTCTTCGAAAGGTCAGGAAACATATTTTGGGACTTTTCTTACAACTTTCTAAACTGAAGATGCATTTAAAACGGAAACAGTTTTCAGAAGCTACAATTTTTACCAAGCGATCCCTTGGCCGTTTGCTTTTTATGCTGCTAGAGTCCCAGTTTCACACAGTTACACTGGAAATTAAGAAAGCAGAGGTGTGCAGGGGCTGCGGATTTCATTTCTGGGCTCTCCCACTTCAGGCAACAACGGATTAATTTATCCTTAGATTTAAGGAAATTTAGCTAGCCATGGCATGCAACTTTAGTTGTATCTGCAGAGATTTGGTACTATTCACAGACCTTTCCCCTCTTGTGAGTGCAGGTGACAGACCTGAAGATTTCCAGGCCCAGCTTCACCTCCAGCAATAGCACTATAGCCGGTAACTGGCGGGACAGTCGGGCCCAGGGGACAGCACTCCATCTGGAGGCCAACACCAAACAGTTTGCCCTTGGACCTGCCCTTAACGTTTTTATCAGTGACCTGGAGGTGGTATTACAGCACACCCTCCTCAGGTCTGGGGAGGAGATCAAGTTGAGTGGAAGAGGCAATGTGCTGGAAGGCCAGGCTACCACCCAGAGGGCCCCGTACAGGCTGGAGAAATGGGCCAACAAGGACAAATGCAAAGCCCTGCGCTGGCAAAGGAAACCCCTGGGCATTGGATTGCCTGGTTGGAGAGCAGATCTGCTGGAAAGAACACAGTGTTTACGATGGACAGTGCACTGAACATGAGCCCATTGCATCAAAGATCAACAGCAACCTGGGCTGTATCAACAGAGCACAGGCAGTGGGTGGAGGCAAGTAGACAAATGCTGAATAGTGAGGGATGACGACACATAAGTAGGGTATCCAGTTTTCAGACCTTTACTACAGAACACCATTGATAACCTGGAGCAAGATCAGTAGAAGGCCTCTAAGATGCCTCGGAGCTGGAGCACTTGGCCAGTGAGGAATGAAGGAAAGAAGAAAGCTTGTTCAACCCAGAAGAGAGAGGGCTTTGAGGGGGCCATAACAGCAGGCTGCTCCGAAGAGCGTTGAAGATGGAGCCAAGCTCTTCACAGAGATGCAACATGGGAGGACAAGAGAAAACAGGCATGAATTGACACAGGAGAGATCCTCACTGGGTGTAAGGAAAACACCTGTAGGAGAATCATCAACCCTTGGACCTAGTCACTCATAACGGCTGTGCAGACTCCATTCCTGGAGGTTTCCAAGACGGGATAAAACCCTAAACAAAACATAAACACAACTCAGTACAGGCTTGCTTTGAGCAGAAAGTTGAACTACAAACCTCCTGGGGTCCCTTCCAACCTGAACGGTTTTGTAATTCCATCAAAGTACACATTGCACATCACAACGCTGGATCAAGAGGTTGCACAATGATTAAAGTGACTCCTTTAGTGAAAATTATAGCTAAGAGATGCAAGACTTTGGCAACTGAGCCTTTGGACAAACAACTTCACAGGGACAACCTGATCTAGTGAAAGGTGTCCTTGCCCATGGCAGGAGTGGTAGATCTTCAGGGTCCTTTCCAACGCAAACCATTCTATGCTTCTATATTTTTTATTTGCAGTTCTTGAAAGGTAAAATCTGATGGTTTGTTTCACAAGAAATGCTTTGAGCCAAGCAAGCTGTGGGTATTTTTAGGCTTCTCAAGTTTTTGGAATCACTGTTAGTTCCATATACTAAACATAATGAAATAAGCGTCCAAAAAAACCCAATACACAAGTAACCATATTATTCTAGGCTTGGGAACAATACAGTGTTCTAACACTGCCAAGCAATCCCATGGTGACATTGCCAGAATTCTTGCACACTAACAACTGTTCTAAGTATTAGAAAATTTCTGGCAAGTTGAGGGATCAGAAGTTATGCCTTCCTGTGCCCTAGAAGATCAAAATTGGGCATGAAAACATATTTCTGCAGAGCAGAGCCCTGACCTCACCCACAACTTCTTTATTTCTTACACAAGCAATACAAAATAGAAAAAAAAAACACTAGTTTTCTAACCCTACAAGTGTAATAAAAGCACAGCAATGCATCCCCAGTAGTGGCAGCTGGAAAATTAACTCTAAAATGGGGGCAGATGTTTGACAGGAACATCACTATCAACTACTTTAAAAAATAAATCAGGGTCTTATTTACGTAAAAAAAAAAAAGTTGGGTATTTTGAGCAGAAATCCGGAGTCCACTTCTAAAAGGTGAAGACTTTCTCCGTATCTTTCCCCTTGATTACAACTCCAAGCAAACGGTCAGCACTGCTGTAGCGAACACTCACATGAATAAGTCACTTCAGTGAGAAATATGCTCATTACATGCTTACCCAGAAACCTTCGCTCCCACACCCTGCATTTTAAACACCTGCAAAAGGTGTTTATTACCTCACATATACCTGTAAATATCACTCCCCGTAATTAAGCCAGGCAATTAAAACCCACCAGCGTAAGCCTGTACGTTGACTTAAGTGCTGAGCCGGGTGGTCTGCTGCAGAGGTGGTCACTTCCCTGTATCAGGTTGCCTCACCTGCTGCTAAACCCTGCTAGAGGATAGGAAACGTGCACAGCTCAGGCAGAATAGTTAAAGCAAACTATGGGGCCCTGGTCAGGTAGCAGAAATGAGGGAAGACCATCTTTTCCTTTTGGCAGGAGAGCGGGAATGCCACCGCGTTGCAGAGGTCCAGACGCAAGGCCAGGAGGCAGCCAGGGGCCGTGCATCGCGTCCTAGGGGCTGCTGGTGGAGAACACAGACCTGCCCAGCTGTGGGCTCTCAGACTGGGAGGGAGCAGAGCTGTTGAACCTTTAACCATGAGAACTGTTACTACAAACAACACAGACAACCTGCCTTAAAGTCGCATCAGTCTTGGGGAGGGAGCTTCCTTCTCCTCCTCTCCCCAGATGCAACAAGAACAGGCACCACTGGTCCCATCCCCTCCTGCCCGTGTTCTCCCCTGCACCAGTAGCTCCCCTGCAGTTAGGGCTACAGCAAACCCTGGCTAAATTGGCTTCCTCGGTGCAGAGTCCCAGGGGGTGGTGATTACACCAACACCACCACTAAGAAAAGCAAGATCCATCACTTGGATGGAGGTTTTTGCGATGTAGCTGAACCATCCAAAGCACAGAGGTGATGGGCAATGGAGTTCAGTATCTCAGGCGTCAGCTGGGGAGCCAACGCAGCTGTGAACACCTATTTAAAGGAGTCACTGGACAGGCTGCCAGTAGTGCTCCCCAAAATGGCACAAGAACAAGAGCACGCAGTACATACACAGATCACAAGAAACAGGGAAGAAGGTGGAAACTAGGTCACATTATTTAAGATAAAAGTCTAATAAAAAGAGGAAAAGCAAATAGGCAATGACCAACATCATGATCAACATTTGTTTGAATGTGTAATTCTTGGTAAATCTTTCTAGCTTCACATTATAATAAAATTAGGCTTCACGTGCATGGGACAAGCCACAGACCTTTTCAGAAGGCTCTCAATATTGTCACCCCACAGCAGACTCCAAGATAAATACCAACACTACAACAGCAGGTGAGATGTTGACCTTGTAATCAGATAATACTCATTACCAGTCTACTGTCCAACTAGAAAGCTGTTTCATTTCCACATCCAGTGTTGTGTCAGGTGTACGTGTATTAAACCTGAAGACAACATAAGGCTGAAATGGAGTGCAAATATAACAGGACAAAGCAAGAACTCAAAGTGATCTTAAAGTACAGAAGCTACTCTGGAGAAGCTTCACGGGACATCTCCTGAAGACTGTCAAAGAACAATAGATTGCCTAGAAACAGGAATCCCTAGAAACAGGAATCCTGAGAAGAGACTGAAAGAGCTTCAACTCTCCTCACCCCTCTCTGCACATTACAGACCTCCAAGCATGTAAAAGACTGCTGCAGAGAACAGAATAACGCATTCTCCATTCTTCCACAGAGCAGGACTGGTAGCAACAGGCAAGAGTTACACAGCTTAGTGCCTGATGGAGCATGCTGAGGAGGGAACAGAAAACAAGGATCCCTACCAGAGATTCCTGCACCTAGACAGCAGCAGCAGATAAAAGTTATTTGTGCATGCTTAGCATACTACTAGCATTTTTATAGCTATGTATTATTTTTATGGCTTGGTGCTTGGAGAAGGCTTGAGGTAAAAGATCATATTTCAGTATATTTTAAACCTCTTTACTGTTGATTCTTCGTGTAGCTCAGCTCATTCCTGCACCTTCCCTATACATCTTGCTTTATGAGAAGTATCTGCTTTGTATAATTCTTATTCATTCTTAATTGCAATGGCTGTGTTTTTCTTTTTTCTTAAAACCTGTTAAGTTCCTCACCTGTCCCTTCTTCATATCCTTACTAATCTAGAATAAGCTGCATCATGAGCAGGTACCACTCAGCAAGTTAGTTTTTACACTATATTTCTATGACAAAATCACAGAACTAAAAAAGCCACCACACACCAAATAAAGCAAACCGAAAAGCTTGACACAGCTCAGCAGTTTTGATCGAAGTAATAACTACTACAGATCACCAGGAGAAGTAGTGGTATGCACTGTAAGATATACCAACTTTTCCTCCCAATCACAACCAGTCTCACTTGTTTTAAAGAAGCTGAATGCTGTCTTACAGTATATGCAAATAGGTTTGTGCTATTTCAACTCTTGTGCTGCCAGATCTCAATGCAAAACGTGTACTCACACTGCAACTCTCATCCAGAAATCCTCCTCTGTTACTACTTCTGCAGAGAGAATCGAAAGCATCAGAGGTCTCAACAGAGCTAAGAGACTGGTTTTTTTTCCATTTCCATGGAAGAGCGAGGAAAAGCAAACCGTGGTTAGTAACAAACTTTTACCTTTGGAGGAGTTAACTCAGACCTCCCTTCCCACACATTCCTATCCCCAAAAGCAACCTGCAAGTCTCACAGCAAAGCCAGAAATACACACAATGTTTTCCTTGCTTCTCCACTCACTCAACAGGTTCACACTCCACAGGCTGGGCTTTTAGTCTACCTTTTTTTATGACAGAGTTCATCAACACTGTATCTGTTTATCTGCTCCAAACAAACCGATAAGGAAATAAGCCTGCAGAAGATAAGTGAGAACTCTTCAACAGCTACCTTCCCGCTGAGCCAGCAAGTGCTGCTTCTTACACCATCTGTGTTCTGAAAATCTGTTCTCTAGCTCTCGATTCACTAAACATGGAAAAAATATTTGGAAAGTAAATTTCTTGAAGCAGCTTCTACACCAAAAAAAGCTCATTTTAAAATGCTTTAAAGAGTTCACGTAATGGTTCCTTCTCAGGAAAAGAACCCTACTTGGATTCCCATCATGTTGAATCCATCACGAACAAAGTCTGGATACTTCAGTTTTAAATCTCCGCACCCAGACCTCTTTCTGGAGGGCATATCATTGTCTTATAAATACACCTCCAGCACCGAATGCTCACAAACTAAGATAGAAATTGTGATTACGAATTAAGACTCAAAACAGCACATTATCGTGCAAGAGAACACAGATCAGAAAAGGGTAACACAGCTTTTAAGTTTTCTGCAGAGACCGTAAGGCCAGGATGCTTGTTTCCAATGACAGAGACAAGATGGTATGTGTGGAGAACAGGAAAAAGCAGCATGGCAATGTCTCCTCTTGCCTCAATTCTTAGCATCCAATCTGGACTTTGTATTTGATAAGGAGAGAGAAGGGGAAAAAATTATACCCGCCCACTGTCACTAAAAGATGTGCACTAATTGTGCTTTTACTCCTCCAAACAATCTCAACAAGTGAAACTTTGCTTTATTTAAAAAATAAAATCTGTTAATGCACATGTCCTTCAGATTACTTGATTGGTAAAGTAACTTCTGTGCACGTCATATGCGACCGGAATAAAATGAAGAAGGTGTATTCCAGAAAAGATCACAGGTGTTGTCCCAGAGTCGTCAACCCCAAAAAGGCCAGCGAGGGAAGGGAAAACTGCAAGTGACCTCCTGAATGAGTAGAGAACATGCTCACAGATCGCAGTCCATACTCCAGCCTCAGTCTGGGGCAAGCACTCAGTTTAGTTCACACAGATGCTGCCTTCCCTCCACCTCCAGTCTCTCCTGGCTGGGCAAAGAGTATAAAAATATCCAATCCCCAGGTACAGAAACTTGCGGGACCTTGCCAAAAATCCTCTTTTGAAGTTCAAATTAATTACCAGGCAAGTTTTGTACAAATTTAACCTTAAATGCCTTGAAGTAGGTCAGAATATTGTCTTTTATAGCTGCACTTTAAGAACAAGCTCTTCAGGGTAAAACGTTGTGGTCTTGTTTAAATGTAGCAACTCATCAGATTACAGCAGGTTATTATCTGCCTTTCTTCTGCCACTTCACCCTGAACGTGGTCTAAAAGGGTTATCTTACCTCTTTTACTTACACCACAATGGTCTGATAAGTACACAGTGAACCTAAAGTACACAGTGAACCTAACGTTACACAGGAGAAGTGAACACAAATCCACTTGCTATGCCTGGCTGCAAAAGTATTTTATTCAGAAACTTGTTCAACCTATGCATAGGAGAAAACTAGCTGGCATGTTTTTCTCCAAGAAGACATCCAGAAAAATGCATAGTCAATCTAGGAATTTGTGCATCTGGTTTATGAAAAGTCTTATTAATAAATGCTTGTTACTCCCTGGCCATTTGCACCCACTATTTTCTCTTTGGAATAATTTTATGGGTCAAATAAATTTTTATGTGAGTCTTCAGGATAACCACTCTCTTCCAAAGGGAAGTCAAGTTTTCCTTAACAGTGAAGTTTGGTATTTTCTTTCTCTCTCTCACAACACCAGCGCCCTCGCCACTACTCCAGGCTGCCAGTAAGAACCTGCCTTCTCTGAACCCAAGGAGCTGCATTTAAGAACGCTAGGGGTGTCCTCCTTATCATAAGTAGTTTTGTGGGAGATTCTTTTTTTGGTATAAGTCAAGGATCACTGTTGTGGGCTCACAGAGCCTCGCTGGTTCCAGTCCTACAAGGCCCAGGACTCCCAGATAGCACCGCATGACAAGCAGGCAGTGAGCAGAGCCAGGAGGTGCTGAACTGAAGGCACACACCATGACTGGTAGGACCACAGCTGTAAGCTTTCCATGCTTGTCTTCCATAAAGAGCAAAACAAGACATAATTCAGCAGAGCTTAAGCCAATGCTTCTGCACAGAATGGCAAGGTAACCTTCGTAACGATGATTACACTAGAACAAGTTATCCCAATAACATTAATCTTTCTTCAGTCCATTTCATATATCCCTATGTCACCACAAAAAGAAAAGTGTTGCAGGGTAATGAGCATGTTTTGTGTTTCACCATTGAACATACAGGAGGGCTGACAGACCGAACTAACCCAGAGACCTCTCTCATCGGCTGTTTCTAGCTTAACTTTAAGGAGTTCACACCCATTAGAAGAAGTCAGTCTTGATTCAAGCAATTAACAAAGGAGTGATGAAAAAAGCAGATTGGCACAGAGGGCCTATAAGAAACAGTTTAAGAAGTGAAATTGCTCCAGCTGCCACACACACGCACACCACCCTCTCAGAAAGTGTTAGGCAAGAATGTCACTCCAATGTAAGTTTGTACGTACAGAGAGGGGCTTACACTTCCTACCAAGTAACTGGCTGCAGGGAAGACTTGCTTTTAGGAGGAACCATCCAAAGCTCTCTTACAGTGCTCAAGAGAAGTTTTGGCAAGGTCCTTCAGCACCAAAAGGTACCAGAACCCAAGGAAAGCTTGATGTAAGACAATTCTCTGATGAACTTAATCATCAGCTGCCATATTTTGTCAGTAGTACTTCTTAGAGAAGCTGTAAACTTACCTGATCACTGCAGAAGCAACAGACCTCCTGCACTTACAAAAGCAAAACTTCAGGAAGTTTGTGGACAACCTGTACTTGGCAAACAGCCCCAATGTTGTTAGGAAATGCAAAAGCATTGTACAGGTTATCCTGGGGCATAATCCCTCTAAATTCTGTGCCCAGCCAAAGGCCCAGGTCTGTACAAGCAGCTTCAGGACACCTAGGCACAGTCAGGGTGGTGTCAGGATAGATAATCTTAACTCTGGCTTTGTAACTTTAGGAAGTTACAGTGTTCTGAATAAGTGGAGAAGAGGGACCATCCCTGTGGTGGAACCAGAGGTCACCACCAAAAACTGTAGCAATAGACAAGAAGAGGGAAATTCACAAATCAGGAAGCAGAGGGAAAACAGGGTAGAAACCTGTAACATACTAGCACTAACAGCTACATGCATGTAAGAAGGGCCCAGCAGGTGAACGCCTTTTGATGTTCTTTGCCCTGTGCTTACATCATTTATTCCCCTTTTTCTGAACCATATGCCCCTGCTCTGATACTCACTCCTACCCAAAGCCCTCAGAGGCTACTTGAAGTTTATATCAAAAAAATAAACTAATCCTCAAACCAGTCACCCTCAACCATTTCTATTACTCCTCTTCCCAAGGAGTTAATAGCTGGTGCCAAGGGCACAACAAAAAAGTGGCTATGAATTTCAAATAAAAATGGATCAAATGGATATGGCTCAACTGAGGGGAGCAAAAGGTTCAGTAAGTGCAGAGGAAACACTTATACTGACAGCACAGAGGGACAGACTTCAGCAGTGACAGGTGGTATTTGCTGATACCCTGCAGAAACCTCCTGGTTTAACAGCCTGGGTTGGCCAAGTAATAACTCCATATTTCTTCTAAACTAGGAGACAATCAGATAATGATGTAAATGAAGAGGCAGCAGCAGGCAAAGTCAAATGAAGTAGGCAGACCAAGAGGAGAACGCTAACAGCACTTTAACCTCAATCCCTCTGCCCACCAAGATCCCTCAGGTGAAAGGATGATTTCACATCATCATAGTAGTGGTAAGCCAATGTTTTAAACACATACAAGGCATAAAAAAAAAAAGAAAATTAACTCTTCTCACAGTAGTCCACTTAATGTAAAAATTATAACACCATTCTGCAGAGCATTAACAGCAAGTACACAATATATTGGGGAGAGTCCCTAACTGTAATAATAACTGAGCAAATAATTTGCTGTAATGCTACTCACTAAAGAAGAGCAAAAGATGGGGGGGGGGAAACAGATCTGTATTAATTGTTTGCTTTTGTAAAGGTTTTGACCAAGTATTTAAATCTGAAGACTTAAATCTTTAAATTTTAAGATTACTGAGCCCATACACCAGCAAGGTCTGAAATGGACAAGCTTTCAGTCAAAGCGAGTGACTGCATCAGGAAGTCAGCGTTCACCAAAGAATCCATTTCAACATTTTTTATGGTTAACTCGGAGCACAGAAATGAAGGCAGTTATCTGAATTGCTTAGAAGGCTCTATTGTTCCCTCTTCCAAAGGATTTTTCCCCAGAAAAGAATGGGTGGTGTGTGCACAGCAAGTGAAAGGTGGGGGAAGGGGAAGAGTCTTGGGGGTGAAGAGAGAACCAGAAACACCATTTTAAACACAAACGTCTTAATTTTTAAAGTAATTTCCTACCTCCCACTGCAAATGAGGCGGGATGTTTCTGATCTGAAGTTTCCGACTCCTGCAAATAAATCAAAGGACACAGTTAAAAAAAAAAATGCAAGGTAGGCTACACATGGCAGTGTCCACATTCAAACATTTTGTACTAAGAGAGGCAAAACCAAACATGCAACAAAAAAACAGATCGCCAGGGGGAATGTCAGGTCAAAAGCATTGCAAGCCCAAAGAGCTGTTACAGGAGCACTTGCTCCATGTTTGACAGCTGCTATATTTCATGGACTCTCCACTTTTTTGAGGACTATTTCTGTTTCAGCTTTAGGGCCTTCAGTACTCAACTCTCCCCATTATAACCGGGTAATCCCTTGCATCTGTACTGGGTTCTCCTCCACACACCACAAGTTTATTATTTTTTTTTAATTTTTATTTAATTTTAATTCATCCAGAAGATCCTTCAGGATTCCACAGCCTTTAAGGAAAAGATTAGGAGCTTAATAAATACATTTACTCTAATGCTAAGCTTCCCATTAGCCTAACAACAGGCTGTATTTTAACACATCTGATACTCTTTGTCTCTGGTTGGAGGGCAAAGAGGGGGAGGGAAGAATCAGCAAATTCATTGTATTTTCACCCCAAATTTATATCGGTTTTCACTTATCTAGCAAACAAAATCTCCACTTTGAAGTGCTACTGCAGAGCCTGGCAGCGTGCTGGCTGCCTTCACAGCCAAGTCCTTTGTCTGCTCCCTTCCCCCAAAGGGAGAGAACAAATAAATGCCGGAGATGCCGCAAACCCCTCGGGACTCGCAAGAATGTGCGGATTAACTGGGCTTCAGCTGGGCCCAGGTACTGCTGCCTGGCTCCATCAGGCCTGGAGAGGGGACAGCACGGGGTGACCTCGCTTCCAGGGCCATAAACACGTTTTGGGTCACCAGAACAGCTGAAATAGGAGTCTCTCCTTCAGCCACGTTTTCCTTGGTGCTTTAATTGCTCAGTGCTGACCTCTCCCAGAAGAAACCCCACACGTTTTAAGGGCCTTCTACACCACAAGTCTGTTACTCATACACAGGCCAGTAAAGTCTCGTGACGGAGCAAGTTTGAGACGTTCCTGTCTAGCAATAAACCCAAAAGCTCTCGTTTTCCCCCTCAGCTCCTTTTAAGACGCACTCCTTCCTTCCCTTCGCACCGCCACCCACACACGCAGCCCTGCAGGGAGTGGTTTTTACATCTTGAGGCGCTCTCCTCCAAAGGCTTCGCTCAGGGTGCAGCTCCAGCTCCCTGCTCACAAAGCTGCTTTGCCCAAATTTCCCTTTCTGGGTAGATTTTACCCCAAATGCTCTGGTGCCCGGGAGATCCCACAAGAAACGCCCTTTCTCCAGAGCTGACGAGCAGGTCTCGGTGGTGCAGCGCTTGCTGGCTGCTCTCAGCCCCTCTCAGGCAAGAGCTCATTTCAGCGTTTGATCACAATCATATAAATAGGCACAAACCCAGATCACACAACCCCTTTTAAGCTGTCATTTCCCATAAAGCAGAGGCAGGAGCTGCTCCACGGTGAGAGAGGGGGAGAAAGAGTTGCAAAAAGCTTCCTTACGCTGGAATCTCAGCTGGAGAAACCACTTCGGAGCAGCCGCCCTAAATTAGTGATACACTTCTCTGAAACATCAAGGTAATCTCACGCAGCAACCTGAAGCTTCAAAGTTTGGTCCCGAAGCAGAACAAAAAAAAAAGATGGGGGGAGGACACAGTTCATTCAACCTTACAAACACTGGGAAAGCGTAATGCCGAAAAATCCCAAACCACAAAATTGGCAGTCAATGCGCTATTCAGGGTGCCTCGAATGGTGTCACGCCGGCAGTCCCTCGTAGATGCCCATTAAAATTCATGAGGGCTGCGCAGCCAGCGGTGCCACCCTCTGAAGGGGCTGGGAGCCCAGGGACAGGAACGGGACACGTCCTGTGCATGTCCCAGCTCCACACACCCTGCATTTCCCTTGGGAAGGGAAGCCCGGGCATCTCCCTGCCCGCTCAGCACCCGAAGGACAGACCAGAGACTTAGGAAGCAGTCTCTCTGCCTACTTAGCTTGGTTTAGGTCCTTCATAGCTTTTGGGGTTTTCTCGTTTTCCACACGGCATCGAAGGACAAAAGCTTCTGGTGCAGTTTAAAACTCTGCCAAGCAGCACTTAGGGCACAGAAATCATGTGGGTATCCCGAAAGGGAGGAGAAGGAAGGGGGAGAAGCACAAAAGAAACGCCACCTTAAGTTGCTGGCTCCTCCACCCTGCTCGCAGAGAGCGAAAGGGAAGGGGAAACAGAGCGGGCACAGTGCTGCCGTGCACCTCGATTCGTGGCAATAGTGAGACACCTATTGTACGACGCTGAGAGGTCGCTATAAAAACACCGGGATGGCTATGTGAGCCCCTTCCTCTGGGGCTACGGACACCACAAGCAGACGCCTGGCTGCACCACAAGCGATTTTAGCTCCTTGCCCAGCACACGAGATTTCAGCCCCGTGGTTGTGGATGCACGTGACAAGTTTAAAGTGTCCGCGTTGCTGCTACAGCACAACCAGCAACAGGGGGGAACAGAAACAGAGCTCTGCGTGGTCAGAGGAGTTAACACCAGCGTTAAATAAGAGATCACAGGCACCTCTGAGATTTCTCCACTTTGGTTACTATCGGCTCCCATGAAAAAATCCACGTGGTTAAGACTCCGAGCTTTGTGTACATCTAGGTAATCCCTCCGCCCCTCTGCCCTTTTCCCAGGAAGGAGCGGATTAAAGCAGCAGAGGTGTGTCTGCAAACCATGCTGCCCTCCCAGGGCCAGCACAAGCCCCCTGGGACTAGCACGAGCCCCCGGGACCAGAGCTGTGCTGCACCAACTCGTATCGCTGCCGCAGGGCGGGCTGCTCCTCCCTGCACGGGAACCCGAGGGGCATCGGCACTCGGCTTCCTCCAGAAACAGCCCAAACCAAACGCGAGCGTAGAGAGCAAGGAGCGAGGGACAAAGGGGGTCACGCTGAATTTACTGGAGCGGCAACTGCCTCCGCGAGGACGGGCTCTGACTTCGGAAAGCACAGGAAAAAAACTCCACGGGATAAACAGGGAAAGGAAAGAGGAGCACGGAGGCACCTTCCTGGAAATACCCTTCATCTCAGACAACATCAGTGATTTTGGGTGCTTCCCATCTTCCTCCTAACCCTGCTCTCTTCAGCTCGGTGCAAGCAAAGCTTCCATAGTTATCACACCCCAGGCAGCACAAGCCTGCAGAGGGTGCTTTGTTCTTAATTCTCTCAGTTTTGCTACTTCAGAGAACTACTTGCAGTCACACCAGGCACGTAAGACCTGAAATAGTCATTTCAAATTCCACAAAGGTATTTTACTACAAGATTTTCATTTAATAACTGTATCATCTGAAGTCTTAACAAATCCTTAGTAAAACACTGCCAGCATCTCTCGTCTAGGTGACTCGTATATGCACCTTCCCCACTTTAAGCAGGTTTTTTATTTCATCCCATCCACCCCAACTAAGCATTGCAAATAGCTGTCAACCGAAAAAAGTCTTGGCAAATGATGCTTATGCTCTGTAGCACTTGAAGGTTTCTGAAAGCTATCTATAGTTCACAGCATGGGAACAGATATTCCCACTTGTTTCCCTTTTTCAAAGATGCCCCATATGTCTCTTATTGGGAAAGCAAACAGACTTCCCTGCTTTCTGAGGTGTCCGAAACCAATTATTGGGCAAGAATTTACTTTTCAGGTACTAAGTAGGTACCTGGGTTCAGTTAGCTTAAGCCACTGCTTAAGGTATCTCAGGCACAAAGCGTGTAGAACAAACTGTGTGTGCAGAGACAGAAAACGTGAAGCAACATGAAGTGGATGAGGTACCACCTTAGCACCCCCTGGACACAATCTCCTGTATGTAAACGCACAAAGCATGCCCACAGACACCCATCAACACCCATGACCTAAAAACTCTCCACGTACTTAAGACAATACTAAGCACTTAGGGGAAATAGTGGGGGGGGAGCTCACAGTTTCAGCATTCTTTTACATGTACTCTCCTTTTTCTGTTCCCCCATACACTGTTTTTCCCCCCTTCAGCCTGTCAAAATCCTACTGGACTGTCCTTTATGCACTCAGGGTATACAAAAGACCCCCCTCCTCCCCTCCAGGGATAATAATTGTTAAAAAACAGTAGAAGTACAACTATAGAGCAAAAACCAATGAAATATCATGCTTTTGCTCAATCCCTTTTTTTTAAAAAAAAAAAAAAAAAGATAATTTTTAAGTCTCAGAGGTCTCAAAATTTCCCTGTCTCAGAGAGAAACACTCACACAGGTATCAAAGCAGCTGCATTTCCACATGGTCACTGTGCCCAGGCTCACCACAGACCCTTCTCAGCATCCTTCCCCCCCCGCCCCCCCCCGCCGCTGCTGATTTTTCCTCGGTTTCCATTTCTTACCAATAACCCCATGTAATACCTGATTTCATTTCAGCAGCACTATTAGCTACCTGCATCATTAATGCCATTAAAAAAAAAAAAAGCACACAGCTCCTTTTGAAACACACTTCTGTGGAATAAGAGTTAAACAGGTCTGAAAACACATCAAGTGCTCATCGACAATGCTAGTCCATTCAATTGTTTGAACTCAATACCTACGGGATGGAAGGTAAATGGTCTCCCCTCTCCGCTCTGAGGAACGTGCAGGGAAGGAGAGCTTGTTCATTTCACCCCGTCTAGGTTGGTGCTGCCGGACCAGTTACCTGGGGAAGCCCTGGCACACCATGCCGAGGGTGCAGAACACACCAGGATCAAGCAGCACCGAGCACCAGTCCCCCACACCACAAAGCTAAATCTGGGCAAAAAGTCCCCATGCAAACAGGCACGGGAACAAGGCTGGGGACTCTCATGCCCAAATAGAAAACTGCTGCTAATAAACTGGATTTCTGGGGGAAGGGAAAGAGGTGTCCCAGTGTTTACCCCACAACCAGCGGAACAAAAACAGGCAAGAAAAACCCAAACAAAAAGCCACCCCCTAACCACACTTGATTAGTTTCTCCCCCTCAGGTTGCTTAGGGCAGCTAATGCTTGATCACACCGGAACGAATCAAAGTTTTTAGTGCTTTACTGGTGCAAAAGGAAAAGCTGGTTTACAGGACAAAATAAAGAGTCCTATCGTATTGGTGTGGTTGGGGAAAACAAACAGAAGCAGTTTGTTTTAGTCACAATACGGGGGAGAGGTGTGGGGGGTTCTGCTTATCATGTTCTCCGTAGCCAACACAGGCAGAGCAGCAGAAGAAGGCACTGAACAGCTTGTCCTGTAAGAGGTGCTGCAGCCTGCGCCTGGCTCCTGGCTTCTCAGCGAAGCTCCGTTGCTTTTGGCAAGCTTGGCAGCCCTTTCAAGTTGTTCGGGTTTGATTCCTGAAAGCCCCTACCGCAGAAGTCCATCTGAATAAAGCTTCCAAGCCCCATTTTAAACATATATAAAAGTATATGTCGGTATATTATACATACTGTATATTACATACATAATTGTGGTATAATGTAAATATATAATCCTTTTTTTTTTTTTTTAATTTCTAACAAGTAGTTTTGATAAATCCATCAGGAAGAGGTCACAATCCTTGCTTAAAAAGGAGGTATACTGAATTGCTCTTAAAAATACCCAGTGAAGTGACAATCAGAGGTTTGTATATCACTTCTGTTAAGAGGTAATTAATTTCTAGTGCATCCTACAAGGCACACTGGTGACACTGTTACGGTATTTTATCAAATCTAGCCATTAGCTTGGGAAACAGAGTTCATCTTAACACCTTACCTGTCTAAGAAAGGAAGATGGTTTCAGATACCTGCTTTGTTAACAAACATCACCTCTTTTTGTGTTGTTGTTTTTTTTAAACACACCTCTGTGTGTTTTTTTGTGTTTGTTATTTGTTTCATTTTTTTGTGTGTCTTTTTTTTTTTAAAACACTCTGATCAGGACAGTAGAATACGTGAAGAAGTTTTATTGCTCCATTTCAGACCCAACTGAGCAATCCAAGCAGACAAAGCTTGGCTGAGCCCTGAGCCACAGGCAAACTGCAGCAATGCTTCACTTGCCGTTGCCTCACAATTTCATCACACCTGGAATTTAAAAGCTCTATTTTACCATTCAAAATAACCTTTTTTTTAAATAGTATTTGAACTTTTTCCCCTCAAAGCTCATGCAAGACATAATGGTTGGATCCCGCCACCCGCCCCATCTTGCGCACACAACCCAGTGAAGCAGCAGCTTTGGAGAGGCGTGTTATCTAGGCACTCTACATGAAAATCTGCCTCTTGGATTACCTCACAGATTCCTCTGCGCTGATGATCAAATTTCCTCCCAGCATCTGCAAAACATCTCCTTTGCTTACTGCTTTCCTCCAGAAGGAGCAACCGGAGCTGGCTGCACGGCTCGGCGCTCTGAAGCCACCGGCCAAATGACCAAACACCGTGCTCAGCTCCCATTTCGGGGCAACTCACCCCAACACGTAGAAGAGGCTGGATATTTGTGAACAGAAAATAGCCCAGGAAGCACAGCCAGAAGATTGAACACCAGCACATCCACGTCACGACATACAGAGTAGGTAAATCAACTGCTGCACTTGCATGGATAAACCAGAGAGTAGGCTTTCACCCACAACCATTTGCTTCAGAATTTTGTTTTGACAATTGTTCACGCCACTAATTAGACTAAAAGCTTACATTCGTTATTTGTAAGTTCCCACGAGTGGTCCTTAAAGACGTTTTTAAAAGAGAATTCTGGAGATTCTGCCATTACCATATTACTGCTGAATGTCTCGTTTGAAAAAAATCATTTTCCAGGTGTTGTTAATGACTGAAGGCTGTTAAGTCTTTTGTTCTTTAATTAAAGAATTAAGCACTGCTCCCAAATTAATAGGAAACACCAATACCTTGCAGTAGGAAAAAAATTCATCTACCTTTAGCTTGGCGGCTTCCAACATTTTGAGCCTTCTCTCCCTTCTCCAAAGCCTTTGGAGAAACGGAAAGGAGGCGGGGGTAAAGGGGGTTGTTTTGTTTAAATGCCAGAGTTTCTCCTTCCCTCTTAGAGCAGGGGTCCACATCCCTCAAACACCTATTACTGAGCTGACTTTGCTGTCCAGCCATTTTAGGGCTATGGTCACTTGCCATTTTTTCTGCCACCCCACCGCTAACTTGCGATTAACTGGGAGGTGGATAACACTGAAAACACTCAGGATGCATGTGAATAACCAAAAATATCTTTAAATGTACAAGTGCTCCTAAACACATGAAAGATCGGCCAGTAACTGCCCTACCGAAACTGAATCAATAACCCCTTAATGCCAGAACACAGCATCCACTCTACTCCACCCCCTTCCCCTCAGCCATCAGAACAGCCAAAGGCTCCTTCTACCCCCTTACCTATTTTCCTGGTGTCCATAGGGCTGCTAGCTGAAGCAGCCGAAATATTTCCATCACAGACTTATCACAGAGTTTTACTTCAGCTGCAAGCCTGAAGTTTGCATGTGGTGTCCCTGCAATATACGGCCACGCTCCAGTCTGGGGAGCTCTGCCCAGGGAAAAGAGCTTGTTTAATTTTCAATGAGTTGAGCTCCTTTTAAAATGCCAAGAGGGAGAAAGAAATTGCGTAGGGTATTACAGAGCCATTTCTAAAGGAAAAAAGGGAAGCAAGACTTGGGGAATTAGGAAACCAACAAGGCTTTGTTCCACTAAGAGGCTGCGGGACAGCCCTCACAGCGCTTTCAGCCACACACCTTCCTCCACCCATCTCCTTCAGGTGTCCAACAACGGCACACGTTTCGGTGGAGTAAGTGACACCGATTTCATGAATGATGTGGAAGCGTTGGCAACTTTTTCGGGAGGGGAGGTAGGGCACCAGATTACATCTCGTCTTAACAATAGCTCAGTGATTCATCCTTCCCAGATTAATGTATCTGAACAAAATTAGCAGCGTTCGTAGCCAAACTCTGTGGTCGTCCTATTGCCAGCACCAATTTGCTCAACCATGAGACAGGATTTGTGGAGAACACTGGAAATGCCTTCCAGATTCCTTACATCACCAGTACAAACCAAGCGTAACCCATTTCAGCCTTTTTCAGGTCAGGTTCGAGCAGAAGGTGTTTATACACAGGTTAAGGTCATTGTGTGCTTCAGATTAACCTTTCCAGTTCAGTTCTGGTCTGGGGATGTTACAGAAGGCTTGAAATAAAATAACAAGAGGTGCTCCTCTTATACCACTCAGCATGCAACTGGTAAGCTCGCTGAACAGGAAAAATACTCACTATGTTTTTGCTATTAGATATCTGGTTTAGACCTTCCAGGTATGCCCTAGAGCTTAACCTAAGAGAGGTTTTAGGTATCTGGGGAGCTCAGGGACACATCCAGGTGCACAACTCTCTGCTGCTGCACCATTCCACCCCACACGTGGGCTTTTTAAGGAAAATCCTGCCTGTTGCCTCTCTCAGGCTAGTCTATGAAAAATGGCACAAAGCAGCATCCAATCCCCCAAATTCTCTCAGTAAATTAAGATTCCTCTGGGACCCGAGAATTACAAGGCTGAAGCACTAGTGCTGCAGAGAGCACCACCTAACTCCGCAAGGCTTACCAGCTACAGCTGGAGTTAGTGAAAATTCACAGCTAAAGCAGATTTTTAAGCATGTACATAAACTAACAAGGGCTAATACAAAGGCTCACTAGCATTTTCAAGTCTCTTCCATGACACGAAAAGGATATTACGAAGGACAAACTACTTTGCCTTTCATTTTTTAAATCTAATTCCTCATTACTGCTGTCCAGCCTTCAATCTCTAGTCAAGCCAAGAAAAGTTTGAAAAGCAATGAATGGCAAGACAAACCACTTCTTTTAAATCCCCTGGACCAAACTAACAGGAATAAATTTAGTTGAATTTCACTAGTCTTACAACAGCAGAAGTGTCAAATTCACCACACATTTCCCATTATTACTGCTTTAATATAAATAAGATCTTCCATCCCAGAGGATTCCCCGCAATAAACCTTATTCACACAGCTGAAGTTTTCTTAAAAAAATCAGAAACTTTTCAAGTATAAATCGATGCACGTAAGGCATTGCAAAGGTATCAGCTCTCATCTTGATGCTCTAGTAATTATTTTACTAGCTAACACACTCTGAAATAACTGAACACCGACAAGAAATAGTAACTGGAATTCTGTGTAACCTGAAAGTGATTAAGTGACAAAGTCCACGAGATGTAACACCTCCAGGGGAGTGACAGAACGTGTGAGTTTTGTAGTCATCACCACGTGTTCTTTCCTTCCTTTCTGCTTGCCCTGTCAAGACCCAGAAGTCATAGATACTGACCACTCTGCAGTTTGGCTCTGTCATTTTTATGCTGAACGTCACCAGATGCAGGACAAAAAAGCCAAACCAATTAGACTTACAGTTTTCAGATGCTATTGTGTTGTGTGGTGTTTTTTTTTAAGTTATATTTTCTGAAGAGTTCTACCCCAAAAGATAAAAATTGTGGGGACAGACTAGCACCAAATAATTTTATCTCATACCTGCACTTTTGTTGCAAGCGTTACATGCTCTTTAGATCTGTGCCCTCTCCCCTCCAGGATGTGTTCCCCCAAGGTATAAAGCAGCCTGCCTTTCAGCTGGGGTGCAGCACACAGTGGCATACACGCTTGGCACACGTGCACGATTTTATGTATTAAGCTTCAGACCAAAGACATGTTACTGAAAAATGCACCTTTCTGATTGAGAAATTTAAGTTCTGAAGACATATTAAATAATATCCATACTAAGTTTTCTGTGAACGTGGGTCTACATGGCTTATTCCCTCCCCCACCCCCACTTTTTTTAAAAAATACATTAATTTTGGTCATTTTAAGTACATCCACACTAGTAAAAGTATATCATGTTAAATGTTTCGTAGTAGTATAGTTGATCTACACTAGTAAATGTATATTCATGATAAATGTTTCATAGTAGTATAGTCGAAACATCACAGGTTGTACATAAAGTCTCTTGCCACTTTTTCTATTTACTTGATCAAAAAATCTTATTAATTGTGTCTTCATTAAACCTCACTTTTAAGGATCACCAGAGCAATCTTATGCACCTCCATCACAGCAGCTCTGTTTAGGACACATGGGCTTACATAGTGTACTATACAAAAATAAGCCCTGAACTTTCATACCAGCCCTTCACCAAAGCCTGTGTATCATTTCATTCTGTCCAACCAAAAAAGCCAAAAACTAAAATTCAGCTGTTAAATGTTAACCTCTTAAAGAAACTGTAAAATTGTGAAAAGTTGCAATGGCACAGTTATGTTTAAAAGCACTTGTATATAAGACATGTCAGCATATTTTTGGTGGTAACCTTTATATTTAACATTTTTTCCCTGCTTTTGTAACACTATAAAAGTCTGCCATGACTTTAGGAAGTAGCATAAAAAGCAATCATAGGACAGCCACCATCACCTTTTAAATAACCCCATTATTTTCCATTTCCTTTTTCACAGAACACAGAAAATAGCACATGCTGTGAGGATGAGGATCACAGTAAGCACCAATTTTTTTTCGCTGTAGATTTAAAATACACTGTTATGATTAGAGAACAAAAAATAGAGTTTACACTTCTGCAGCCCGGAAAACTGCACTTTATATATATATAGTTTAAATGTTTATCTGCTGCACTATTTCAGTTCACTTTGTATTTAACCGAGCATTATAAATTTGGATAAAGCGAAGGCCTCTACCATGCTGTAGCTAACTAGCTTGTTCAGAGAGAAACCCACAACCTGTATCATCATTAAAACAAGGTTACGTGCATCTAGTAACTTGTTTTCAAACACCCAGCATTTTGAGGTATCTAAGTCAAGAGTAGGAGTAGAGTTCATGTGAAAGACAAGGATAATTTTGACCAAGTTTAGTACATTGTTTAGCAGTTAATTGTTTCAGATTTACTTCGTGGACAGATTTGCAAGCTTACTGTCACACCAAGATGGTAATTAGCATCTTTTTTACAATCCTGCAGTACAGATGAAGTGACAAGGACACCTAAGTTAGTTGCTTCTACCCAGAGCGCAGCCTAGCATAGCTGAAATACCCCTCCCGAAGCTCTGAAATTCAAACATTCCACCTGCACCTAGACATGCCAAGCAACTGAGGATTTAAGAGCATTTTAAAAAGAAATGAAGACCAGAAGCTAAAAATACCCCGTTACCAAAAGAAAAAAAACAATCGGCATAAGGAGGGCTATGATGTTATAAGGATTCAACCACAGAATGAAATCATCCTTCCTTCGGAGTCACTGCTCGCTTTCTGCTAACACCAGCATTTATACACCCTCTTCATTCATTTCTCACATCATCACCCCAAAATTCAGCTCATTTCAAACCCTGCTGGCACCAGCTCCCCATCCACTCTCAGACTGAAGAGCAGAACAGCGCTGGGCACCCAGCAGAGCTGGGGCTATCACGGGGCTCATAGCCACCACCCCTTGCCTGCCTCCTCCCAGACCTCTGAGAGCTGCTTCAGTACCTCTTAAACCACGTGCATGTCACCCACAGGGTGAACGTCCCGTTCAGGGCTGGAGGCTAGAGGGAGAAACAGCCGGTGAGGGCACCTCTTCGCCCCCAGGCCAGCCACAGTTCTCCTTCAGGCAGCACTTAGCCAGCCCCAGCAGGTAGCACACACAAACCATCTCCAGAAAACCCCAACAGCTTCAAAACCACTTCTTCCTCAGGAACTTGCAGGGCTTCATCACGGTGAAGCGTGACTAAGTTCTGGACAGAGTTTTCCATGCCTTGCCTTTATTATTATTTTCCCTTTTTTCCCCTGCCTTCTTAAAGGGTACCACCCAAAGAGACCCACCCAGTGACACAAGTCAGAAGCCCGGCACACAGGAGCTTGCTGGAAGAGCTTCCCACATGATTTCCACCAACACTTTGTGACTAAGAAGTTAACATAATAACACAGCTTTTATTTGGAGAGCCATTTTGAAGAGCTGCCGCGCAGAGCGGAGCGCCGCTGACACGAGCACACGTGCGGCACGGGATCCTCGCTGCCGGTCGCGCATTCAGCAGCAGCACTTCCATGCCAAGACGCCGAACTTCAGCCAACGTATGCGAAACCAGGAACAGTCGTACTGAGGGAACCATGCGGGCCAGGTGAGGCGAGCACAAGGGCCGGGAGGAAAAGCCACACACACAAATGTTTATTGCAGAGGCAAGGGAAGGCGCGGCAAATTAATGCAATTTTGTAATTTTACTGAAGCTAGTCCAACACAAAGGAAAGGCAATCTTTAACTCAGTCCTAAAGCTCGAAGGGCGTGGTTAATTACAATAAATCCATCTTCCGAATTTCTCCCCTAAATCTTTTTGAGATTCTCTGATTGCTTTCAAGGAGCGATGCGTAACTTCACCCTTACATGGGTAAAGCACGTGCTACTTACCTGAAAGAATAATTTTGACCATGACTTGTGTTTAAATGAACAATTGTCATCAAGCCCAGTTGTATGAAGTGTGTGCACCCTGCAGCTTCAGGTAAAAGCTTGCAGCTCTATGTCAAACACAGGGTTTGGGGCATGCTTACACACCACCACCAAACGTCATTTCTTGCTTAAGAAGCCAGGGTGAAGGAGGAGGTAGAAATCACATTTATAAAAAAAATCCCTCTCAACAGCATAAGAGGAAAAAAAAGTCTTCTAAAGAGAGGTATGCAACCTAGCTTAAGTGAACACTTTGTGGAGGCAAACAAAACAGGCACCCAAATAGTTACCAGGACTAGTAACTAAACCAGGACTTCATTCCCTGTTTGCTATTAGGGCTCAGACCACTGAGTACCAAACTTAGCATTTAATGAATAAACCAAGAAAATTGAAGGGTTACCTACTTTGATTGTCATAAATTAATCTGTTCTCTTTTTTCTTAGTCCTAAAAAACAAACACCGCAGCACCAAGAAGCATTCTGGTGCACCTTTGGATAGCAGCATTAGCAGCACGAGAGGAGTTTTACACCGCTGCTGCTGAGCACCAGCATTAAACTCCGAAGAAATTTAATGCTGAGTGTGCAGTGCTAAAGAAAAAAACCTCTCTGCTCGGGCTTTGAGAGCTGTCCGTTTCTCATTTATTTAGCACAGGTTATTAGAACCAGCTCGCATATGCATGCCGAATCACAGAAACCTCCGCTTCCTCCACTGAGCGTTAGTAAATGCACAGAGCACATGTTAACCTACACGCTTACCACCTCTGAGGCTGTCCTCGACATGGGAAGATAACCCGTATTTCCATAGTTTTAGAAAGCTAGCATCCCTGCAGGACACGCATTCCTTCTAAGCATCCCGCCTGACAAATTGCGGGGCGGCTGCGAACTTTGCGCAGCCAGGACAGGAACAAGCACCGGGATAGCGCAGCTCTCCTGCTAGGGTCAGAAGGAGCACGTGCTGACCAGCAGCAGCAGTTTTAGCTCTCCATCACGGAGCTGTGCTGCTCCCCACGCACGCAGGACCTGCTCAGGTAACCCAAGACAAGGCTCGCTGCACGAGGGCTCGCAGCGCCAGGACCCCCTGCGCCCAGCACCGTGAAAAGACACTTCAGCGTTGAAAAGTTCTCGCTTGACCCCAGAGAATAGATGCCTCTGCACACCACAGGAACAGTTTTCCAAAGGAAAACGTGGCTCATTCAGGTGCCCGGTGGCCTCAGTGGGAACGATCACACATGGCAGGTCCCATCTGTGACCAACCAGCACCGTGGCAGCCCGCGCTTTCCAGGATGCAATTAGAAAAAAAATATTCCAAAATTGGAAACTCTATCCCAAAACTCAGACAAGTAAATTTTATCTCCCCCCCAACTGTTACCTGCCTGTGGTTGCTGTCAAGCTTTCACTGGAAAGTCATTTAAAGAGTTTTTACCAAAATTTGCAACAGGAAAAAGAGAAGAGACAGGGTTTATGCTATAAGGGTTTTCTCTTATCGTGGACTAAACTACTGCCCGAATTCCTCAACAAACATCCTATAGGTTATTGTTTCCGAGTACTGCCATAAAGACACGCTGTTCTGAAGTTCTTACTCTAGAAGTGGGAGGAAGAAATGAACTGTTCTCCTACGATAACTAGGAGGTGGCCAACACATAAGGGATCCCCCCGAAGCGTATAAACCAAATAGCCCGCTTTATCACTAAAACCAAATTTCTGGAGGATCTCTTCTGCAACTGCTTTAAAACTACTGTTGGTCATCGCGTTCAACACCCCCCACCCCATGTCTGCTTTCTTTAGAGCTAGCTTCTGCCTTTTCTTTCTTTTTGCCTTTTTCTTTTCAAGAGCTAGCTTTTTGCGCAGTTTCCCTGTCAAGGCTGGGGCACCTTCGCAAACTCGGTTTCCCGAGAGCCTCTCGGCAGCGGGGTGAGGACTTCCTCCGAGGGCAGGGGGAGCAGGAGCAGCGAGCACGCGGGATCAGGCCCCGGGATGAAAGCTGCCTGCAGTAGCCATGTGCCGCAGCTCCACTTCGGTGGGTTTTCCACCCCCCTCCCCTTCGCCAGCCCTCTCGCCCTGCTGTTTCCTCAAAAACGAGTCCCTCTTTGATGCAAACAGGCTGCATCTTTAACACATCACTCCAAATCCAAACGGCATGTTTTGTTTTTTTTATTCCACCCCTAACCGCTGTTTAACACGAAGCTTCGGGAAAATGAGTAATTGCGAACGCATCTAATAATTGAAGATATGTTTTTGTCAGCACGAGGTTTTGTTCACGCAGACCGGAGCTCGCTCCAACTGGAATTTTAATTCCTGCACCACAATGTTTAAGGCTCCGTTAGGGCGCAGCGAGCGCCATTTTTGAGGGAAAACTAAATTTTAAATTTTAAAAGTCCAGGTCCTGTGAAATCAATTTCCCAAAACAATATAATCCTGCCATTTTCAAAGGGGAAAAATGTATTAGACACGCAGCGTAGGCTACATATTTTAAAATAGCGTTCCTAAAGTTCAGCTGAGCATGAAAGTTAATCTTTCAAAAGTGAACATTCAGCTCCAATTGTGTTCAAGTGTACCAACACTAGCAAAAAAAATGGACTATTTTTATAAGTTCTCCAGATATTTTTAGCAGGTCTCCTCTTAAACTGCAACTGATTTTATGGTATTCTTCTATATACACGTTATTAAGGATACACACACGCAGTTTGAAACATTTCTCAAACTACAGCCACTCTTCCACTATCAGGACACCAAAAAAAATTAAGATGGAGTAAGGCCCTTCCCACCTGAAGATCTTTCATTTCAGGACTGTTTCATTTCAATGCTTAGTCCCATACCTAAAAAGAGCCAGATGGATTTTGTTACCCATGCTCTAATCCAAATTTCAACTTGATTAACAATACAAAATGCCTCCCTCATTTTGCCCGTTAGAGGCAGTTTCCCATTCAGATGGGCAAAAGGGCGGTTTTAGGTGATGCTGGCTCCAGTGCACCACAAAGAGGCAGGCAACAGGGGAAGCCTATTGCTGCTGGGGTTACACTGCACAGGAGATGGCTTTTACGCTGTGACCCTCTCTTGTGCAAGCTGCTGTGAGAATGCACTTTGGTGAAATAACTCACATTATAGCTGCATACAATTTTCCTTTCCAAATTTCAACACACGCAGAAAAAAAAACGCACCTTTTTTCCACCCTGCTTTTTTATTGCCATTAAATATTACATGTTCAGTATTTTAACATTTACCCTAATATTGACCCTATACTTGGCAAATAAAATGTGTTACTAAAAATATTCAACTACAAACATCAAGATTTTCTTCTTGGCTAAGCGTATGCATCTTTCCACACACGAACTGATATTGCAGATTTGGAAAGATGCAAAAACAGGAGATTATATAGATAGATAGAATTTATTATATTTTTAATTACCTGAGGCATGCCAAAGCATACAGAAGCTCTTGCTCCTATACAGAAACTTTCCAGAACCAAATTGCTTACTGCAGGTGAGGAGAAGAAATAACTGCCACTGCAGTGCCCACACTGATAAGTGAGCCCAGGAGCACCAAATCTGCTTCTTGACAGCACACCCCAAGCCCAGAGACCCTCACAGGTTTCAGATGGCACTTTCAACAATATTGTTTGGACAGCAAATGCAGATAAATACACAGAGAGATGTAACACATCTCTCTGCATTTATGGTGAGTCACATTTCTAGACAAAATAAGGAAAACTTCAGTTTTTATCTTAGCTTTCCACCCTTGGCATTTAAGTCCACATACCCCTTCTATACCCTGCATCAGATAACCATTTTGCATACAAAAACAAGTTGAAAAAGCACCCATCAGAAGAGAATTGCTCTGAAGCGCCCCGGAAGCACAGCCTACACCTCAGTACTGTTAAGTGCATCAACCCCACTCAAACTTTTCCACCTATTTTTCTCCCTCTGCAAAACACGAAAAGTTACCCTCACATTTTATAACGTTTAAGTTTTGCACCCATTCTCCATCTGTTTTCTGATTTAAAATAAACAAATTCCAATTACAAAACCGACTCCAACTGCAAGAGCAGAAATCCCACACCCATAACTCACTGTGCCTGTCTCACCAGGCTCACACAAGGACAAAGTCACCAAAAAAAAAAAAAACAAAAAAAAGAGCCCATGCCCATGCTCCACACCACCGTGCTGCCTTTATCAAGAGCTCAGGAGGAGAAAGCCCTGAAAGTTAAGATGAATTCAGGGAGAGGAGGCTTAAAAAGGGAAGTTTTTTTTTGTGAGCCCTGCCCATGGCTAAGAAGGTGTATTTTAATACTGCCTGGGTCCCTGCTCGTGGGCATTATGGGAAGCTTCACATTTTCTGTTAGGTAGGTAAATCCCAAGCTATTCAAGAATTTTTCAGGTCAAGACTAAGCATTTGAAGTCCACCCAAAAGCTAACCAGAAGCCATTAAAGGACTCCAGCACTGTAGAGTCCTATGCTCCGCACTTAAAAGAGTGACTGAGATGAATGCCTCCATTTTACAAAAATACCACCTTCAAGGGCTCAAAAAGGTGGAAAAGTGTTTTTATTACCCCACACTTAAAAACAAAAAGAAATAGAATTTTAAAACATTTTCTGATTATACTTTACTACCCATGAATTACACTTCCAAAAAAAAAATTTTTTAATCCATCCCTACAAAATTTACCACATCTACACAAAACTTAATGCTTACTACAAGTATGCTCTCAGAGTACCTTCCACAAAAGGAAGGCAGAAAAAAAAAAGAGAACAAGACCAAACTTTAAAGATGCAAGTTTAGAGATGTGTTTCGTGTACTTCAGCCTATTAAAAAAAATGCAGCAAAAGGGGATTTTGCTGACCAGACAGTATAAGGAGTTGTTATGAAGAATTTTCTGTTCTTACCATAACAACTTGTTGTCTGTATAAGAATCACAAAATCTGTCCAGGTTTGTATTTTCCACTATAACTGTGACTTTCAAAGATCTTTTTTCCTCAGAAAAAAAAAAAAAAATCCTGCTCACATCTGCAAAAGTAATGTGAGAACAGAGACTAAACCCCCCAAATTCACTATGTAAAATTTTGACCCTTCACTTTCGAAAACAATAACTTGGACCCAGGCATGGCCCTCAGCCTCCTTCCACAGGAAAGAGCATGAATACAGCTGGTGAGTGGCATCTTCTATCATGTCTTCTTACATACAGCATGTTTCGCCCTGCTTCATGTTTACAGAAGCAAAACTAAAAATGTCTGCCACTAAATTATTTTTTTTTTTAAATAATCCTGACCGCTGTAGCCACCATACATAGGTTAGCCCTGCGAAGCCACTTCCCACTGCCTCGCGCACACAAGCCACAAACCCTAATTATACGAAAAATTAGCAACACAATTCAATGCCCATCCCACAGCGCAAGGCTCTCTCCTGGAACAGGCGGGTTTTGTGAGGACTTTGGGGCCTGTTTCCCTCGGATCGCCTTCCTTCGGGCTCTTGAGCATTACAGGTGAAGCAGCGCTGGAAAGCCATTACCTGCGCCACGGCCGTCAGGAGGCCGCACCACCCGCGTGGCACACCTCCGTCCCTCTCCTCTCCCGAATTAACCCCCCCCCCAGGAGGGACAAACTGAATTTATTTTCTCAACAGAAACAAAGGACCCCAGAGACGGGAGGGGGGGGGAAGAATTGGCCTTCCAATCAGAAAAAACGCCTCGTCATTACTGCAGTTCAGGTGCGGCGAGCACTGGAGGCACCTGGAAGGGCCGGGCACAGCCCCAGGTGCCCCCAGTTAGCGCCATCCCTTCCCCCTCATCACACACCAGCGACATCAGGGCCATCTGAATAATCAGATTGCAGCACACATCGCCTTGTGAGGTGCCAGCTGCTCCTGGATGGCCAGGAGGTAGCACCCAAAGGCCCGCACCACAAGTTTCATGGGCGTGGGCGCTCGGGCACAGGGCTGCGACCATCCTCCTGCACAAGAGGAGAGCTAATCCAAGCCAGAGCCGTGACCAACCGTGCCCCCCGTTCCTCCGCCGAGCGTGACTAGCAGGCAGGATTATTGCAATGCCTTCGTCGAGTTTTAAATAAAGTGACCTAAACCTTTAAATATTGCCATGGCCTTCCTCCATGCAGAGGGGTCCGAATGCAGAAATTCTGCATTCCTTTTGCATTCCCTTGAGATTTCCATAGTAAGTCAGGAATCTACTCCGAGCTTATTAAAGACTTTGCACCTCCCCCAAAATAATTCCCCACCCTTCCATCAAGAAAACCTTGACCAGGCCCCTTCTTTCAGCGGCAGCATATCCAGCCCTCCCTCTTTAAATACTTCCAGGGGGAGGGGAGGCCGAGAGCCACACACAGGCTCCACACAGCAGGTAGAAAGGTAATTTTGCAAACCTGGGTGTGCCCACTCCAAACGTGAACATCCAGCAGGGGCTGGAATGCAGTGACTACGGGGCCCAAGAATCTCACTCCCAACAGCCCGCCAGGCACCCTCCATCGCCTCGGCTCAGCTCCATGGCAGCCCCAACCAACACCACCTCCTGACCTCCCTTTACGTGACAAGGATATGGATTGCCAAACTCTTACCCTTTCCTCCCATCCACCTCAGTGGAGAGATACCCGCAAACCACCTCTGGGAGCAAAAGGATATATACATACACACCACAAAAAAAAAAAAAACACACAACAATTTAGGAATTTGTGAGGCAGTGAGCTAGAACTCCCCATGAAGCAGCCTCACAGCAATGGGGGGGCAATACAATGTACTGAATAATTTCAGTACAACGTACTTAATAATTGCAAAGCACTACAAAACAATTTTTGCTCTTATGAAGCATCTTTTGACCCAACTTAATTGCACACTCATGCTGTAAGACAGATATGATGTATTTAAACGTGTGTGTAGATATCTATTTAAAATGGTGTCACTTCCCTGCCCGTTTCAGACACGGTGGAGCGCGCAGGGCCCCATGGAAGGCTCCCCGGCCCTGCAGCATGCGAACGCACTGGGTGGGCCTGGTGAGCAGCACCCCCCACCCTGGCTGTATCTGACACCCTCCCCGTGCAAAAAGATACAGGGACTCCAGATAAGTTACTTTGAAAACACGTTAATGGCCATTTGAACCAAAACACTCAACTCCTGAAGGCTGTGCATTTACGCATATCCAGCGACTCTAAATACACACCCAGTAAGCAACGTCTAGAGACATGGAAAAAAAATCTCCAACTTCGTGACACCACCCTCAAAAAAAGAAATAGTATTGTACGTCTATAAAAGGAAGAAGAAAGTTACTTTTACATATGGAGACCACTGAATCAATTTTAAGTGGCTTTCTATATTTGATTTTGGAAAAGGGGGAGTGGAAACAAAGGGGAAGGAAGTACAGTTATGAGAAATGCAATTTAATTTTCTGTTAAGCAGCAGTATAAATCTCAACTGTGTGTGTTTTAACAAATAAGATATTTGGGAGAAACAGTGAAGGTATACTGATACAATTATATCTGTTCCCCCCCCCCCTCCAGTATAATGCCTATACGTAGGCAACGCGTGCCTAGAGAAGTGCTAAAGTTCAGTGTACAATTCCTCTCAACCCAAGTTACAGACAGATGCACATTTCTGATAACTGCTAATTCACAAATATGAAGACACTACCAAATATAAAGAATGGACTTTTACACTGTTTCAGCTGACGACCGAAAGGACAGGAAAATACATTTAAACACATTAAACAATGATTCAAAAAGTTGGGGGGGGGGGTTGGGGGGGGTAAAGGGCACAGCTATTTTTAATTTACCTTTACCATGAGTGAAATGGATTTGTTTTCAACAGCTTAAAGAAAATGCTATTTGTGCAAGCTTGAGATGATTAAGCATGATAATAAGTTCATTTATTATTGAGACTGATAGGAAGTGATCAATTCTTACATGTGGCATGGGCTTTTCTTCCTTAAAACTAAAATTATTTTCTATCAACAATAATCTTTTTATATACAAAAGATCAGAAATACAGACTGCTGTAAACCAAAGCCATATATCTTGCATTATAAGTGAGAAAGAGCACATATAGCATATTAATTTCCAGTGAAAAATATCAAGTATAACCATGAAGATTACCATGCTATGAATTGGCCCAGAGAGGGGCTCGCCCCCTGCCTTAACTAGATCAAGAATCCTCCATACTTTCTCAAGCAAACATTTCCTCCAACACTAAATACTGATTAAACTTCTAATTCTCAAACACCAAGACACAATACCCAGCAAGACAGCTAATCCACCTTCTCAAATCTACTACATTGAGGAGACTGCCCTTTTTAAAACAACCCTGAAATAGCAGAAGCCCCTTTTAACAAAGTTACACAGACAGACATACTTCCCAGATTGAATAATGGAGTGCAGGAACAAGCACGTGGAAAGTTTGATCTATTTTGCTATTTACTATCTAGTGCACGCCAGGTTTTCTCTGATCTAAACATTTGTGAAAGAAACACGCTGAATTGCTATAGGCAGTATAAAAATACTACCCTGCTATATTGCAACTATTCCTTCTTTACATGAGGCCCACAAAATTACTACCTTGCAAGAATTAAACATACGTTTAGAAATTAAGGATGCATAAATCCTGTCCTTATTGGGAAGAAATCATTCTCCTGCTGCTTCTCTATACCAGCTCAAAATAGTGATGAAAAACCCTCCCGAACACGGATATTCAAACGCAGACCTACACTACGTGCCTATAAAATGCTGCGGACTCCAACATGGCAGGATCAGAAAATATGTATACCAGGATATTTACAAAATGCCTTTTGTTGCTGGAGCAGGGCTCATGTGCTTGCCCGTTATAGAGTCCACAACACATTTCATTTCCTGCTAACACGCAGATTTTGAACTCCTCTCAAGAACTTTAAAATTTAAAATCTTTACAACCCTCTGCCCTCGGACCACAATAACCTGCTTCTCCCACAAAAAAAAAAAAGGCTTTTTTTTTTAATGCTACAGTGTTGCCTGGCCAATCCAGCCCATTAGAAATACATGGGGCGATTCTAGAAAGCCACTAGGACAGCGTTGAGAGCACGACTGTGGGTTTAAGAAAGCAGCCCATTTATCTACAGGGAATAGAAACACAAACCTAAGCATTTTTCAAATTGCTTCTCACTGGGTAAATAAGAGTAATCCGAGGAGGGAGGAGGAAAAAAAAGAAAAAAGAAATTACCTTTGTCTTTTAGGGACCGAATGCTCAACTTCTATGAGTTTCCCATGCAGCTCCACTTTACCTGCAGAGCCAAAGAGAAGGGGAAAGGATGGGAGAGCGGCCGCGCGTCCCCCGCGCCTCCCCGCCGGGCTCCGCAGCGGCGCGGGGCAGGAGCCGGGAGCGCAACACGTTACGGGCCGGCCACCGGCGGCCGAGCGGGGCCCCGGGGCGCTAACAAAGCCCGGCTCCCGGAGCTGCTTCGGGCAGGGCCGAGCCGAGCCGTGCCGAGCCGAGCCGCCGGGCCTCGGACACGGTGGGAGAAAAGGGAAAGAAGGAGCACCGGCACCCCCGAGCTGGCTTTCCCAGCAGGGGGTGCGTAAAGCCGCTTCGGCCGTGTTTTATTATTATTTTTTTTAATCGCTATTCTTTTTTATTTATTTCTAATATATGTTTTTTAAAAGCCACCCGAAAACAGGATGTCGGGGCCAGGAGCCGGCGCGCTGCTGGAGGCGGTGATGGGTGCGTGAGAGCAGCGAAAAGAAACCGAAATAAATCCCGGGCGGTGCGGGGAGGGCAGCAGCGGCTCCCACCCCCCCAAACCCCAAGACTTTGGGGCCGGGTGGGCGGCTCGCCCCCAGCCCTGCGGGGAAACCCGCGGCCTGCGCTCAGACGCAGCGATGGGGGCGGAGGGGGGGGGGTCCTGCCACCCCCCACCCTCAGCCCCAGGCTGTGGGGTGGGGAAAAAACATGGGGGCCGCCGCAACGCGGGGCCGTGGGCCCAAGGCTGCCGCCCCTGCCGGCCCCACAAGCCCCCCCCCCACAGCACCACCGCCCCCCCGGGGGCCCGGGGAGCAACGGGGGCCGTGCCTGAGCTGGTGCCGGGGGGCACAGCGGGGACACCCCCCCCCGGCCCCTCCATCTGGGCAGCCGGAGCCGTCGGGGGTGCAGGGAAATTTGGGGGGGCTGAGGGGGGGGGTGGGGAATTGGGGGGGGGGGGGGGGCGGCGAAGGATGGGGCCGCTCACCTGAAAGTGCCTCGATGGCCTTCATGGCCCAGCTCTCGTCGGGGCAGTCCACGAAGGCGTACCCCGTCTTGACCAGGAACTGGCCCGAGAAGGGGATCTTGGAGTCCTTAAAGAGACTTTCCAGGTCGAGGGGGCTGACGTTCTCGCCGAGGTTGCCGATGTAGAGCTTGTTCATCTTCCTGGCGGCTCGGGGAGGCGCGCACGGCGGGCTGCAACCCTCGTCTTGCGAGAGGAGGTGGGGAGGGAGGGGGAAATAAAACAAAATGCGATGGAGGAAGGAGAGAGAGAGAAGACGGGAAAAAAAAAAAAAAAAAAAAAAAAAAACTACTTTTTTTGTCTTGCCCCCGAGCCCCTTTGGCAGCAGCAGGCGGACTATGAAAATGTCACACTACGTGCGTGCAGGCGCCGCCTCTCCGTATTAAAAAAAAAAAAAAAAACACAGAGAGAAGGGGAGGGGGAGGGAAGGAGAGAAGGGAAAAAAAAAAATTACTTGAATATTCCGGCTTTTTGAATGAGCCACGTGTTCAAACTACAAATCAACTTCTCACGTGAGGAATCCCAGCTCTTCAATTAGCGAGCGGCCGGGGCGCGCACACAGCCGGAGGAGGAGGAGGAGGAGGAGGAGGAGGAGGAGGAGGAGGGGTGAAGGCCGGGGGGAGGCTGCCCAGGACAGGACAAGTTTAGAGAGGGCCGGGAGCTGGGGGGGGGGGAGGGAAGGGGAAACCGGAGCCGGGTGGGCGAGGGCCCTGCGCCGCCTCTGCCCTTCCGCCGGGGGGGCCCCGAGCAGCGCCGTGCGCCCCCGCTACCCGAAAACGGCTGAGGCGGCCGCGCCTCCCCCTGCGAGCTGGGGGGAGCCTGGCCACGGAGGGAGGGGAAAAGGCACCGCAATGCCCGCCCCCCCCGGCCGCTCCTCCCCCGGCGGGCCAGGCTGGGGGGATTGCTCATTGGGGTCGCGCCTGGGCGAGATGGGGCGGCGGGCCCCCCCCCCCCCCCCCCCCCCCCCGCCCCCCCCGCCCCCCCCCCCCCCCCCCCCCCCCCCCCGGGGCGGCCCCGCGGGGGTCTCTGCAGCCCCGGCGGAGCCCCATATGGTAATGTTTCTGCAGGGCTCTGCCGAGGAAAGGAGGGAAGAAAAGGGGAGGGGTAAAAAGAAAAAAAAAAAGAAAATATATATTTTTTTTTTAAAAAAAAAAAAGACAAAGGGGTGGAGGACGGTTGGCCGAGGGGAGGATGGGGAAGGGGAGACCCGCGGGGCGAGGGGGCCGCACTGGGACCTGCGGGGGTGGGTCGGGGTGCGAGGGGGGGTCCCCGCTCGCTGCTCGTCTGCTTGGTGGCGGAGGGGGCCGGGCGCTGCCCCAGGCTGGCGGGGGCACACAAAGGGCTCGTCGCCCCCCTGCCTCCCTCTCTCCCTCCATCCCTCCCTCCCTCCCTCCCCCCCGGGCCGGTTTAAGGAACCATTCATAATTCTCCCCATTCGTGCGGATATACAATGGTGGGCTTGTGGGGGAGGGGCCGGGGGGGTGTGGAGCCTTTCCAGCGCAAACAAAATGTTGCCCGAAAAGATGAAGAAAGGAGACGGAAATGAAAGCCAGCGCTGCGCTCCGCACAGCCAGCTCGGGGGGGCTCGTTTGAAGGATTTCGGGGCACTTTTACCGGAGGGCTGCCCCTCTTTCGCCCCGACCCCCGCCGGCCGCGGACGGGCTTTCCACGCGGCCGCTCCAACGCGTGGCCCCGCTCCGGCTCCTCCGGGGGGCCCCCGCTTTGCCCCCGAGGTGGGGGGGGGGGGGCGGCCTTTGTTCCTCCCGTGTGTCGCCAGGAGCCGCCCCCCTGTCGCCCGACAGCGTCGCGACATCGCCCCGCGGGCTCCTCGCTCGGGCCGGGGAACTTTGAATTGTCACCTCCGGGCCGGGGCAGCGCGCCCCTGGGCGCAACTTCCATTTTGGAGCAGATCGGCGAATAGTTGTCTCGGGGGGGAAAAAAAATAAAACAGATTCTCGGTATATTTTTTTTCCTCCCCTACTAACCCGGTGGCGGCTCGCTGGCGCTGGCCGTGGCGCTTTCCCTAGCCGGATTTGTGTTTCGTTAGCCCACCCCGAGCAGTCTGCCTAAAAGGAACAATTCCCCTGGGAGCTGAAAGCAGCCCCCTCCAAACCACCGGCTCCTTGGTCAAACTTGGGAGGGGAACCAGCCGCTCTCCTCGCAGATTAATTGCGTTCTTCGCAAATCTGATTTTGTACCGAATTTCCGAGGCAGGCTGCATGCGCTCATTTCGACGTGGTTGCTCCAGAGCCTTGGCTGGGGGCTCCTGGTAAAGCTGCTAACCAGGGTACACACATTACAGTTACTATTCCACTTCCCTAATCTGTTTTGCTGCAAGATTTATTATTTCTTTTTTAAAGAAACGAAGCTTGGGAATTCACAGTAACAGGACGCATCGCTTGGTCAACATCACTAAATGCTTCACAATCAGAGGGTTGGGGGAAAAAACCCTGCTTATTAGCAATCCCTTTCTTTTGGTACTCTGAAAACATCCTACTAATAAGCTGAAATATTTTCTGTAAAGCTAAATAATGTATAGCTTTGTTTGTCAAGAAGTGTGGGTTGGTTAGTGGTTTCGTGAGTAAATCCAAATCTTGAATGCCAAAAAAAAAAAAAGGGGGGGGGGGCAAGTCAACAACAAAAACTTGCTCACTTTGCTGGATAAATCCCCGCTTCCCTTTGCGCACGAGCACGCTCCGGACCAGCTCGGCACCCCAGACCCTCACCCTTTGGAGCGTGTACTTTTACAATTTGAGGCGTAATTCCCTTCGGCAGCCCCAAACCCAGCGCACCGGGATGCTCCTGCAGCTACCGCCTTTTCCAAGCCACCTCCTCGGGCAGAGCCGCGCCGAGAGGCGGTGTGTCTTTTATTTTTTATTTCATTTTCCATTTCATTTCATATTTTTTTCCCCTCGAATTCCTACCGCGTCCGCTCATCGCCCACCCAAACCGAGCCGCGGAGAAAACCACGGCGGGCAACGGGAGGCGCGGAGCTTTGAGCACTCCGCAAGGCTTTTACTCCAGCAACGAGCAGCCCCGGAGGAGCTCCCGGGTGGGCTCCGCACCGCTCGCTGCCTCGGATTTTGCGGGGGCTGCCGGCGGGGACGGCTCCCTCCGGGGGCGGCGGAGCGGGGGGGACCCCCCGCCCCGCGTCCCCGGTCCCCCCCCGCTCCGCCCGGCCCCGGTGCCCCCCGTCCCCGCCACCTC
>CM021698.1:33312709-33354312 GCA_011074415.1 Stictonetta naevosa
TTGGCTGCCGCGCCGGCCCCCGCGGCGCTGTGGCGCGAAAGCGACGGCGGCGGCGGCGGCGCGGGAGAGGAGGGAGGGAGGGAGAGGGGCGGGGGTCCGGGAGGGGAGGGGAGGGGAGGGGGCGCGGATGGGGAGGGGAAGGGGGATGGGATGGGGATGGGGACGGAGGGGGAGGGAGGGGAGAGCCGGGCCTTTGTCACGCGGTAAGTGGGGGCCGCGCCGGTGCCGCTCACCGGGGAGCGGCGGACAAAGGGGCGGCAGGGCCCGCGCGGGGAGGCGGCGGCGGTGCCGGTGGTCCCGCAGGTCCCGGTGGCCCCGGCAGTCCTGCAGCCTCCGGCCCGGGGATGCCACCGGGACCGGCCGCGGGAAGTGGCGGTTCCGTTCACAGCGCGTTCGGGCACCGGCTTCGCCTGCCGCGGCTCCGGACCGGGAGCGGGGCCGGCAGCGGGGCCACGGCTCCGCCGCTGCAGCCGCACGGAGCCGCCCGAGCGCTGCCCGCAGCCGCCGGGAGCCCGGCCCCGACAGCGCCGGGAGCCGAGCTCGGGGCGCGGGGACCGGGGAACGGCGGCAGCCGGAGCGCTCGAGGGAAAAAGCCCCGCAGCCGGCTCCGTTCGAGCTCAGGGGGTTTGGTTTGGTTCGGTTTGGTTCCTTTTCTTTTTTTTTTCCCCAATAAAATAAAAAAAAGAGGTCCTCTATCCATCTGTGTGACTGTGCTCACCGGGATTTCTTCATTTTATTCTATTTTATTTTTTTCCGAGTAATACTCGGAAATGATGATGCTGAAATGGTGATGCTGAAATACAGCGCGAACTGTATTTGTACCTAGCCGTGCCGGTGGTGGCTGGGGCTCGGGATGAATCCGCTCGCTCTGGCTGGGAAGTAAAGGCTTCAGTTCTTCCTTTTGCCCAGGGATCTCCTCACTCGAGCGCTGGTTGTTGGCTTTATCTCGTTTGCAGCCCCCAAACAATTGCAAACTGGTCTTGCAAAACCAAAAAAAAAGCGTCTTCACGCGCATTTAAAGCACAAAAGCAACCCGCAGTCTCGTTTGAGTACACCAGACAGAAAACTTTTTAATCAGCGTTCACCGTGCTTGGTGCCGCTGGATTCAAAATGGGGCTTTAAAAATAGTGCTGCCGTGGTATTTCAGCCCGATACCTGAAATCTGAGATCCTCGCCGTGGTGGCGGAAGAAGGTAGAGAAAATAAATATAAATGCATCATGTGCGAGCCGGCCAGGCAGATTCAGAAGTTTATTTGATCAAGTGACAGGAGCCATCGCCAACATGGCTTCCCCTGGCCACAAAGTGTTGTGTGGGGCTTTCACGAGGAGAGCAGGGCTGGAAGCGAAGGCGTTATTTCAGGAGGAAGACTGCTGCTCACTGTTTGAATGCGTTTTAACTCAGCCCAGGTGGTTTTTTGTTCTGTTTTTGTTTTGTTTCCTTTGGTTGAATTTTGGAGAAATCAGGCTGTGTGCTTGCTTGCTCCCCTTTTGCTCAAGGAGCTTTTTTTTTTTCCTTTTTTCTTTTTTTTTTTTTTTTTTTGCCAAGGGGGAAAAAAATCCCCAGTCAGGGAGCAAAATGGGGCAGCAACCCAAGCGTGAAATCCCTGCGGAGAGAACAATGCGAGCCTCTTCTCCAGGGGCTGCCGTGCCTGGCTGGGGCAGGGGCGATGTCCTCAGCCTGTGCCAGGGGCACCTGGTGGGAGCTCCCCCAGCCCCTCCGTGCCTTGCAGTTGTGGGAAGGGAGAGGTACATTTGGTTTTTTAACACCCAGCACTGCTTAGATTTTGATGCCCAGAGTTTTTTCCAAACAGCCACTATTTATTAATAATATTTTTTAAAAATCTTCATTTCTTTTGCTACAAATTTTGGTACAACACTGGCCTTTGAAGAAAGTCTGAAACATTTTGCTTTTGATTTAAAAAAAAACAGATTTGGGGTAAAAATTAGTTATCTTGTTTTATTAAAAGCACCATTAGCGCTGCTAGCTGCCAAAGTTTCTTAGAGTTTTCTTTTTTGTTGTTTTGTTTTAAATTGGTTTAATATCTTAAAATATATTTATTCTCTAGCCTGAGGTTGGTAAGAACTCAATGCCTTCCAGCTCAAGCAAGAGTTTATTTTTGATTTTGATTTTGTCTTTTTACGAATCCTGTCAGGAAGAAGTGTTCCCCTACCGAGGTAACACTCATAAAACCAGCTGCTTGAATTAGCCATCAGTGCATGTGCCCTCTGAAGAACATGCTCACGAACCTTTGTGTCAAAAATTACGTTTTCCCTTCCCAGTATATGTTTTATCAGTTGCCCCTTATTATTTTCCCCAAGATCAGAAAGCAACCTAGTGCTAAACAGAGTTGGGTTTTTGTTTCTGCTCTGGTCCTCAGGCAGTTGAGCCCATGAATTAGAGAGCCTAAGGCAGGCTTAAACTACCTGTAAGGCTGAGGGCTGAGCTGCAGCATTATTGGCTCCTCCTGCAGACATTGCTGCTTATATCCGAATCATTTCCCTACGTCATTTCAGTTATTCTTTATCTGCTTTTGAATAAGTTAAGCTCAGCCTCCTGGGTTTCTCACAAAAGCCATGCCGTGTATCTGTTTCCGTTGCAATGGGTTAGCTTGGTGTATGCTTCATATTTTTAGGGATAAAATGGTAGGGAACTTTGATTATGACATCTGGTCAGATTGGTATTGTCAGTATAAAATGGCTGGCACAGTGATACTATGGAAGGAAATACCTATCTTTTTTTTTTTTTTTTTGTCCAACTTAGGGTTTTCTGACAGTTAATTAGTCAATGAAGTTTGACCTTATTTTTTTTTTCTAAAACATTTTTTTGTACAGCCCAGTTATTGAAGAAAAATAAAATAAAATAAAAGTAATGAAGTTAAGTAACTAAAACTTCTCCAAAAATAATTATTTAAGTAGGAGAAGAGGGATCTGTAAAAACAAAAATAGTCTGCATCCCCGTAAGGCGTAACCTGTGAAAATAAATACAAGCCTTAGTCTGACAAAATCAAAGAGCATACATCCAGCCCTGCTCTCATGCTAATTAATTCCTGTTTCAAAGCTCAATTTACATCTCAATTGAGCAATCCCTGATACAACTGGGGGGACATAAATATATCCTAAACTAAGTAGGGGTTTCTACAAACTTCAGATTCAAGTTTTCCTTCAATAAATATTTTTGGTTTCAGTGCGGATTTTTTTGTTGTGTGTATATATATGTATTTGCAGCAGTAAGCAGTTTAGCTAAGCTTTTAAATGTTTTTAAAGTCTTTCTTAAACCAAAGTTTGAAAATCCAGCAGAAAAACACAGAACAAATTGCACGTTTAGGTAAAGCCGTGTCTGCAGGTCTAGTTTGAGGCTACTTTTTGTAAGTCTGCTGTGAGCCCATTGTCTGAATGTATGGTCATTTTGTGGGAGTAAAACCGAGCTCACAGAATGCGCACAGGCACAGCACTAGAATGGGGTCACAGAGGCCAGAGAAAAAATTCAGCTTTCTTGCATCAGAGCTGTGATAAAGCCCCAGCCTATATGTAAACATCCACTGAAACTTTCTGATAGGCAGCAGTTAGAGGCAAGGCTCATATCTACCTTTCTTGCCATAACTCAGCAATGTAAAAACATAGTCGATTTATGCTAGCAACGAAACGCCAAAATTTGTTTATTTTCGTTCTTCGGGTGAAAAAAAAAAAAAAATGTCTTCAACAGTCTACTTTTTTGCATTAAATGATGAATCTGAGAAAATTCAGAAGTGTTTTTTACCCCTTTGCTTCAGCTTTGTTTGGGTTTCTGATAGTAACAACTAACAAATCCTGATGTTGCATGGTTCTGGTCAGAATCTGATCTTAGTTTCTTCTCAAAACAAAAAAATCCAAACGTCAGTTTTGATGGTAATGAAACGTAGACCTAATTGAAATGAGTGCTAAAGCTGCTTAATTAAACCATGAAATTCTGGAAATTTTAGTTAAATGTCTTGCAGCACTGGCAAGACAGTAAAAATACAGAACTTTTCTTTCAAAGTAAAAATAAAATAAAAATAATCGAATCTGTATTTTGAAGGCTACGAATAAATGAAGACGTTTCATGTCTGGGGTATATTTTAATTGTGGGATCGAATACAGCACGTTTATGCCCTGACTTTTTCATTTTAATTACACCCTTAACGCTGCCTTTGGCTTCCAGTAGCCAAAACTTGCCCAAATGCTGCTGGTCCTTAAAATGAGGCTGCTTTCGCTGAGCTGTGGCTATTTCCTCGGGGAAGGAGAAGCGTGTGGGCAGAGCCTGGTGGCCCAAAGCTCTCCTGGCCCTGCCAAGCCAAAGGCTACCAGGTGCCCACTGGGCTCCTTCGCCAGCCGGCCCCTGGCCTAGCGGAGAGGTTGCACCATGAGCTACGAGCAAGGCTGTGAAACGCTCGTTTTGGGAGAGCCAGAGCAAAGCCAGGCGTTTTTGGGGGGTGAAAACATCCCCATCTTGGTGTCTGGTTTCCCCCACGTCCTGCTGGGGCTCTGGGAGGCTCCCCGCTCGCCGGGGGGTTGCTCATGGGTGTCCTCCTGCGAGCACCGGCTGCACGTTGGGTGTCAAAGTCCAGTTGTCTCAATAATTAGGAAAGAGGGAGCAACCCTTTCTTTCCCACTGGAGAACTACGTTTCTGCCCCATGCATGCCTTCAGACAGCTTAGGAACTCTTTGGAGCAGGAAAAAAAATGTGGCAATCTATAGCCTAAGGGAAGATTTTGTTTTCTCTATAAATTATGAGTGAAAAGGGAGTGAAAAAGATATGAGGTTTTATACCTGAAATCCCCACAAGAACCCTATCCCTTTTCCCTCTGCTGCAAATAAAGTTGCGATTGATTATTTTTATTCTCATACAAAATGCTGGGTTCTGTTTTGTTGTGTTGGTGGTGGGACTTATTTTGTTTTTTTTTTTGGGGGGGGGGGGGGGTTGGTTTGTTTTCTATGCTGGACACCTTGTTGCAAACCACGGCCACAAGCAGCCGTATGGGTGCCCGCGTGGTCTCGTCCTCAAGCTCCAGCAGCGCCCGGCGCAGCAGCGCAGCAAGCCAGGGCTTGCACTGCAGCTCTGCAGCTGTAGGTCAAGCAGGGAAGGCGCTGAGCACCTCGGAGATCTGGTTATCAAATGACTGTTGCTGCTTGTAAACATCCAGCATGGAAGACCCATACACAGAACTCAAGAACCTGTGCTAGCTCCTGGCATTGCGTTCAGAGCTGTTGAATTCCTAAATTAATAAAGCTGATCTTTCCTTTTGGGTTTGCACCCCATGTTGTGCCCGTGGGGTCTTTCTCCTGTATTATTTTGTTTTTTTCCTAATGTGTTGATTTAATAATATTTTTTGCTATCACATTTTCCGATCAGTTTTTTTTCATTCATTTTTCTCAAAACAAACTTTATCAATTATATCTCTTTTTTAATTGTTCATGTTCTTTTTATACACTTTTAGGGTACAAACTTTCATAAATCTTGCACAAGTACCTCTAAAATTAAGAAATACTTTGACAGTCCAAAAATAATTACAACAGAGTAAAACAAAAGTTTTTTTGTTTTCTTTCATTTTGTTGTATGGGAGATGAAACATTTCTTGCAATTAAATACTGAAATACAGTACTAGATATTTTGGGGAGAGCCATTCTTTTCCATAACCCTTTTTATACGATCCCTTCAACAAATTAGGAACAAGTTTTAGACATGGCAAAATTCTGTCCTTATGACCGCACTAGAAATCACCACCAATGACTAATCAAGTGACAGATTAAAGCCTTTCCTTGCCTTAGAGTGAGAAATTGCATCATATTTAGCTGCTATCTTGAATTCAGGTTTGTAAGGAACTCAGTCCAACTGAGAAAACCGCACCAGCAGAAAACAGACTGACACAAAACCCTAAACCCATTTCGTCTGGAGGCAATGTTCCTCTCAACAAGTTGTTGTCCTAGCAGGAGAATGGGTTCCCATATAGGAAATTTCTTTTTTGAGGCAGTTCAACAACTTTCAGAAAAACTCAACAGAGCCGTGCTGTCAGAAGCACCCTTGGTGGAGGTGGTGGGGCTGCATCTGACCGGAGCCACCAAGGTCTGGCAGAAACACGGAGCTTTGCTGGTCACTGGGGCTTGATGGCATCCCAGGTGTGATACTGGCTCTACTCTGACACAACCCAAAGGGAATCCACAGGGAAAGGTTCTTTAGGAGTGGGGAAATTATCCTTCTTCTCTTCATCATGTCTTTTTTTAAATAATAATAATAAAAAATAAATAAAAGAACACCAACGGTGCACCCATGGGGGCAAACCTACACTGTTACAGCGGGTGGTAGGTGGCTTCAGAGGTACCATCTTAACTCCAAAATGCACATTTTTTACATTCCAGTTTGACTTTGGAAGTCCCTCAATAGGGGCTGGATAGAAAAGAGTGCAAACAGTTAAAACCCCAGAGATTTAACGACCATTACAAGCCCACAAGGTGGGTCCCACAGACACATGGCCAAGCCAACCGATAAGGTGAGGGCAGCGAAGGACCTTGCTGTGACGAACACCCCATCCCCACGCAGCTGGGCTTTTTAATAGAAAACTCTTTGGGGGCAGTTGGGTTAATCTACCTCCAGCTGAGTACGAGGAGCATTTACTGCAATGATCCTACCAAAAAAAAAAAAAAAAAAAGAAAGAAAAATTAAAATAAAATAAAATAATAATGGGGAAGCTTTTAAAAGGGTTAGGTGACACTTCCCTCTCCTTGGAGTGCAGCAGGGGACAATTAATGAAGGAGGCTGCTGGAGCGTCACCAAGACAAGGGAAAGACACCTTTCTGTCTTGGTAAGGGCAGGGAGGGAAGCAGCGCTACCCCAGCAGGTGTGGGGGGTTCAGGTGGTCCCTGACCCCTTGGGAAGGCGGCAGCAGCAGCTGGGGGGCAGGAGCTGGCTCCCAAGGCAGCCGGGTTGCTTCAGAGCTGCTGGGCACTTTGTGTCCTCCCCTCTGGGCTCCCTTCCCCTCCAAAAAGCACATTGGGTGGTTGCTCTGTGGGGTTTTGCTGCACTGAGATGGTCCCCGGGGTTCAGCCCTTCCCCAGAACTCCCCCAGCCCCGTCCCCCAGGGCCGGGGGGGACACGGGATGGGGCAGACACCAGAGGCACACCCAGAGCCCTCTGTCCAGAGCTCCTCCACGGGAGCTGCAGAAGACCAGGAGTAAAAACAGCAGCCATCACCGGTTCAGTGCAGTGGCAGAAGGGAAGACACCAATATTTTCCTTTGTGTTGACCTCACAGAAGGTGCCCCAACCTCGCTGCAAACCACCCCAAAAGGGTTTAGCGTGTGCGTGCTTTACATCAACAATCGGGTCTATACATATTTAAATAGGGACATCATTAAGCTTGTGCCTGTTCAGACATATGCCCCTAGCAGGGGTGCTGGCTTCTCTTGTTTTCTTTGGCTGTGGTCTCAAACAGGAGATAGCAGAGCCAGTGGAAGAGTGTACACATGTGTAGATCCCCCCAAAAAAGTGTATTTTACATTCCCGCATCGGTAAAACACAACAACCTTCCCAAGTAAATCTGATCCCAGAGAGAATGATAAACCAGGCAATGATTTTCAGAGCATTTCATTTTCCTCCAGCAAAAGCCAAAGGGAAAAGGGCAGCAGTCATTGAAACAGAACAAACCACCCTGTGGGAGCTGTGCCCCCAGACGGGCTGCATTCGGCACACCCAGGTTTCTGCCACCCTCCAGATTTTTCTTTTTCCCTGAAGCGCAGCTCTGCCCTCCCTGGTGTCTGCACATCCACGTTTTCAGGGCAGCAGCCTCCTCCCTGTCCAGCACAGGTGCCTGGTCCTGAGCTTTGCTGCCTGTTTGCCCAGAAGCACCATGACAGCCCCCTGATGATGATGATTTACAGCCCCAGCCCCTGCTCTCCTTTGCCCAGCTCACAGGCACTGCTTTCCTGTCTCACTCACTTTTTCTTCCCACCCCACTCGCCGTCCAGCTGCAGACCCTAAGCTCCCTCCCACTCGCCCTCCTCCAGCTGTAGCACCCTGTGCCCCTGCTCCCCACCTGCCTTCCTCCCCTCTCCTCTTCACCAAGCTTCACCGCGTGCCTTCAGCCCCCCGCACCTGGCTTCTGCTTCACATCCGCACCCAGGGCGCATGGCCACAGCTTACACCTCCTGCCGTCCCGACTGTGCCACGAGTCAGAAGCTGAAGCCTTTCATCAGGACTCCTACAAGCCAGCCACGTCTCGGGGGCACCCCAGCTGCAGGCTTCCCCCTGCAGTAGCTGCTGCGAAGCTTGTCCCCACCAGCCCTAATATAACTGTGCTTTAGGCAATAAACCACGGGGAAGGGGCTCTCCTGGTGCAGGTCTCCTCGCCAGGGAGGGTTTTGGGGAGGGCAGAGAAGCCACCAGGGGTCTGCAGGAGGATGTGGTGGCGGGGACCCCTGGGCCAGGCACAGCACAGGGCTGCTCGCCGCCAAGAAGCTGGCTGGGTGCTGGGGGAGAAGCAGCACGGAGCCCGGGTTGAGGGGAGGAAGTTAAAAGGAGACGAGATCTTTGTGGGTTTGCAGTAACTGGTGTCTGACAGGAAGAGCGAATTCATGCCGGCATAAAGGGAAGAAACAAGGAGGAGGGCAGCAGTGAAAAATCCATATTGTTCACTCAGAAACTTAACAGTCGCCTGACTCCAGAAGAAAAACAATGAGTTGGTTGCAAGGAGAAAAATCAGGCAGTTTCTGTAGCTCTCCCCAACTTCAGGTTGGTTCCTTGTTCGCTATTGTCAACACTTGGAGATTGTGAACATCACCCTATGTTCCCTGTAGATCTCTGCTCTTTTGAAACTTTACAGGTTCCACAGGTATTAATTCAAACCTTACCAGTTTGTACTCATTAAAACAGCATAAAAATGGATTCACCCCACAACAACTTTCTGTGAGGAGAAACTTCACTGCAGCAGGAGGCGAGAGGAGGTGGCAGTGGGACCGAGGGGCTCTGAGAGGGCTTGGCAGGACGGGTTGTGGAAAGGGCTGTGATCAAGCAGAAAACTCCAGGAAAATCCACTGTCAGGTCACTGCTTGTCCAAGCACAGCACCTCCTGCACCTTCATCCTGCTCGGAGCCACCTTCCCCCACAGACGGGGCTCTCAGCAGGTCGTTCCCTGCCGTGCCCAGGGGTTTCCTCACACTGCTTCTCCAATAACTTCCAAAGCTAACCCTGAACTTCCCTCCTCTCCCTGCTGCCTTCAGCCTTGCAGTGTTTTCCCCTCTCCCTGCTGGTCCACACTGTTCAGCAGGGCAGCGAGCAGTCTCCTCCTTACACCTCCTTCCCTCCTTTCCTTTGGGGCATTTGCTGTTCTCCCGGTTTCTGGAGCTCATGGGTAACATTGGGCTTTTGCCACACACCCAGCAACCCGTGCCTTTCTAATTCCCCCCTTGTAAACACCACATTTTCTCTCATCTTTGTCAAGGAGGACCTGGATTTGAGCACAAAGGCAGTGCCAATTTCGGCAACGCTCCCTCTCGCTGCAGAGGAAGGCTGTCTCCCCAGCGAGGGAAGGAGATGAGAGCAGAGCCTTCCCTCATTAGCTCTGATCTATTGCACCTGGTGAAATTTGGGAACTTCTTGGGCAGCTCTTCACATTTCTCCTCACATTCCTCGTGATTAGTAGGAGATCTTCCATGGGTATGGAAGAGCAGGCTGGCAGCATCCCTCAGCGAGCGCCCGTGCTGGTATTCCAGCAGCCAACTCATAAAATTATCGCTGTGGCTGGCGATAGCTCATCTTCCTCACCCAGAGAGAAGGCTGTGACCAAAGGACCCCGGTGCGGAGCCGGAGGAGGTCTGGGGCCACTTCTTGCCCAGGGTGGCCGCTCGGCACACACCCTGCACTGATGCACGCAGTGTTAGCAGAGCAGCGAGTGGGACGGGACGGGACGGGACGGAGGCACAGCTGCTGCGGCTCAGTCAGCCCCTCCTGACGTGCCCGCCGTGAAAGGCAGCGGGGCTGCGGGGCAGCGCTGGTGGAACTAATGAGCTAAAAGTGGAACACAGGAGGGGACGGCAGCAGGTGGCTTCGGCAGGCGGGAAAGACGAAGGTTTCCATTTCCACATGCCGCGGAGGACGGCGCTAGCTATGTGGGTAGGTATTTGAGTGGAAAGCCTCCCTGCCGCTCGCCGGGCTGGGAACGAGCAGGGGCTGCTCTCGGGCGCTGGGAGCCTCCCCGTGTCCCCCCCAGCGGCCCCGGGTGGGTGGCCGGTGACGCCTGGGGCTGGGGCCACCGGCAGCTGCCCTGGCCCCACCAGGGGAGCTGGTGGGACGATAGCAGCCCTGTCGCTTTTTTCTGCTAAGCGCTGCGACCGGAGGCTGTCTCAGCGGCAGCAGCAGCAGCTGGGAGTTGTGTTTCTCCTTCAGAGCCCACGGAAGGGAGTGGGTTTCACAAGGGGACACAAAGCCCTCCAGGGACACCACGGGAGCCTCAGTGATCCTCCCGAGGGGTGCGCGGGTGGTGCCGCGGCGTTACTTGGGGAAATCACTTGCAAGCGGCAAGCGCGGTTCCAGACTTGTAAAAGCACACACACAGAGCACTGTGTGGAAACTTTGCTCCTTCCTCACACTTCTGCCCCCAGCAACAACACAGAGGAAGTTTTTCACTTCTGTAAACACACGTACCTTATAGAAGGGGTATCTGAAATGCTCGGGGTCTCAGTGACTGCCTTGCACCCCATAACGCAGTGGCTGGGACCAGAGGAGCAGCTCAGCGGGTGAGGGAAGCACAGCGGTGAGCAGCCACCAGATCCGTTCCGCTCAGCCTCCACCAGCCTGGCCCTGCTCATCCTCAGGGCAGTGCAGAAGATTTGGATGGAGAAACAGAGAGTGGAACTGTCTCGAAGAGTATATTTGTCAATCGGGATTGCTTTTTTAACGAGGGTTGTGCCTACCATGCCTTGGAAGGGCAGCATTTGGTAATAGAGCTCAGTGCATTTCTCAGGGCAGGGAAGGGGCAGGCAGAGGGGAGGGAAGCTCTGGGAAGGATTGCTGCAGGGCTGGGACCACGTGCTGCCACTCTGGGCATCGCTGCGCTTTATGTGGACCCAACCCCTCTGGTTACGATGGCCAAACCCATCCAGTTGTGTTTAAGAGCCTGAATAAACATATGCTGCACCCTGTTCTGCCACACATTACAGCCAGTCACTCTGGTGGGGCAGGAGAAGCTGCGGGGGCCTCCCAGCAGAGCAGCAGGACGCACTCCTGCCCTCGGCCTCCTCCTCTCCGTCCTCCCTGCACCTCTGCCCCAGCAGGCTGCCAGGTTCCGCAGGGGGTTACAGAAACTGCATGTGTTCTGGCAGAAAGGGAGTCCCTGTGAATGTTCCCTTAAAGGACGGCCGAGAAAAAGCCAGGGTGCCTTTTAAAAGGTTATAGAGAGTGAATTGAGGCTGGAGCCAGGTGTGCTCCTGCTCATCCATTCTTCCCCCAGCCTGGATGCTCCATCCCTGTCACCTACTTAATCCTCCTGATTTTCACTTAATTACTCCTCCTGTGCATTAGAAATGCCACACACACTTCCCCTTCCTATACAGCAGAGCAAGGCCCCAGGAAGCAGGACACCGAGGACCCTAACAAGGGAGAGCTGTGCAGCGCTTGTGGTGGAAAGATGCTGGGAAGAGGCTGAGGGAGGAAATAATGGGGCAAGGCCCCGCCTGCTGCGGGGAGTTCATTTACAAACCAGGCATGTCTTTCATAGGCCTGGCAATTTCCAGCTACCTGCCTCCATCAGTTAATTAAACTGATTAATGATATTCGTTGTCAGAGAAGACTTTGTCCAGGGCTGTGCCTCTGGATGAAGCCAGGGCTGTCTGCCTCCCTGCAGCGTAGGTGCCCAGTGTCTCTGGCCTCGGAGAGCTCAGCTGGTTGTGGTGAGACTGAAAATGCATTAAAAACCAGAAATTTAAGGACAGATTAACACACCAATGTGGATTCTGCAATACTTTTTCTTTGTTAAAGCAATGGTACGGGAGTGTTTTGGTGTGCATCTCCAAGTGCTCTGCCATATGCAGTGGCAGGTGCAGGAAAACTGCTCGGTGAGGAGAAGGCGAGGGCTGGGGAATGGGGTTCAGCCTCTCCTGCTGACTGAAGCAAGCTGTGTTTTCCTTCATTGCCTGCATCCATGGAAGGAAGAAACCTCTTGGTTTAGTGGTTCCAGAGACAGATCCTTGAAAGCACAGCCTGTCCTGCAACATCTGCTTGGGACCAGACCAGTCCTTTAGGACATCCCTGTGCAGGTGTGGCCACTCCTGTGCCTTCTGTATCTGTCAGGGCTGCTTTAGCCTCTATAAACTTGTTTATAGATAACACTTTAAAATTTTGTTTTATGGATCTTCTCCCAAATCACCCATTTTCTTCTAAATAAAAACCTGATGGAAGAAGGGTAATTATCCCCATCTTCATACCCAGAAAGCCAATATGAAACTCTCTGCCCACAGTTTCCCACAGAGGCCAAGGCAGGAACTGAACCCAGACCTCCTAAATCAGCGCATCAGGCGACTTTATCCCAGCAGAAACTTCCCCCTCCAGGGCATACTCTCAGCTACATCAGCGTCTGGTCCAGTTGTCAGCTCCACTAAGGCTTTGTCTTTTTGTTTTTGAATACCTGTTTTTCTCGTCTCCTTTCTAAGACCCCTCAGACGGCTTGTTGCACGGGCTTGTTCCAGCCTCAAGTTACACGCACTGCATTTAACACTGACTGAAAATCCAGACTTTGAAAGTTTTATGTTAAAACAGGAGATAATCCCCACACTTTATGTTTCACTCTGAGTGAGAGACCAGGGCTAGGTGCTTGTTTTTAGCGAAACTGTGCTCACCACCTTTTCCCTCGAGCACCAGCAGCTAACACAGCGGGGCCAGCAGCCGCTGCGCTGCTCTCGCAGAAGAGCCTATGTCAGCCATTTTAATTATTACTTACACTTACCTTAAACTTGTGAAGGACACAAAACAGCTTGCCTCTGGTTTAGCCAATAAATCTTTTCTACCTGCTCTAAAGAGCCCACAGGCCTGCTAGGTCTTCCTCTCTGTCCTGACGCAGTCCACCAGGAAGAGGTTCAGATGTATAAGGAGGAAAGGCCTTGGAACGTGAAACACGGGTTGTAACCTGCTTTCTCTGCTCTCATTCTCTCTTTTCTGGCCAACAAGCAAGCATTCGGTGCATTGTGCCTGTGCAGTGGAGGTAGAAGAAAAAGATAGTGAGAGCAGGGGCACAGAACAGCTACCTTAGACCTGGCTGCTAATGGGAAGCTCCATTACCTGTTCGTTACCTGTAATTAACCTTCTGCTAAGGTGAATGCCTCACTCAAAGGAAGAAAAACTGTTAGAGGTGTTCATGCCCTCTAGAATTACATAGTTCAGTAAAACTGAAGATGTATTTGATGGACAGCTAAAGTCCTGAGGTATTTTTTTGTTTGTTTGTTAAGAGACCAGCTTCTGAACATTTACTACTCATTATTGTTAAAAACACAACCTAAAAATGCAACCTGGAAGTTCCTCGTAGAAGAGAGGATCCTCAGCCAGGAGGAATTCAACTCTAGAGTGACCATGGGATTTCACAGCTGGGATTTCTCAGTGCAATACAGATTAGCTTTTGGTTTTTAGGATTTTAGGCTGTGAAAGTTACCAAGCAGGAGAGAGTGGCTGCCGACAAAGTTCTCCGTTCTGTTGCCATTCTGCTACAGTCTGCTTCATGCCAACATATTCCAGCAGTGCATGTGAGATAGCCATCAAACCAGTTGAATTTTCCCTGATGAAGGCATTTTGTGTATTTGTTGTGAGATTAGATGCTGCACAATATTCATAAAGATCCGCATTGCCAGTATAGTGGAATCGCATATCTCCAACCATGCTTCAATGAACAACAGGCAGTGGCTTTTTTTTTTTTTCCCCTGTGTGAACTGCTGCTGTGAGAGCTGGGTGTTTATTTCTACAGAGCCTATGAAAGAGAGCTGAGTTTTTGCAAATTATTAAAGCCTAGGAGCATAGAGGGTGTAAATATCAGTAATATTTAGCTGTCCTTCAGGTCCTTTTTATCTCCGTGACTTTATAAGGTTTCACCATGAAAGAGAGGGGGCTGGCTTACAGTTATTAAAGTACAGTAAATAAGTATCTTTTTCATCACCTTGGATCTACAAACCAAACCAGCAAGAGTGGCTTGTCATCATCATGCTGAGAACGTTAACAAAAAAAACAGTGCTACAGATGGGACCAAACAGCCCATGCAATACTGGCAATAGTACATCCCACCCCATGTAAGGAACCAGGTTTGCAAGAGAAAAATTCAGCCTGGAAGTTTTGACAGATCGTAAACTACTGAATTTGAGATGTGTAGAGAGTGTGTATCCTGGCCCTAATGCAGTGCTCGAAGGAGGACAAGATGGCAATCTTGGATTGGATGTGAGGAACAGTTGTAATCAATGTTGATTCTTGATGACCACAAGTCTCCTCTATTTTTTTTTATCTCTAAAGTATCAGGCAGCTTCACTAGGAAAACTCAAAAAAAGGGGAGGAGGGGGAGAATAATGGGGAAATAATTCCTTAACCTTAAAACTCATCTTACACAAGAAGCACTGCTAGCCTTTTTTTCACATGGGAAAACGTACCTCCACCACAGCCACCCATTTTTTCCGAGAAACAATTTTAATAAAGGTTTACATATTTTAGTTAATTACCTTCTTTAATGTTTAGACAAATACCTTTTTAAAATTTGAATATGAAAAGATACCTTCTATTAGACATCAAAGATCTAGTCCCTCGTTAATACCAGAAGGGTTAAGAAATCAGTCTGTGTAAAGCAACCGCTCACCTTCTCATCAGGAGAAGTCAACCTTAAGTAACAAAACTTAGAGAAAAGCTTACTTTGTGCTAGTACACGGACCTGCCTAAGTGGCTTACAACCTCTTCTAGGACACTAGAAATGGGCAGTGCATTTGCAATCTTAAAAAAATGAACGTTTAACATCTTTTATCACATCTCATATCTAAAGCAGAGAAGGATTAAGCTTAGCCATTACAGTTTAATAAATTTGACCCAAACTGAGGAAGTGTGATGACGGTCTTTTCTGTGCTACCTCGACATACTGCTGATCTAACTTCAGGGAAATTGCACTTTCCACCTAAACTTGATCCAAGTGCTATATTTACAGCTCTGTATGAGACAGAGAAAAGCATCCCTCTGCTGAAACTGGCCATCTCTTTCTGGCTGTAGACAGAGGCAGTGCCACTGAAACACTTCAGGGAGAAGTAGAACATAGGCAGCTTGAGAAATGTCTAGCTACCGCAGATGGTGTGGCTTGAAAATTTTGCACTCTCCATCACACTTCTGTTTGGAAGACAGGGAGGTTGACTATGTGCACAAGGGAAGTCTGTTCAAATCAGTTGCCCAACACCACCACAAGTTACTTTCAGAGGAAGCAACATTATCCCAGACTGCTCCTTTCTCTAGCCCTGAGAGTTCATGTTAGCTCTGGAGGGCTGCGGCATCTAAACAGAGTGGGCAGTTTGGTAAGAGCTGGAGCCTCCTCCACAACAGGAACGTAATGCACTGCTGTAGTTTGTTCATTTGGATTCTGCCTGTCCCTATCTATCAAAAATAATCAAAACTAAAAAAGAAAAAAGAAAAGAAGGAGTAAGTATACATAACTATTCATTCTCTCTTTGCAAAGCCTTGCAGTAGAAGGTGCTTGGTTTTTTGTTCGCTTTTGTTTTGTTTTTCTCCAAAAAGCATTACTCACCTGACTAGGTCACATCTCTTTCGTATCAACAGTCAAATGCTTCAGTAAGTACTGCAGGACAGAATGCTTAATGCCGCCACAGATTTGAAGGGTGGTTATATAGGACAAACGACATACAATGACAGCCTTAATAAACACATTTCACCTTATGCTTATGCACATCGTCTTAAATACACACACGCAAATTCAGAAGTTATTTTGACCGAAGGTGTAAATCAGTATTTCCCTAACTGTTCTTATCAGTTGTGAATTTTCCATTACACAGAGTCTTGGGCTACCCTGCATAGCAGCTATAGCAGCTGTCGTTGAGTATTATCTTGCATTCTATATGCTAAGCCTAGAATTAAGGCTAGAGAAAAAACAAGACAAACTGTTGGGATTTTTCCTGAAGTCGGTATTTAAATATTCTCTGCAATTCAACTGCAATCTTAGTATTAATGTGTACTAGCACAAAGTAAGCTTTTCTCTAAGTTTTGTTACTTAAGGTTGACTTAATTTTACTTTGTTGCAAAACTTTTGTATATGATTAGAGTCATAGAACTAAATACAAATGACTAGAGGAAGTACTTACCTGTGTAATTAGCTGTGATTAGAGACACAGTATGTACAAACTACTTAGGCTGTTTTCTTTCATGAACACAAATATCAACATAAACATATCAAAAGCATAAAAGTATTAACAGCTTATATAAATGATGTTCCTAAATACATTTAAAACCAACTTGAAAGAACTGCTCCCATCCTCTGGGAAAACACAGGCTGTACAAGCTACAGAAACCTGCTAGCACAGATCTCTGCTCAGTTCCAAGGAAGCATTAAATAAAGGAGGAAACAGCTACAAATTGTCCTTCCAATTTCAGGACTGATCGTTTTACAAACAGCCATTAAAGTCCAACAGTTATTCATACATTAAATACAAATATGTCCAATACTGTAAGAATTGTTCCATCTGTTCTTTAGATGATCTGTATCACATCAGTCAACATGTACCACAAAATAAAATGCTGTATGCACATACAGCTTTGCACAGACCAGTGAAAAATAAATTCTCTAGGTTAAGTCTAACTGTTGGAAGAAACCGTCTTCAAACTTAGTTTTCAGACACTCCCATATCTGGCTTTAGCTTCCAGCCAGCAGAATTTATAGACTGCTCCCCAGCTAACAGAACATCTCAACCGTTCGCTTAGAGGCCACAAATGCTGTAACCTGGCAAACAGCAGCCATTTCTTTCTCTCCGTCCCCCAGTTATCACAGTAACCCTGAGCTTGAATGTCCCTCCCCCAACCAGCCCTGCAGCTATTTACCTCAGCATTTGGTTCATGTTGCCTCACTATTTCTGCACGGTACTCCCTATAATTTTGAAATTAAATAAATACTGAGTTTACTCCTTGGACTTCGGCAATTTGGTTTACTGAGGATGATTTTCTTAGCTTTTATTAAACTACCTTGTTCATCAATAAATACCAGTAAATTCAGAGTCTGTGGGCTATTTGTTGAACCTCAATGTTTCAGATCCTTTGTTTTCATTTTACTAAGAGCATTCAATTACAATTTAGCGATAAAGTATAATAGACGAATAATAGTGAGCAAGGACCAGTAAGATAGAACTTGTTTTGTCACTAGTTTCTCCTGGCATGTTGTTTCAAACCTTCAGAAGAGTTGGGTACGTGTTTGTTTCTTGTAATTACTTGTGAATAGTCCCCAGCATTGGCATTCAGAAATACTTAACAGAATTGTTTCGTATGCTTACTCCGTTAAAATTATGACAAACACTTTTGGTGGCATTCCTTGACAGTCAGGATGAAATTATTTTTGCTGTGAGAGCTTGGTAGTCCTATTCCTTTTGCTGTGCCAACATCGACATTCAACCAGCCACATGGTAAGTTATTTCAGAGGGCAAAACTTGCCAGAAATCTAAACAAAGTCAACAGTGTTTCTTTTCCTTAAACCATCTCACCATGACTCCAGCAAGTGCCAAAGATAGTCCAAGAAAAATCTGGACTACCCACTCTGCTTAGCCATCTCATATAACTGCATGCCAATTCCCAGGGAAGACAAAGCTCCTAAGGAAACAGAAAAATGCTGACTTTATTACCCATACAGCAATATCATGTCCTGCTTAACCTGTATTCCAAGGTGACATGAGATGTAGAACAGAAAACAAGAAGCCACATTTCAGTGGAATTAACTTTTATTGAGGGGAAAAAAAAGGTTTACATGTAGTTACAGGTTTTTCCATCCGTACTTTCAAACTCCAAAAAGGACTGGAAACAAAACTTGCTTAAATCATTATTGCAATACCAAAAAGTTTTTTTTGTTGTTGTTGTTTAAATGAACAGCAAATTATATAACTAATTGCTATGTTCAATCAATATTTTTTCTCCTGCACTGATTAGGGGGAAATATTCAACCAAGTACAATAAAAAAAAAGAACAGGATTTTTATGGTTTTAACTTCAGATGTTATCCACTGTGTAGCAGTCCAAAAACTTTTTTATAAAATACAGTCTTAATTTTCAGTGTACAAGAATCTGTTTTCCTGGTCAGCCAAATACCAATTTTTGCTCTAGCTCAAATATTCTACACTCAAAGCAACTACCTGACAAAAAAAGAAATCCTCTGGTTCATGACTATCTAAATAAATTTGTCATTACAGGAAAGGCTCAAAGTCGTTATTTGTTTATCAAAGTAATAGGTAAACATTTTAACAGAAAGATTAACGAGTTACTTGGAAATGCAGGTTTATGTTAAAGTATCTGAGTGTATTACATATGACATGCAAGCTTTAAAAATATCATTGCTCTCTTGTAATTAGCCAGGAGTCCAATCGGTTTAAAAACAAAATAGGAATAACTTCCAAAATGTATCAACACTTTGGGTTTTCTATTTCATTTTGCTTAAGATGTTTTACTACACAAAAACTACAACAATTACAATATTTAAGAGTATTACAATAAGAAGGGATGGAAAACAGGAATACTTCAACTGAAGATATGGATATTCTAAATGAACCAAAGTTTTGTAAAATAGCTGGATGGAGAACAAGGGAGGGAGGGAAGCAGTAGGGAAGCTAAGATCTGAACCTTGTATTTAAAAATCATGCCCTCAACTGTAACTCTTCCGATCTTCAATAGCGCCCTGGGAAAAAAAAAAAAGAAAAAACAGGCAACATCATTACTGTGAACAAACAGTACACACAAACTCAAACACTTAAAGCACCCAGGCTTTTTGTTTTCAGAACTCCCACTGACCAACTAGAATAGACTAGTAACAAGTCTTATGCTGGCCTGATTCTATTTATTCCTGTGTATTTACTTACTTGGACTATAGGAACGCGATCTTGATCGTGATCGGTACCGGCTATAGTAAGGCGATGGTGATCGTCTCCTTTAAGGGAAATTTAAAAAGAAAACAAACATCATCATAATGAAAGAAGCCTCGTTCACATTACTTCTACAGAACAAAACCATTTCCTTAGCACTGAAAGATTTGGCCAGCATGAAAGACTTCTGCTTTATTTGGCTGTGGCTCATAGCTATTTAACAAATGCTTTTATATTTCTCTATCCGATGGGTTTAAAACTATGTGGTATTTCTACAGAACATTTTAATAAACTCTCACTAGCCCTGCAAACACCTAAGTGCTTTTACAGATGCCTACAATTCTTGTTGTACAACATTCTCTGAAACTAGATAACTTTCAAAACAGTCAGATAGCTATGAAATGTCAAGCATTAAAAAGCCCTATCTACAAATAACCTCTTCTTTAACAGCACTTTTGTCAGCTGTTCCTGATTCTATATACAGTATGAAAGAAGAGTCCTCTTTCTGTCTCTCCACTACATTTGCAGAATATATGCTCTACCTTCTTCAGGTAGCAAAATTAACCTCTCACTCAACTATTTAGTATGTTACTGAATTTCAGAGGCACTGAAGATGACAACTACTTTAATCTTAACAAAACTATCGCAACGAGGCTCTCAAATAAACCAAGCACATATGCTGAATCTTTGTACAAACAGAGTAACTTTTCTTTTGTCACTTAACTTCTCAATTTTCCCCCAAACCCACTTTTCCTACAGAAATAAAATTCAATTAAAATTATGCACCTGTATCTGTAGTCATATTCTTCGTATCTGTCATAACCTCTGTCATACCCTCTATCATAATAAGAGTCGCGGCGACGACCTGCTCCGCCACCACCACCTCCTCCACTGCTATTAGGAAAAAAAAAAGAGCAAGAAGTACTTCAGATTCTACTCTTCATCAAATTAAATAATTCAAAAACTTTTTCCAGTGTTCTTGTAAATGAGACACTCAAGACGGAGTAATCAAACAATCTAATGATTAAATGTTCAAAGAAAAACATTTAAAATAACACAACAAAACAGATAAAAACAACATCAAGGTTTTCAGCTAAAGGTGCCTCAACTGGTTGTACTAGATAACATATTCATTTTTTTAAATAAATAAGAATACAGGAAACTACAGTAGGACTTATTATTATATCTGAATCACAGTAACACAATTATATTAATACCTTTGTGAGAAAAAAACAATTGGCATAACTCTAAAATCAAAAAAAAAAGTCTCCAGTTCAGTTTTTCCACCAGACTTCAATCATTCGGTTTAAATTAGTTTTAATCCCACTAAAGGAAATGAGTGAACTCCTTACTGTGTTGGCCTGCCCATGTAGATGCCTGGAGTGGGTGTATGTGCTCTCTTGGTGATTGAGTAATCCACCCGAATCCTCCTGCCATCCAGCTCCATACCATTTGCATGCTCCATTGCCTGCAGGAAAGAGAAGGGACGGGGACGTGAAACCTACAACCCACTATGGAAAGCTATGTGCAAAACACACTATTTTCTGTGAGAAAAACAAGCCCCGACCTTGTTTTATTTAGCCTGGTTACTAGTGCCCCACTGTGGCGAATGGCTGGTCTCTGTCCCCCGGCCCGTCTGCCGGCAGTGCTACAGGGCTGCACTGGGGCGCGGGAGCACCGTGCCACGCAATCCCTTTTTAAGAAAGCACAGGGCTGCCCACTAACACAGTCAATTTCTTTGTAGTAGACTTCGCCTACTACCCCATCAGAAAGGTAAACAAAGTCAAAGCAGCTTTTCCTGAAAACTGCATCTTTCCTAGAGCCGTCTCTGACCCAGAGGGGATGGGCGGATTCAAAAGCTGTGCAAAACAGTGGCTTCCTGTAGGGTGCATATGGCCGGATTACTGCTAGTCGGCTGCCATTTCATGCTCTCCCAGCCTCCTGCCATCTCCCTTACAAGGACCTGCTCCAGCAGAGCTTAGTAAAATGGCGGGTTCAGCCTACATGGATACCTAATTACAACCTTCCTCCCCACTCACTCTCACAATAGCAGCCAGCTAAAGCGATACGCAGGAGGGTCTGCGCTTGAGAAGCCTCTGCCTTCAGACCCGCTTGCAGCTCGTGCACACGCTCGCTGGGTGTTCTAGCCCCTGCTTCTTTGCTCTTTGAATCAATACAGTGGTCTTAAACTCAAAATCAGTAAAGTAGTTTTTCAGAGGACCACAGCGTACTTTTGAGATTTACATTCAGGTGACAACAATTAAAAAATAAAATAATAATAAAAAATTTACAATTAATGCTGGACTTCATAGTAGTTAAAATTTTCAAAACCATTTTTTTTTTTGATCCTTCCTCACCACTGCTCTTGAATGTCTTAAGTACTACTTTACAACCCAGTTCATCCAATACATATTATTTTTTTATTTTTTTGTGAGAAAAGATACTGTTTCAATCTCAAGTTAAACAACAATGAAAAGACCAATCTTGAGTTTAACTGTGAGGCACAATACACAAGCCTCAAATCATGGTAGAGAAGAACATTTTCCTTTTTTTTTGCTTTTTAAAAATGAAATTAGCAACTGTTCAGAAATGTAACTTTTTTTTTTTTCAGTTCTATAAGAAAGATCTTACTGAATTTACACATAACCTATAGAGGAGAAGACAAAAACCTGACACCCACAAGATCGAACTGTCTCCAAACTGGAAGTGACTGAGTTATCACTAACGTATTTATCTGCACTTAGTTTGTGCTTTAATAATTCTGTTTACATCTATACTATATCGCCACCTAGTGAGCTCTGCTCCCACACAGCAATCTAACAACGAGAGTTGGCTAACTGCAAGGCTGAGCCTAAAAGCATGTCAAGTTTCTCAACATATACTGAAATATGTTTTGTGAATTAAACACGACCGTTAGCTTTAGTTTCCCAGCTTTGAAATTTTTTGAAAGGTCTAGCTCCGCGAGGATGAAAGAACTAAAAATAAATCTGTGCACTCATGTTACGAGCGTATATGCACATAACACTAAAACTGAATGGTGCTAAAAAGCTGGCTGAAAAATCAGCATCATGACGAAAAGCATTTTTCTGGAGAAGTGGTGAAATGCAATGAGTCTTAGAAGGAAAGGAACTTTCTGCTTCATGGCACTTAGCTGACAGCAAGCCACCTGAACTCCAGAACAACTGGCACATGTTTTATTTAGTTAAAAGAACCAGAACTTCTTTAAGAGGAAGGAGGAAGAGTTCTTCGACATAGGGAGCAGTACAGACAAAAGCAGGATATCAGCAGGGCAGCTGATGAATTGAGACTTGATAGTTTGTCTTGGAAATACCAGGAAACGTGTTGTATTTTAGTGGATAAAGTGAAAACAAAATGAACCACCATAAATACATACATAATTTGTTGGTATCACTCACATTCAGTCCTTTGCAAGTGGAAAATCCTTCCAAAGACATTTTTAAAATCTCTGCATCATTCTTAACTTCCACATGTTAACTCTTTGAAACAAAGTACTTCAGTTGACTTTATTAACTAATGACTGCTTTGGTATGAGAAAAGGTCTGTTTTAAAACATACTTTAGACAAGTGATATCACAGTATTTAAGCTGTACAAAGACTGTCAAAACATATTCATCACCCTACTTACTTTTTAAATTTTTCCTTCAACTTAAAGCAGCTTATATTCAAATTTAAGATTTTAAAATTTTATTAGAGTAGCATGTTGTATTCAAAACAGATTTCAGTTTGTTTCTCCTGCTACTTTTGGGCATGCATGAATGCTAAGAATATTCAACTGTCAAAGTGAAAAGAAGTTGCACACTTGCTCTAATAATGAAGAAAACATTTTCCAACACTATCTCAAAGATAGAAATATATTTTCCAGATCAAACAAAACATATTAAAAAAAATAAATTACATTGGGATAATTTAGACAAGTAATTTGGGGTAATAGACAAGTAATACATTCTTAGGAGCCTAACCGTCACTCTATTTTTATTCCAACCTGGATTTTCTTCCAAATATTTGAGCACTCTCAAAAGACTGGCACAGCTTTTGCAAGATGACAGTAAGCAAGCAAGCAACCAAGATTCCCATAAACGTACACTGTTAGTTTTGGTTGCAAACTCTGAAGAAAAACTGACTTTGTAGGCCAGCATACATATCTCTATGTTGGCAGTCAGAAAACACAGAATAAGACTTGTGAATGAAACATATAATAATCCGAGATTAGTTTTAAACCTAGAAACCATAACAAGAAAGTTATTTCAAATTACTATCTAAAGCGTTAGTTTGACAAACATGAGCAGTTCCAAAACTACAAGGTCATCGCCTCTCGTGGCTCAGAACAGTTAGAAAGGGAACATTAAATTCAAATTTCAATTCACTGGATCTATTGTAATCTAAATGTATTATTAGAGTTTAGGTATAGTAGACTGACTATACTTAAAGAGTCAAATAAGCCATTTACGGTGGGACTCATTTTTAAAAATATTTTCAGGGTAAGAGACTTATTTTTTTAAACCCAGTCTTTCCCAAGTTGTACTTAAGGCCACCAATAAAAAGATCATTTCCCCTGTCACAGGTACAACATGGGATGAACAGACATAATTGATTAACTTTTTTCCCCCCAGTCCACTGATATCAATAGTTCAGCCCTGGGTTTTATGAGGATGTCTCAAGGGACATTCTGGAAAAAAAAAACACGATGGGAAGAAGAAACAAATGAGGAAACCCAGCTTTCTACACTTACTGCAGCCTGCCAAGTTGAATTCAGGTTCCTATTTCACCTCTGAGCAAGAGTTGTTTCTATTCTCTAGTTTGAGGTTGTTTTTTATTTTAATATAATTAGAATAATGGCAATTATCATTTTTTTTCTTTCTGGGCTTAAACAACTATTGATTACTTAGATTCTTTTTAAAGCGTACCTTGAGGAATTGTATATAGTCAAGAAATACAGGATTTTAGAGAACCAGAATGAGTAACTGGGTATGTTTCTGTGCGAGCAATTTCATGGTATTTCATGGTCTCCAACAGAAATGTATGGATCTTGTTCTCCACATCAGGCTACTGTACCCCTCCCTCACATGTGGTTCTGAAGACTTCAGAGAGGTGAGACAGTGTAAGATAAGCCACTACAACAGACAAGGCCAAAAAGGAGTACCAAATACTAATTTTCTAACTTTATGAAAACAAAGATGTAGCTTCATAGAAGAATCAAAACACATAGCAACCTTTTAACCAGCTCAGTAACTGACATGATTTCTAAGAACAGTTACTAGTGATGACAAAGGTTCCCAACAAGATCTCAGCTGCAACACAACCCACACTGGGCTGCGACTGACCTATCTTAAACCAAGTACAAAAGTTTAAACACACAATCCATTTAGTGTCCAATTTGAGTATCAACAGTGTTTGAGAATGCATCAGCTGAGAGGTTTCCCCGTGCACCTTAGAAGGATATCTTAGAAGATATCCTTAGAAGGATAACAGTAAAGATCATCTGAAATCCTTGTTGTCCATTCCCCCTGTACTCCCCAGAAACAAGGTTCTGCACCTAGTTAGTCCATCTGTGACTGCAGAACTGAACCGCAGCCTTTTAAAGCATCTTATTTAGAGTTTTACATTCCCATTATTCAGAGGCTTTTTGTTTGCTTTTCTATTAAGACAAAAAGTATTTACGTGGAACAAGAGTAGTGCCAAGTAACATTGCTATTATGCATACCCAACTTTTCAGATTTGATCCATCTTCCACAGGGAATTAGTTAATGTCCTTCAGTCCTCCTACAGGGCCTGCCACAGATTTTCACGCCTATAGCTAGATCCTCTTTTCCTGCTTATTGCCACTTCAAATCTGTATTCAGAGCCCGTGAAATCAAGTCAAATAAAGTCTTCTTTTTCCCCCGCAATGGGCTGGTGTGGGAAGAGGGAGGAGTGTAAAACCTCTCAACACTTGAAATTTATATAACTGAAATAATTTAGCAAAGAGGGCAGGAGAAAAAATTGTTTACTTCCCAATGACTTCAGTTCCCACTTACTGTGTACATCTTTTCTGTATTTCTGATGCTGCATGTAGTATCTCATTTTTTTCTTCGCATTCCAGTTTTGTAGTTTCTGCCAAAGCAGCTTCATACTAAACAGATTACTTTATGGTATTTACACGGAACATTTTAAGAAATGCATGGTGTCATGCATGACCATTGCCAATGACAACTAGAAAAAAACTGTACTTCTACATATGAAGTTTTAAAACAGACAGGACTAGTATATGAATGTGCCAAAATATTGTGCAGGTATTTTAGATACTAACTGTGCTAAAGACCGGTCACATTTTCAAAATCCCAACTGTGAAAAATAAAGTGGTGTTTTTGCAGTGGAAAATTCTACTAACCTTGTATATTCAACTGTGATTGTGCAGGCATAACAGTGGGGAGTATGTTAAGCAGATAAGGGCAAGGTCCCACTGTCCCAAAATAAGGAGAATAGCTAAGAAAAACAAGATGAGCAGTGCGAAATCAGTACAAGCAACAACAAAATCACGGGCCCTCTAGCCATGAGAGAAGTAAAAAAAAAAAAAAAAAAAAGAGAAATTTGATGGTTGGTCAAATAAAATTGTATATATATGGTATAGTAACAAGTGCTGAGTAGTTTGTGAACCTGTAGTACTTGGCCAATGAGGAAACGGGATGAATTAAGCATTGGGTAGTAGGGAATAAAATGTTATGATATACTTCTGCTGGATGCTCCTACTTGCAGGACGCCCTCCATTGCAATCATAAATAATAGTACTTCACTGAGATCCTCACGTGAGCCTGGGTTATTGGCCGCAGATTGTTTCTCACACACACCAGTGCAAAGAAATACTGGGCTAAAAGGTCAGAACCAGAAAGGCCACTAAACGTGACTCCTACCCATCCTACTAACTCCTCTCTCTACATGTCAAAGCAGCAGTGGGAAAATAAAGGGAAGCTGAAGGAAGTTTCTTGTTCTCTTACCTCCTCCTTCAGCCTGCAACAACCACACATATACAACTTCCATTCTCATTATAAACCAGTTCTCTGTACATCACTTCACCATCTTTTACTGCTTGCCATATCACAATTGCTTGTGGAATCATACCAGAAATCAGTCAAAGCTCAAAACTGAGACGAGTCCAACCAAGCCATCCATGAAACATTTTTCATTAAAGTATCATCAACTAGCATCAGCAATTTTCATTTTTAAGTTACTGATAGTAGGCCTACAGCTGCCACCCTCCCTTCCTGCAGTGCTAGGTGAGAAGGGTCAGACCCAACCGTTATGAATATACTTATCTAACGTAAACAGAATCAAACAGCAAATCTGAAACATCTGCCCATGACTACTCATCCATAAACATGATGCTTGAAGTCTGTAACTCATTTTGCAAATAAGAAAGGAGAAATCCCCACAATGAAAGCTTAAATGCTAAGTTAGTATTTGTAGTTTATTCGTCTTAAAGAATGTGGGATAAAAAAAACTGATTGAAATAGTGTTTGTTTTTTTTAAAGAACGGATACATCTACACTTTTTAACAACAATTTTACATCTACAAATTTTATTAGATTTAGTAAAGCTCTCAGTATCCATATGCAGGTTTCTTACTGTAGTGAATCATAATACTAACAGCTGTTTGGATTCTTTGATTCTCTCTTTACACATCAATCACACTACTGGCCACTTAGTCCATCTGCAAACAGATATTTCTGTAACTAGCAAAGTCACTAACTAAGGTATAATTGAGGACAAAAAACATACTGCCTCAAATGCATGGTGAGATACTTTAAAAGAAAACAGTAAAGAGAACCTTCAGAATTTTGATATAGAAAACTAGTTTGAAGAGTTAACTTTGAAAAATTTGGAAAAATCCTAGAAGTCTTTTATGTCTGCCTAAAGATTTATTTTCATTTTGTAGTAACAGATTAACAAACCAAAGTACCATGTTCCTTAGTAATTCAATACAGACAGCCCAGGCTCAAAATTTGCCTAAACATTTGAACACTGAACTAATGTGTTTAATCTGTCTAAACTTGCTACGATTTGAACAAATATTTTAAATGCATCTCACTCAGAACTTTCTAGTGAATACACACTCAAAAACAGTTTTTTACAAAGATATTTGTAAAGACAATGCACAAAGAGCACACCTGTTTAAAGTAGTAAAGTATGAATTTACCTCTTTAGAATCATCAATTCTCTCAAAATAAACGAAAGCAAATCCTCTTGATCGTCCAGTCCGTTGATCGTAAACCACATTGACACCAGTCAGAGGTCCGTAACGGGAAAAGACTTCACGCAAATCTCTCTCAGTGGTATACAAACTGAGACCAAACACTCCGAGACATGTATTAGGATCTGGATTGGCCTGGTAAGACAAGCGTTCAACTCCAATTAAGTTAATAAAATACAAGTTATACATTCTTACATTGAAATTTCTCATTTGTTTTTAAGTGAAAAAATTAAGCATAGTTTATTACAAATCTTAATATTTCAAGTGTTAATATTCCAATCTTAAGCGGTTTCAAAGGGTAGCTCACTTCCTGATTTTTATTTTATAAAAAACACAAAAGGTAAATTTCTCATGTTGGTGAAAAATTCTGACTGTACAACTGAGAGAAATGAAGCACTATGGTTACAGAAGAGATACAGGTAACAAGAACCTGTTTTATTAGTATTTCTCACTCAAATCACCAACAGGCTGCAGGCAGGATGTCTAAGCGAGCTGAAAACTGGTCAGCCAGCCTCAACTCCCATCTTCAGCCATTCCACAAGGTCACCACCACTGGTTCTGAATACTGCAGGCTGACTCCAATTTAATACACTAAAAGAACCTGATATCCTAAGCACAGACAGCTGAACTATAACTTGCCTTCTACCAAAGGTGTGTTCTTCCCAACCCCTCCTCCCTCCAACACTTCCTATTCAACTATAATGAAGGTTAGTATTTAAATTTGAAAGTTTCTCTCTGTTCAGTAGTAAACTGGATCAAAACCAGCAGCTTCTCTCAACTACATACTGAAGGCTGGTTCTGTGAAACTAACCCAAATGTGCACTCACTTTTTTAGAGCAAGACTCTCCGTTCTTTAAAGTAATGTGGGAAATGGAAATACTCGTACACTTTACTTCAACTAAAGGAAGTCAAATAAGAAATTAGACAATTGTTCAAGGCACTGCAATTCATTTTCCTATCAGGTTCAAAACTTCCCTACATGCCCCAGAATTCATATAATGCCAATTTAATTTTAAGAATTATCTTGATCAAAGTAAGTTGTTGTTGTTTTGGTTTTGTTGTGATTTTTTCCAGCTAAGTTCCTGGCACCTGTTATACTAGAAGCAGGATTTTAGAATTGGAGCAACAGGCATTTTTTCTGCTAAAATAGTGACTGCAAGTCTACACAGGTAAAATTTGTATTTCAGCTCTGGATTTTCAAAGCACAGTGCTGTACTGTAGTGATGCACAGTGATTTATGCCTCAGAGCTTGCCTTTCATCCTGAGTTGAAGAATGAACAAATTGAGATCTCCTGTCATGTTGTCTTACGAACCCCTCTGTAGTCCTGGATGCCAACGTGACAATTTTTAGATGACATTTTAAAAGTATAGTCTTGGATTACAAAGCTTACTTCCATAAGAAAAAGAAAATTCTGCTTTCGAGTACATAGTCATGAAACAAACTAAGACTAAAACCTGAGTAAAAGTATTCCATAGTCCCTAGCTGAAATTCTACACTTTTAAACAAATTAAGTAACTATATTAAGCAAAGTAACATGAACGGAACAATAGAACATGCACCTTAGTTACTTTACTGGGTTTTAAACTGCAACACGTAGATTTTCAGATGGAGAGCCACGAGAAACAGAATGCAAAATATAAAACAAGAAAAACGTGTCTATGTGCAGTAGGTTTAAGTTTACCCTACTGGGTTCTCCATCTGCAGGAAAATGTTTAGGAGTTCAGCTCTTGTTTTCTGGAGAACCATAACATTAGATAGTGACTGTGACCAAGTTAAGCACATATTTTTCTCAACACAAAAGTATTTGGATAGTATTTTTCCATGTAGGAAGTATCGACTTGATAAGCGCTTCTTTTCACAATGTTTAAAAACATTACAGGTTTGCTTGCTTCTGCCTGAGCAGTTTCAGTGAGTGCATCAGTTTCTCATAACAGGTGATCTGCACCCTACCTTAGCTCCTGTTAAAAAAATTACAGCTTGCTGATGTAACAAATTCCCCTTCCTGTCTTCTACCAGGACATAGAAGAGATGAAGTACTTGATTCACCATCAGTATGCAAATCAGTATTTTTATAAAGGTATGAGTCAAATTACATTGTTTTTTTTAAACTTTTTTTCAGGAGTTCATTTTGAAAATATGATGCCCAAAAATACCTGTATATTTGTTTCTCTGCATTTGCCAAAATTCAAGCCATCAGTTTTAAGTAATAAGCCCTATTATCTTTTCTAAGGCCAGCTAAGTACGCAGAACCACTCTGTGCACTCTAAGCCACAAGTGACAATTACATCACCACTGGAAAGATTTTGACTGTGCAGGACTAAAAGACAGCTTTAATACTAAGTTTTTGTACCGCCTCTCATTGGCGCAGTATGCCAAGGCCAGCAGAAGTGGCAAAATTGCTACCGATTTTCCTAGTGTCCTTAGACCTTGCAGCTTAGAGAATTCTAATCTGGTTTATTTTTGTTTTGACACTATTAGAATGAACATGGAATTCACTCTGAGAAGGAGTTTCTCATGTTTCACGGATTCATTTCCAAGGCAGAGAAGACTTCACAGCAAAATATTCTAATACTTCCTAAAGTAGTAAAGTGGATTCATTTGTCTTTCACCAGGAAATCTGCTAAGCCTTTTGAAGTTGTTATTCCTGCCAACTTTTTAAGACATTAGATTGGTATTTACAACAGTATGACTACACACTGGCAACAATCCACAAATAGCTTAACTACAAATGCTGCTCCACAACAGCTTAAGCTGCTGTACATTAGCACTGCTGTAGTCTTGCCTTCTTCCACATAATCATCTTCTCCCTCACATTGATATTATCTGGTTGTGGTAAGCTGCTTCACTAAGGTGAGCCTCCAAAAAACTATATTCTTTTTGACAGGATTAATAATAAACAAATAAAGAGAAACTGAAACAGACTAAAACTAAAAGGATCGTTCATGGTCCTCACCAAGGAAGAAGCAGACCTGTGTGTAGCAGCGCTCTCTTAGATCAGCATCAAGTGATGCGAAACCAGGATCTAAGACACTGAACAAGGAAGGACACTGGGGGAACTCTCTCTGAATGACATAGAAGTAATATCTTATGTCTTGGTTGGTTTACCTACACTTCCTATCCCTGTCCATACAGACACTTAGGTTATTTTATTTGAATTCTGAGAGGAATATTGACCCTTTTCATAGCTCTCATGTTTCTAGTTTAAAACTTAAAAATGAGTTTATTTTTTCAAGTTAAACCAAAATCATTACTTGGAAATATAAAATCACAAGCAATCTTCAACATAATACACTATATGTTATAAACAAGAACACGTGAATTATTTTTTCCTTTACTCCTATAGTTATCTTGTAAGTATTTTCACTTTTTTTAAAAAAGGCACGCACAGTTGCCTTTTTTGTGAAGCGTACGTATGCTTGGAACAGAACAAAAATAGAAAAGACCAACTTCTAGAGCAGAGGGAAACAGGTATCACCTACCTACCCATACTCCCTTGGGACAGTATGGCTTTCAGTAAAATTCTACAACTACCCTGCCAATTGCTGGCACAAGGCATAAGTGCCCAGTTGTTAAGGACAGACTTTGTCCCCCCAACCCAAAAATAATTCCCATACCCTCCAGTTACAAAACAGCTAGTCAAATTCAGCCTGAAGTTATATTGCTGATGCAAGCAGCGATGGTTTCCTTGATACTCAGCCTTGGGGAACATGACATACTCTGCTGCCTGTGTGCCTTCTCCTGTTGGACATTGGAGAATGACTACGGCTCCTTCGACGGCGGTATTCTGGCGTGTACGATCTGCTTCGAGAACGTCTCCTATGGGAATGAGAATGGGAATGGGATCTGGAGCGAGTGTAACGTCTGTGCGAATGTCTTCTGGACCTGGATCTTCAACAAAGAGAAAGCTTTTAGTTAGGTCATATGCACCCAATGTGTTGAAACGTAACCCTTACATTTCCCAGAGAAAAATCTTAAATTCATTTTTCAGAGGCTCACTACAATAAAAATAGTTAAGTTTATTTTACTTTGTGCATCTTAATCTTAAGATTGCAGATCTTAAATAACTTGCTCAGTAGCACAATTTTCAATTTGGTCAGAGTGCTTCTGGCTTCAAACACAGATTATATTCACAACAATCTTCAGAAAGTTCAGACCTTAGAGTTGTATTAGCTTGGCTCCACATTTAATTAACACTTGCATATTGATACAGAAACCAAACCTACCACGCTGTAAAATATTGTCTTAGCTGATAAACTGAAAGATTTAGCAATACAACTGTGCTATGTATCTAAAAATGAAGTTTGAAAATCAGTTGAGACCAAAAAAGTTGTTTAACTCCTCAAGCATTTCTCTGCAGATATCCAATCAATAATAAACACAATTTTGAACTCGCATAATTCTGTCAAAGCTGCATGATTTCATGCAGTTGTTATATCCTAATAACAGGCAAGTATCTGGCTAAACACTGCAAGAGAAGCTGTAACATCGGGCTGAACTCTGGAATTTCAGAGCACAGTAACTCTTTCAGACTTCCCTGGTAAAGTGAACAGATAGGGAAGACACTGATCTCTAACAGGAACTGCTAAAGAGGAAAAATGCAGTACTATGCAAATCCCCTTCCCCCTCCAAGGCTACAAATGTTTTGTTTTCTGGTTTCTCTCTCCACAGATAAAAGGATTCAGTAGGTCTACCAGTTTTCAACAATATGAAGGTGCGCAAGGGAAGATGGAAGAAGAGAAGTGGCATGAGCTGGCTATTTTATGAAATACTTAGAGGAAAAAAAGGCAGACATTCCTCCCATACACTGAGATAGTTCTCCCAGAACTGAGAACTATAAAGCTTTGCCTGTGCCAGCACAAGCAGTGAGAGAGAAAGGCATACGCAGCTTCCAAAAACAAGCTTAAACACTAAAGCTCCCATAAATTAAGAAGCTATCCATGCCCAACTTCAATCATATTTTTTTCAGATTTTATTTTAAAAAAAGATTCCAGTGAAGAAATGTTAAAAACTGGCCCAAGTAGTGTCTTCCAACATTTCCAACAGTTACGGAGCTTACTCTTTTATCCAACCCAGACTACTTTTGCTGTAGTTCTCACTTGAGTTTTCCTTCTTTCCTAAAAGAGCAGTCTACACAAGAAAGAGTTCCCCTGAAAAGAGATTTTGGGGGAAGGGCTTTTCCCGAACTGAGCTGGGCTCTCTTCTCTCTCTTCTGGAGTAGTTAAATCTTCTCATTTTAGTAATGATTTCTACTCCACTACTTCTATTATATGACTTCTCTATAAATACTGATACTTCATTACATATGGAATATTCCCCCAGCTTTGTCCAACTATACATCCACCAACACACAAATCAACACAGTCTTCTTAGTGCATTCCAAAAGGTTTCTAATTGTTACAAGGGGAAAAAAACTCAGCAATGTAACAAAAGAACAGGTGTAAGCAATAATACTGAATGTCAACTCAAACTACTTCCCAGACGTACCTCGATTTTGATCTCGACCTAGAGTGCGATTCAGAATGTTTGGAAGCTCTCGATGGACTGCGAGATCCTGACCTGCTCTCCGATTTTACACGAGCAGGACTCCCAGCTGGAGATTTTGACTGGGAGCGAGACTCCTAACGAAAAAGATAGTATTACAAATGGTATTGGTTGTAAAAATGCCTAACTCCTAACATTTAAAGTACAGTAATTCTATTATATTGATTGCTCCTGAAAAAACAAATGGTTAGGCAATACCCTCTAGAACAAATTTCATTTTGCTAGCCCACTGTTAATATTGTATGCTTTCCTCAAATAGATCCCTGCTTGAACCAGATCACCAATTCTCTATTAACTAAGTAATCATGCAAATTCATCTACAACTTGATCATACAGACACTGGAACATAAACCATACATTTACTTAACCTAGGACCCATTCATTCTTCCAGATTCTTTTAATTCTACTTCACTCTTGCTTTCTACTTCTCTTCATTCTTCATTGAGTTTTTCATTTTTCATACTTCGTGTATTCTTCCCCAATTCAAACAATTCATTATAGCCTTAAAAAAAACATTCAAGTGCTTCTATCTGACCAATCTTCTGTTCAATTTTTTCCCCCATTCAATTTTAATTTTCTGATCTTTAATACTTTTCATTAGCCTTCTTTTATCTTGATTTATCTTCCACATTCTTGGAAAAAACTCTTCAATTTCTTCACGAACATTAACCTTAATGGAAAAAGAACATTTAGTATATTTAAGCACGTGGGGATTATAAAACTCTGCTGGAGTTCAGATGTTATCTACCAAATTGAAAAGCCAGCAGGTAAAGTGCAAGAAACTACTTTATAAAACAACCTTTTTTTAAAAAAGCTTTAAAACTGTAAAAGTGTCTACGGTCTAACAATGAGCTTACTGAGTTCTCAGCGTTTTACTGTATTTTCAAAGCTACCCTCCTCCCCTTTCAGATTTTTATTCTCTGTACGATACATAGATGAACTAAAAAGCTAATTAGCACAAATATATATTAAAAATATTGATAGCGATAACTGATTTTCCCCCTAATAACAACTATGTACTTCTCAATATTAAATATCCCAAATTCCACTCCTACGCATTATTTCAACTCAGTTCAACAGCACGGCCAAAGATTTCCAGTCAAAATCTATCTATGCACATACTTACTCGCATAATACATGCACATAGATATATGCAAGACAATTTTTTCTTCCTACTTTCGCTTCCTCATTGTTATCCTGTTTTCCTTGCACACAACTTAATCCACAAAAAACAAGACGTATAATACTGCAGTTCAAAGCAATCCAATAACAGACAGGAGGGTTTTTTTTGTTTTCTTGTATGATAATGCACACAAGAGAAAAACTAGGAAAACAAGCAAACAAAGAGCAGGTTAGGATTTCCTCACATTTTAGTGTACAGCATTCCTAGGGAGCTCAGCTATATATATATATATATATATAAAAAAGCTGTGGAAATGTGTGCTATGTACCTCTATAATGTCACAAAAAAACGTGCAAAACTTGTAATGGAAAAATCGCATAGCAAGTTCCCCTCCCACAAGCGTTACATTTCATTTTTGTTTTCATTATTTCTTCTCCTGCCTGTCCTTAAAATACTTTTCCCAACTTATCTATTTTTCTGTATAAGCCCAGATTTGCATTTTCTTTTGTAGTTGAATTCTTCAGCACTCTGGACTGAAGCCCTTTTCAAAGGACTCCTTCTTCATATTTAAAGACAATAAATCGACCAGAACCCGAACATGAGACCCCTTATTTATTACAGGAGTATTACAGCTATGCTGCCTTTTCCCCTTTACCTCAAGGAAAAGGACACAGGATACATGAAGGACCGTCACCTTCTAGTTGGACAGGCACACTAAACTGAAGGCCAAATTCAAAGCTGGGCTATGACGTGGACCCCAGCAGGGCTACGTTACAGGTTATCCTATTGAACCAGCTATCTGCTGGTGTAGCTACAAAAAGACTGTCACAGAAAGAGAAGGAAGAACGGGCACTTTAGTAATACCAGATTTTATTGTTTTTATTTTTACGTCTGAAACGCACTATTATTAAAAAACATCCTTTTAGAGCCACTAACATGCTTTTTAATTACCTCTCCTCTAATTTTGCACTCTTCATTGTTTGATAGCCCTCCTTAATTCTTACATTTATACTACATACCCTGCAATAATTCCCAGTTTCTCCGGGAGTTATTTCCACTCCCCTCCTTAGTGAAAGCAACCAGTAATACAGAAAAGCACTCAATGTGACATCCTTCAGATTTAGAATAGATCCTTCAACAGAAAAGACAAAGAATTCACTCTCCTTAGTCACTCCTTATAATGAGGATACTGGATTGTCTGTTCTCTTTTTACATTTGAAAGATCACTTCTAAAACAATGAGAAGGTTGGAAACAAAAAACAAAGAAAAAAAAACAAAATACCAAATCAGATACCGCACAATCTAGAAGTGTTGGGAAGTGCCAAAAATATTAAGGACAATGATGACAAAATTAGCTTAGCATCCTTATCTATTCAACTGAAGCATCTTCTGACGCTGACCACAGTTTTTCTAATAGCATCAGTTCTAACGATGACTCCGTATGAAGTTGCCAAAAGCAAGCATTACAGCATTTCATGGAGGTCAAATCCTTTCCGAGCTTGTTGCTCCAGCCCTTTAAGGGCTGCACTCATGAACACGTAACTTTAGAAGCAGAATGACAGAGGTGACAGCACAAGTTCTTACACATTTCAAACTTCCTCAAACAAAGTAACTGTAGATGTAAACTGCAGCTTAAGAGAGATTACCTGTTAGAAGTTGCATACTGTGTCTGTCATTGGCAGGCAATTACATCTCATCTTCTGATGCAACATACATCACCTAGTTATATCTCCTACAGTGCTTCAAAAGGAGAGACTAGGGGAATCACAATAACCTGGAAGAGTTTAAGGACTTAAGGAGGACACTGAAAAAGTACCTAATAAGATTTATATCAGCAAGACTACAGGTTGGGATTAAGAGATTCAGAGCTTCAAGTTGTCGCAGAGAGCAATTTTAAAGAATTTTCCTCCTCTGTTTCCCGATGAGAAAATAATTAGCAAGTTTTGTCTTAGTCTATGTCACAGACAGACTCCACTGTTCTTCATAAACAATTTATACATCCATTCTGCAATATCAACAAGAACATTATAGTTAACGTTTCTTAGTATATCATCTTTAACAACAGCAAATGGACACCTCTATTAACCAAAGCATTCAAATCCCTAAGTTCTATACTAGTCTTTAAGTAATTAGATATCCTGATCTTAGCTCCAGGTTTACCCCAGAAATGAATTTAACTACTACTTAAGAAAGAATGAACTGCAATTTCTCTCTGTATCCTCAATATTTACTTATCTTTCTGTTCTTAAGATCCTCAGTCACTTGAGGGCCACAGATCAGACTGCGTTTTGTTAAACTCAGCTCCTCACCCCACAACAGCCTCATGCTTGACAGCGTGCACGTTCATGGTTTCTGCTTTGTTATGCAGCGCTCGAGGCACCACTCTCACCCTTACTACCTTACAGGCAGATACTCACTGGGACCATTTCAAACCACCTACATTTGTTCTCACTACAGTTTGTAGGAAAGAGACAGCCAGCTAACTACCTAATAGTCTTCAGAACAATCTTCCCATTCAAAAGACACACATTTGTCAATACCACTTTTCCCATGGCAGAAGTGGGAAAAAAAATCTTCAGTGTGCTTCCTCAGAGTAAGATATGGTGACTTCCTCAAGCACATACTGGGAAATGGGATTAACGATTCACTAAAAAGTGAAACTTAGAGCCAAACAAACTATTGTAGGTGAACACAATCTGAAGACTGCTGCTTCAGCTACTGATTCTCTGGTTAAGAGTTGCAGAGCTAGAAGCATTTATAGAGAGCACTGAAAAGTATTTTCGATCATTCCTACCTTGCTTATTCCAGAAAGAACAACACTGAAAAAAGTAGTATGGACAGGATGCCTCTTCCTACCATTACCTCATGCTCACATAAACCTAGGCAATAACTGATCAACAACTTTAGCTAAGCAAGATGATAGTCACATCAATGCATTTCATCCATATTGGTACAACTGTTTCAATCATAAGTGATGCAAGTTATAGCTGCCATTTATCTTCCTCACACCCTTCAAGAGAAATGCTACTTTCCAAAACAGTTACTTAAAAAAAAAAAGACATTCCAAACAGTTCTACGTAGAGTAGAATTGCAAAAGTCTTTAGGAAGTATTTTTAGATTTCCACCCATCATCAGAGGGCATAAAGACAAGAAGAAAAGACAAAAATAGTTTTTACATGACTCTTCTGTCCTCACTTTTGTCACATTTTACCATGCCTCAGGCCTCACCATTTCAGAGCACGTCATAAACGGTTTGCTACATGGCTACCAAAATTTAAAGAGAAATTAAGTAAAAAGAACCTATTAGGCTTACACTAGGCTTCCTATAGGAAAGTATGGGCAGTCAAATGGGAAGAAAAAAAACACGTAATCACCAAGAAATTTCAGCTGGCCTCCACCTTGAGAAGTACCACCTGCACAGGGGGCAGAACAGGACAGCAAGTAGTATAGCAACACTGTTAAGCTGGCAGAAGATAGCTCAAGGCTTTACAAAAATCTTGCCAAAAAAAAAAAAAAAAAAAACTGTCCTAACTCCAAAAATAAATGAAGTCCAACTTCATAAGGGAACAAAAAAGCAAAAGCAGTCAAAAAAGAAACTGAAATTTGGTAGCAGCCTACATTCGCTGGATTAAGCTGTCAGTTTAGCAGCATCTCTTCCTGAGATGAGACCAGATTACTTTTTAACCACTGCTTTGACAGAAACCTACCAACTTTCCCCTAAGCTCACCAGAAAAGTTACATTTTTGCTTAATACTATGATCTGTCACTCCACACTAAAAATAATAATCTCTTAACTATTCTTCCATAAATATTTTAACACATATGTAAAACATAAGTTTATTTTCATAAAGAAACTGAAGTTGTGCTATCTTATATACATATTTAAATATTTTAAAAATAAAGTTATTAGCATCAGCATGCTTCATACATTGTTATTAATGACACTGCTCCAATACTTAAAAAAAAAAAGTAAGAAGTAATAAACCTTCAGCAATAAACCTTTAGAAATATATGTTTATCTTTCCACTGAGGCTTGAATATACACCTGTCTAAGGAAGTGTTCTGTGGTCACTCTTTTGTCCAGGTAACAATCTAGAACTTATTAAGTTAAGCAAACAAATAATAATAATAAATAAATCAACTTCCATAAAAAGTTTCCTTTCCCGTTTGCCATTAGAAACCACAGCACAATCACAGCCTTCCCCAGGCTAATGCTGAACTACAGAGCATAAGCAGACTGTCACGCCTCTATGTCAATAGGTAGGAAAGCAGCATGCCTTCCTTGCCACTGAGGTGGCAGGTTGCCAATACAGGTGTCTGAACCAAAGAAATGACCTCAAGGTTGATCAGGTTTAGGCAGCATTGGAACATATATGAATTTAAGTATTTTCTTTATGAAGATTGCATGCAAAAAAAAACAACAAGACACATTCAGAGTTTAGCTGATCCAAAAGCCACTTGCATGCATACCAACTACACATCTTTCCTTGAACAAAATGGCTTACACATGAAATGATCTAGGGTTCAAGTGCTATATTGGACTGAAATCACTGAGATTCTGGAGAGGACAGGAAGAGGCCTCTCATTAGAACCACGGAAGATGATCAATCTGGAGTTCTAAGATGGAGTTCTGCCTTCACTCTGATATAAAGTTTTATCTATTTAGACAAAGAGGCCATTAATATTGGTAGAGAACTAGTAAACTTTTAAGATTACAGAAGTCAAACGCTATCAGAAGCTCAAAAAAAACCTGATCAAAACTGCAAGTGGCATTTCCGTTGGCATTGTTCAGACTGCAACTTTTCCATTGCTCTAGGAAAGCTTTTAATAAAGCTGCATCACAGAACGTGCACCACATGAACAATCTGTTGTTACAAATAATTGGACAAATATGAAAGGAACTAAGATCTAAATCTTTACAAAGCTATCATCTATCAACAATAAGAGATAAAAAGCCTCATTTGTCCAACCTGCTCACAAGGAAGACTTAAAGGTGATAAAATCCTGTACCTTTTGCAAAACTCAAGTCTTTGGATAGCAACATGACTTAAAATCTGTTTCCTTCTTCGAGTCCTTAAACTTAAATCTAGTATACCCATTATATTTCTAATTATTCTGTCAATTTCTTCCCATTAAATAACCATACTTGGGGGCAGGATTTGTTCTCTTCCACCAGCCACATTCTTAATACAGACCGTGCTGAAGCAAAATTGATGTAAAAACAGAGCAAACGTTAATTAGTCTGAACATATCTGATTAACATTTGCTTTGGAGAAAAAATGATCAGTAAAGAAATGAGCGAGCTCAAGAACAATAGCTGAAATCCCTACAATTTTAACCAACACTTTATAAATGCAAGTTTTCAAACAGTACAGATTATGCAACCTCACTGCAAAGTTATTTCCAAGATTATCCTCAATTTCCTCTTCATATGAAGTGACAGCATGATTTTAAAACTGCAAATTGGAAGCAATATACATGGGCATCTGAACACTGCTAAAACATTTTAAACAGAGTAATTCCTGACAGCATTTATTTTTGTTAAAACTATTTTTTTCTTCACAAATAACAAGTAAAACAGGGAAAGACTTTCTAATTAATCTTCCATGTAAAGATTTATTTTTTAAGAATTTTTTGGTTACTGCTGATTCAATATGCACCTTCGTCTTGTTATCAGACTTTATCACTACTTCGCTACTTTCAAGAACTTTACTGGAAGTATTTTGGGGGTGATACGCATCTATAGTCCCAGAAAGGGACTTCGACTAAACTTAGCCCCCCTTTGAACATCACACTAGTTAGTATTTAAGCTGAATGCTGAGGAAGGTGGGGAGGACTAAAAGTTAGGTACTCAGAAATCTTTTTTGTGTCAATTTAGAGGAAAGCAGGTTCTTCACTCCCACCACCCTACCCCCCCCCAGCCTCTCTGTGGTTCCTTCTCCCATTGAACTCTTCTGCCATACTCTCTCCATCCCATGTGCCTGCATATAACTAAGGCACAAGGACATTCAGTGCTTCAGAGTGCTATCCAACTGGGAATAGGAGATTAAATACTGAGTACCCCCAAACCTTACATGCTTAATTTATATGAAATATATATTGGTTGCAACATTTTCTATGCATATATATATAATTTCAACTATTCATCATCTACAAAAAAATGTAGTGGTGAAATAAAAAAAAGAACTGCTTAGGAATGTTCCTAATTAGAACAAAAAAGCCGTAAGCGAATCCTGTTCTGTTCAGTTATGTTTAAAAAAGAACATTGAGCAAGAGAGACTGATTCAGAAATTCCAGTACTAAGGAAAGAATGGAAGTTTTCCAAGTGAAAACTCAATGGGGTCAGCAGTTCTGTCCAACAGGTAAATTTTCCACCTCAATAAAAAAGAGCATAAACCAACTGAGAAGTAACAGTCAGAGAAACGGTTATGCAGGACTTCTCATACTTCAAATAATGTCAAAACATTAATTTTACTTCTACATTTGGCAAAAAAAGGTATGCAGAAATACTGAAACTAAACAGCTGTATCAGGTTTTTTTAACACTAACAACAGCTCCATCACAGAAGCTAATATAAACGTTCTCTGGAGGAACCGAATATAAATAGTTGTAAGAAAATTTAAAAAAAAAATACATAAATTTTGTAATAAACTGGGAGGCTGAAGTAACAAATTTTTAAAAATGAACAACAAAGAATACTTATGCTCAACCTTCTCTGAGTTGGCTGGTTTTCCTTACAGAGATTAGTTCATTTATCTGAAACGAGCATAGGTAGACAGCCGTCCGTCTTTGTCCAGCAACTAACACAAGAACAGATTTTGTTTACCTCACCTGAGGAACCAGCAGCAGTCACTGCGCAGCCAGGTACAACACATTCAGCCTGGGGACTGGTTTTTTTTGGTTGTTTCCTTTATATTTTTTAAAGGCTAACATTACAAAAAGGCTACAGTATTTCTGCAAAAATAATGATTAGAATGTGACTCTGGTCCTTTAAAAATTCATTGCTCAATTCTCCAGGCAACAATCTTATGTAACCATATTACTGAAAAGCTGCTATCGCTGGTTCGTCAGAAAAAGTCACCAAAAGGATGCTCAGGTGTTCTTCTAAAGCAACTCTCTAGGAGAGAACAACAAGAAAAAAATCTCTGCAAAATTAAAAAAAAAAAAAAAAAGTAAATGGTGATGGAGGGAGAACAACACACGTTTAGTTTCTGTTTCAAGCAGCTCCTAATTCCTGCCTGCCCTGCTCATCACTAGGGGAAAACACACACAAAAAAAACAACAAAGAAAATGGAAGGGACCAGTCAGAGGCCTACAGAAAAACCGCAGCCATCGGAGGGTAGAGAGAAGAAACAGGCCTAACAGGGTTACCAAACCGCAGCGGCTCCTGGAGAGAAAGTCTTCGGCTACACGCGATGGGTGCGTGTCAGGGGTTTAACGACGAGGGCCGTACCTCCCCGGTGCCTTCCGAGGCCCGGCCCCAGGGCTCGGGGCACACACGGGTGCTGGCTGCGGGCCGGCAGGCAGGAGAAGCGCTCACAAAAGGACCCGGTCCCTCCTCGTTCTGCGGGGCCCGCGGGCAAAGGGGGTAAAGGGGGCCCGAACTCGGGCCCGGGGG
>CM021698.1:33359312-33372457 GCA_011074415.1 Stictonetta naevosa
GGAGAAGGAAGCGTGCGAGGGGGGAGGCAGCGGGCTCAGCCCCCAGCCGGGCCGGTTCCCTCGGCGCCGCCGGGCCGTTAAATACAAATAAAAAAATAATAAAGAAAAAAGGGGTGGTGGGGGGACACAAGGCAAGGAAAGGGACGTGAGTCGATCACGGCCCGGCCAAGCCTCGGGCTCCCGAAGGAGCCATTTTAGAGATCACCGCGCCGCTCCCCGCGCCCCCCCTCACACACTGCCCCCCCTCAGGGCGCCCCCTCAGCACGGCCCCGCCAGGGCCGGCCACTCACCCTCCCCTCGAAGTTGTTCTCCTCCACGTCGCTCATGTCGGCAGGGTCCCGGCCACGGGGTTGGGCTAGGTTGGGTTAGGTTAGGTTAGGTTAGATTAGAGCGAACGGGGACGCTAAGTGCCGAGCAGCAACCGCACCCGCCGCCGCTCCCGTCAGCGCTCCCGCCGCCACCTCCCTCCCGCCGCGGCCGCCCCGCGCCGAGTCCCGCAGCAGCGCAAAATGGCGCCGCCGCCGCCGCTCCGTCTGCGCCCGGCACGGCGCGGGGGGCGGGGCGCGGCCCGCCTGTCACAAAGGAGGCGCCGAGCGCGGCCTCGGTGTGAGGGGAGGCGGCGGCGGCTGCGTGTGGGATGGGGGTCCGGGGGGTGGTGGTGGTTGCCTCCTCTTCTCGGTGGGGTGAAGGCAGCGCCTTCGCGGCTCTTCCTGCCCTCCCGTTTCCCCACAACTGCGAACCCGCCGCCCCGTGCCCGCACGCCGACGGGGGGCACCTGGATGCGCTTGGTTCCTCCCCTTAGTGCCCGGGCTCCTGTCCCCATCTGTATCCAAGCCTGACTTGGCTTCTCATCTCGTTAACATCACACACTTGCCCCTTTCTGGCAAATTCTGAGTTCCATGCCACTGGAAAGAATTTTAAACCTTGATTTAGGCCTCCTATACCACTGTTGTTTTGGTATGACAAATGGCTGCTTCACACGTAGGGCTTTCATTGTAAGACTTGGGAAATAAAGCCATGAGATCCATCTTGAGTGCTTGCTTCTAGGAAAGACAGGCCTACACATTCCCTAGGAGTCTTGAGGATTTTCTTTTAAACAGAACATTATTGAAAGGCCTTTATTTTCACATCACCTTGTTCCTCCCTGTCCTGCCTGGTTTTGGCACCTCTTCCTCCAGCACACACAAATAATAGCAGCTCACCCCTTGCAGGCACCAGAAGCTCAGCAGCAAGACCAAACAGGTGGTTGCTTAGGTCAGAAAATTGCCAAAGATGACCAAATAGCGAGGCTTGCTTTGCCCATGCCAGAAAGCCAGGAGAGCAGGTTGAGGTTAGAGGCCAGCTGCTCCTGCAGAGCTAAGAGCTGCCTGGTTGTGCCATCACGCCCACGTTGGCTGACGATGGTCATCTTCAGCTCACCATGGGCATAACCAAGGGCTGACCAGTTTAGCTGAGTGCTCATAAAAATTAGTATTCCCAAAGAGGAGCGGGGAGCTCAGGGGGTGATCAGCAGGCAAGAGATGATTCCCTTGAAACCAAATGCCCTTGCTCTGTGAAGCATGCTCCTGGGGCTTCAAATGGCAGTGCCATCAGCTCCAGCTAGTTCTCCCTCCTCAGCCCATGACACAGGATTTCCAGCGGTGTCTGTAGTAGCACGGCCACACCAGCAAATTCACAGGGGAGAGGCCAAAGTATTGCTGCTCACCCATACACAGCTCAGTGCAGAGGTTCCAACAAACCTTGACACTATATTTGTCTATACGGAAATGGTTTGCATTGCATCCTACACAGACCCATAAATGAAGTTGGTTTTTCCATGTGTCTGTTGCAAATGAAAGACTGGAATGGTACATGCTAGTCCTTCTTCTTTTTGCCTGGTAAATCAGATGCAAATATTTAAAAAATTAAATTATGCCACAATGGTAAAGAACGTAGGATTTCAGGAAAATCTTCCTCTAGGTTTTGTGAAATGTTTCATTTTGGCTGAAAGCTTTTTGCAGGTCATTTATTTCAAAAGGTTTAGTCAGCTTCTTAGCCAGTTCTTGTTTAATTGCAATTAAATTTTCTTTCCTAAAAGACTAGGTTATGTTTTAGCCTCAGCTGATGTCCTTCTTTCCAAAAGACATTCTCAATCCATACCTTATTTATTTATTTATTTATTTATTTATTTATTACCAGCTTTACACCATTCAGCTCCAGTAGATAGCTTTTCTCATCTCCCTTTCAAGTGTAACTTATTAATAAGCATTTATCCTACTGCAAGATCACACACTGTTCTGGCATAATCTGATGCTTATCTGAGCGGATGCTGCCTATAACCTAACTGCAGGAACAAAAGGGAATGGACGCAAAGGGCATGCTTAAATCCTAACAAGAAAATGCTTACTAGTCTTCTGCCACCAGGTGGGTCACTGAAAAAAATGCAACCAAGGATGTATTGAAAATAAGTAAAACTTATTTGACTTATTGAAAATAAGTCAAACTTAAAAAATGAGCTGGAGTGGGAGGAAAGGGCAGAGCACAGGACAGGAAGATACTTTTTGTTAACACATACACATGTAAGACCTAGCCCTTGTGTCTGCAGCTCCTAAACACTATTAGTGCACCCATTCAAGATATTTACATTATTCCATTAGGAAATTACTCTAAAATGTTCTGGCCCTTAAACCTAACATAAAGATGGCAGAAACTGATACAAAGACCTGTTTGTAAAAAGTCTGATCAAGGTTACATTTTAAATTGAAAGCAACAAGCTCTCTTTATTGTGTTTTCTATAACGTCTCTGTGTTCATTGTTCCCTACAATAACTTCACCGCAGTTTCCTAGAGTATAAAACCAATAATTATTTGAAATTGCATGTATTTTCAGGTTCGACTTTCACTGTCTGTAAGGTGGTAAAGATAAGGGGAAAGAGTATATTGTGAAATGCACATTCATGAAAGATGACCAAATACATGAGGCCTTCAGGCAGTAAGAATTAAGGATGTTATAAAGAGTCAAGAGTTCCTGTCAACAGAGGATACGTTTATAATGGAGACAGATATCTTAATACAACTCTGTGACCTCCACCAGCAAATCTTTATGTGATTACACCATGGACAGATTTCCCTTTCTCCCCCTAGTAAGCTCTAAATATCATATAGTTTATTTGCAAAGATATTACAGCTGTTCACTGCATGTCTGTGAAAATAAAGGATTAATCACTGAGCAAATAGTGCAGTAATAAATGGCAGTAAATAGCTGCCGTACATTTGTCATGTGAAGTCCATTTCAGACCATCTGTTTTTGATCCTTTCTTGATATTAGAAGAGGAAATCTTAATGAGAAAATACAGAAACTGATGAGATGATTTGGCTTTAGGAAATAATTCTAGCAACGCATTTATTGGTGCTGCACAATATATAGTCAATCTGTTCACTGAAAAGCTTACTTATCCAATATTTCAATTTCTAATTTTTGCCTCTCCTCCCTCAGTGTTGTATTATTTAGCAAAAGACTTGCCATGGGATGGATTGTATAATTAAAAATATATTATTCTGTTAATACAGCTTCTTATTAATTCTCTGTGGAAATACAACCTCCATCCAATTCAACAATTGCACAATTTTCTCATATTGAAATGAGCTCTCAGGTGAATGCTAATATTTCCATGCCAATGTATGTTCTAAAGGACTCCAAAATAAGGGACTGCAGACTAGTCAACATTAGAAGTCACACAAGTAAATATTTTTATAAGTACTCAATTCACTGGCTGTTGTGATACTACCTGGCAGCAGTTTTGTCTGTTTTCTTCACTCTAGGCCACAAACCTCTCTGATGTATTAATATCCCTTTTTCTACTGGAGCAGATGATTTAAATGCTGATTTTTTTTCTGCATCTAATCCATGCAGAAAACAAACAAGCAAACAAAAAAGTTGAAAAATACAGAGAAGGCAGGTAGCTTCTGACAAGCCCCAGAAAAGAGAGAAGGGAAGAAATGTGCACCCATAGGGAGATGGAGTGGCAGTGTGACCAGCAAACTAAGCACACTACTTCTTGTACCTATGTTTATGTTACACGTGATGGACCTAATGCAGACAGAACCAGGTTGCAAGCAAAACCTTCCAATACTTGCACCACTTCCTTGGTAACTGGTATGTCAGCTTGTCTAGCATCTGCACCTCTAGTTAATTGATACCAACTTCCTCACATACCACATTGTAGGAAGAGCATATTGTAACTTGCTAGCACTGTTCCATGCTCACAGTTGATTTATATGAATATTATGGTGGAAATTTAAGTGCTGTCAAGCCATCAACAGCTTCTGCAGTTGATTACAAGAACTAGACTGCGGATAACGGCAGACCATCCCTGTATCTAACCAGAGGGACCATGCTCACTTGAGACTACTGGTAAAATTAACGTACACCATTAGAGGGCAGAAGCGGTACCTTTCCCATTTTTGTATAGGCCATGTAACTTCTGGTGATAACTTTTACTTGTAGATGTCAATGGGAATTTATAGTCACAGCCACATGGTTTTCCAACTTCACAATGGGCTTCCCACTTGTAGTCTGATAATAGGCGTTTCCTGGAATAACTACAAGACTTCACAGGATGGCTTGGGCTGGAAGGGGCCGTTAAGATCATCTGGTTCCAACCCCAACAGGAGAGGCGCTCCAGCCCCAGCAGCACCCCCTCCACCCCCCTAGTCCTGGCACGAAGCCCCCCGCCCCAACATGGCGGCGGGGCAGATGGGCACAGCCCCCTCCCTGCGCATGCGCCGCACTGGGGCGCGGCAGGACGAGGGCCGCGGGGCAGCGCTCACGGCTGGGCGGGGGGATGAGGGGGGCCGGGCTGTGCGTCGTGACGCAACGCGTCGCTGGGCGGGCGGAAGCGGCGCGAGCGGCTCTGTCAGGTGGGCGCGAGTGGGAGCGGAGGTAGCGCGCGTACGGCGGCCGTTGGGCGACCGTTGGGCGACCGTTGGGCTGGCGGGGGGTGGGGCGCGCGCGCTGCCACCGTGAGGCGGCCCCGTGCGGCGGCGCGGCCCAGTGCCCGGGGAAGGGGGCGCGGGGAGGCCTCATCCCGCTCCCTCTGTGGAGGTGGGCGGCCGGGGGGCGCTGAGGGGGAGCTGGGGGCTGCAGCGGACAGCAGAGCCCCGGCTGTCACCGCGCCTCGGCTGCCCCCGCTTCGGTCTTGGGCGTGCAGGTGCTTCAGTGCGGTGGGCTCTGCTGGGCAGCTGGTTGAGTGCTGCCGTAGGCTGGGTAGCCCTGCTGCATGGTGTCCTTGGGTGGTGAAGGAGCAGCGAAAGAAAAAGGGGGTTTCTTGGGTGTTGTAGACCGGTAAATACACGCACGTGATTAAATTATTCTCTAAAGGCCACTTAGTTTTACGAAGGTGATTGTTAGGCTTGTAATTGTCTTGACTGTGGTACTGCAAAGGTTTGTAACCCTTAGAATATTTTTATGTACTGGCATGCAATGTTCGTTAAGATAGAAGTGTGTCGTTCCCATTGTTTGGGTAGATGTGACTACTGATGCTAATTTCTGACAATGTCTATTGAATCTTATTTTTAATTTTTCAAGTGATTTGTTTTGAAATATCAAAGGAGGAATTGAAACACATCAACCTAATACAACTTAAGCAAATCAGGAACTCGTGCAGGACTTCCAAAAATATTTTGTGATTTCCTTCCTCTTTCCAGTGGCTCTTTTGTCATAACCTGTGACTGCAGTGACGCTGCAAGATTTATGTCTTTCTTGTACAGTAATGACCTAACTTTCAAAGAGGCTAAGCGTACTTACAGTGATGCGATGGAACATGGAAGGAAAATAGCTCATTTAATCCATATTCAAGCAAAAGCAGATTCATTAGGAATGGTAGTTTTTTTCTTATTTCTATAAACATTTGTAATGCATTAGTATGTCTCTTTCTTCTGTAGTCTCATTAATCATTTATTATTAATAAGCTTTCTTTTGAGTTTCCTAATCCCCTGTGCTAGTATCCCATAAATTCTCTTTCATGTATCTTGTCATCTGAAAGATACTGACAGCTAGAATGGAGTGTAATTTCTGGGTTTGTGTGCCACAAAGCCACGCAGAGAGGAATTCTTTTTTCTTTTGACGTGATGCGGAGTTTCTTCAGTGCAGTTTAGAACAGGCTAACAAATGTTTGGTGTTTTGATACCCCAAGTGGGTAGATTATGGAGAGGGGGGCAGTTTTTCACTTTGAAAAAAAGAGCTTTGTAGGCGTTGTGACTTTTTTTTTCATGCAGCCTCCAGGATATGGGCACGTTGAACATAAGCACGCGTGTGATTTGTTCTAACTAATTGGGATGTAGTGTTAATCTTGGTGCAAGTGTCATGAATTGCTGTTTCATGAGAATATCCAAGACAAAACAAAGGTAACCATGCAGGAAGCAGCATATTGCTTTAGTGTTACAAGTGGAGAGATTGCAGCTTTTGGTCACTTGAAAATTTATTGCTACCTTTGTTCCCATTTTGAGGGCTGGAAATACCCATGTGTATAAAGCTTAAATTATTGTGGCCTCTTTCTGTTATTTTGTGTGTTATAATATGTGTGTCTAATAGTTCATTTCAGGTACTTGAGAACTCTAGAGGCTTAAGCAATTATGATGGAATTATTTTGGTCTAGTAAATAGATCTCTTTTCTAAAGCTTTTACAGGTAAAAATAAAACTACCTCCAGTTCTTCTAGATTTTTTTTTTTTGGTCTTCTTTTAGAGACCTCTTGTGGCTTTTAGATTCTTGAAGGAGGCATTGGTATTGCTAATCCCATGTTATTTAGCTTGAGGATTGGATGTCACGTAACCGCTAAAAGTAAAATGTTTCCTGTGGAGTTCGTGACCGCTTTTCTGAGAATAGTTAAGGGCACTAGTTTTTGCATCTTGCCCACACTGTGAGTAGGATAAATGCATGCTGTCAGCTTAAATCGTCAGCTGTGTAGACAACATTATCTACAGACTAGTCAGTGTCAAAAATACCCATTAAGTTGTTTCTAGTAGCTGTCAAAAATCTGCTGTGTTGCTCAGTCATTCAGATGAATGTGTTTTGTCCTGGTACATGTTTATTGCTAAAATGTACTTTATATGGTATTTGTTATTTGAAAAGCTCTTTTAACTGTGACTGAGCTCTTGCACCGTTAGGTGGGCTGCGTTTCCTCAACTGAGCATTATTAATAGTCTCCTAACTTTTCTTGCATGATTGTCAGAGTTACAAAAATTATTTCTTCCACCATTTGCCTGTGTCATTTACAAGATGAATTTTGAACTAAATGGGTAGTTCCTCTATTTAAAAGGGGGTCTACACTAATACTAGACTTGAGGACTTCAAACTTACTCCACTAAAATCATTTTTTTGTGTGGTGGTAACAAAGAAATAAGAGGCTACCTTGATATAAATACCCAAGTGAAGTTTCTGGGTATCTTCTCCTTCATTTGAACAATGACATGTTTTGCCAAGCCTGCCACTCCAGTGCTGTGGTTATCTACTGCCTGTCACAACTGTTAGCGATGCTAAGATAAAATGACAGGCCAATCTAGAAATAATTAAAAAAAGGAAATAAACTGTCTAACTTTATCACTTCCTGCATTTTTATTTTTCTAAAGTCTTCGAATGGATCAGCCTCCTTGGAGGGAGCGTGAATCTGAGGCCTGGTCTATATTGGAGTTTTACCACTGAAACATGCTTTTGGTGGATGAGTCTTGCACATGTCCGTACTCAGAGTCCTGCAGGTTTCTTGAAATAAAACCAGGCGAGTTAAATTCTTCCACTCTTTCCCAGTGGTACAAGTGCCCTTTTGTTGCTTTTCTACAGGAACAGCATTTTTGTGGATGCTGTGTACACGTATAACCAGTTCTACAGCAGCAGTCTTTCTGCCATTGTAGCAGTCACTTTGCAAGTTGGTTTTTAATCCGTACCAACCCTCTTGTTTTAGGTCTTTTAAAAATGTTCAGTGACAATCCCTTTCCTCTCTGTAGCCTACAGTAATGGTTTTGCAATTATGGCTCCCTGTAAAACTAGCTAAAATTAGCTGACTTACCATTTTGGAAGGAAATTTTGGAATGCCAGGGGCTTTGAAAAAATGTGTTGCAAACGTGGATTTGTCATGGCCCGGTGTTAATTGCCATGAAAAAATTGTGTCAATGCTACCGGGAGATAAGAAGCTAAGGAGGTAGCTTGTGATCTGCCATAACTGTGAGCAGGGCTCCTACTAGGACCTACTAGGATGCCCTGAACATCCGTGGTAAAGCATAGGGAAAAGTGTCCCAGATGGAATGAAGCTGAGACGTTTTTTTTTTTTTAATGTGAAGATATGGAGTTGTAGGAATGTTTCAAAGTCCAGATGGACCTGGGGGGAGGAAAGGAACTTGAGCAAGTATAGTATACTGTTCCCATTGATACTTGCTTGCTCTAACTTTCTTCACAACTCTTGGCAATTCATTTCCCCACTCAAAGTCTTGGCTGACTGCCTGCAGGCGAGGAACAATGAATTTCTGTTGGTTGATTTTAGAAGCATTCACTGACAGTAGCAAGCAGAACAAAGCGGGGTGGGGAGGGGAGGAAAGCATGCCAGGATACTCTAAGAAACCATAAGTAAAAGCAATCATTGGAATTAATACTCTTTTCTATTGACTGATCTATAATGTGGTCTGAAAAGACCCGCAAGCCTTACCCACACACAAGCGTAGCATTTTGAGGGGCTCTATGGGGTCAGCATGACTGAGATTTTTGACTGTCTCTTTTCCTTCCCTACTGGTGATGTCTTTCTGTTGACCAGAGTTTATGCCACCACTAATGGGAATACTTAGCATGCTCAGAGTTGGTCTCATCATAAAAACAGCTCAAATATGGTTTCATTTGTCTAGGGACCCACTTTGCTGTTAATTGTTTGCTGCTTAGTAGAATATTGAGCTCTCCCATAAAGCTGTGCAGCTATCTGTGTGAACCTGGGAACCAAAGGGCAGTGGTGGTCTGCAAAAGTCTCTGGTTTGACTGGGCCAGTACAGGAAAATGGTTTCACTGTCAGTTTTTCGAGAGCTTATATGCTCTTTAAAATAGGAGGAATGTGATTCTTTCTTGGGCACCAGCTTTAAATGTGAATGATGCATGCAAGATGATTTGTTAAGGGAGCTTTTGGCATGTGTAGGAAGGGACCATTAAAGGGAGGGAGTTAGAAGATGTCTTTTCAAGTATGATGGGATAATAGAACATTATATGAATTAAATAACAGATGGGGATTTTTTTTTCTTATGTATCTTGCCAGGAGTTGTGGTCCTGTGTAACAGAATATACTTCATTTCTTTGGGCACCTGTTTGTCAGCTGCACTCTGTGCAGATTTTTCTCCTACTGCCAAGCAGCCAGCCAGTGAAGACTGCAAATGACCAGAATGCAAACATCATTTTTGGTCTTCCTGTTCTGGGAAAGACTCAGCGTGTAGCTCCTGGGCTTCTGTGTGCTTATTTCATTGTCCCTACCTGCACAGATCAATTGCTCAGTGAATACATTATACTGCACTTTTGTTCCATTCTCTATTTTCTCAGTCATTTTCATTGCTGCAGTGAGTGATCTGATAGGTTTCCAAATACCAAAGAAATTGCCTGTCTGTTGCCAGAATGGTCAGCATGATGTCTGTCAGTTGAGGGACTATATTCCGGAAGTTTTCTGTTGGAAAAATTGGACAGACAGAAGATTTTGGAGGTCACAGAGGTAAAATGGAAGGGGTGGACTCTTAATACACGTGTCAAACAAAACAAATAAGATATTGCTGAGAGGACTGTGGAAACATTTCCAGGTGTTCTGTAATACCCTGTGATTTTGCTTTCCTTGAAGGTACGTTAGCTGTTGCAGCATGAGTATTGTCATGCCTGTTTACAACTCATTGTCTGTTAATATAATATCCCCACCAAACTGAGGAATGTGTGCTGCCAGAGATCTAAGGAAATGTCTGCTACAGATATAATTTTAATATGCTGATTTAAAAAACCCTAATGTTTCATAAGTTTATGACACTTCTACTGATACTGTAGTAAATCCTAATTTTGTCCTGTACAATTATTTTATAGTAATTATTGGTGACAGCTTTTATTAGTACTGCCCTAGTTTTCATCTGCTGTCTGTTCTTTTTCAATAATTTTCCCCCTTCGTCTGTCTGTAGTTGGATGCACTGTCCTATGGCTGTATTTGGCATTTCTTTTTTTATCTTTGTCTTGATAAATCACTTTTTGTGCTTATACACTTAATAATGATAATTAATCACAAAGCCAGACTTGCTTTTGAATTCACTTAGTCATGGTGTTGTTGGTCATAATTTGGCAGTGAGAAACCAGTAAGTATTATGGTAGTAAGTAATACATGAAATAAAATTCCCATTTATCAATGTATTGGTTTCCCATTCTTAATGTATTGGTTTGTTACAGACCTACGTATATAGGTCTCTATGATATTGCTGAGGAACTGCTGCCTCAGTATTCGGCATGCTATCATCCAAAATACATAACCAAGAGGTGACTTTATTGAACTGTATGTTAATAATACTATTTTCAAGGTGTTTTTCTTAGCTTCATCCTTAAACTGTTTTGAATCCTGGAATGGAATGGATTCTTAGACTTCAGTTTTCTCTGTTTTTCCCCTGTTGTTGATACTTTGTTCACATTTTTGCTAAAGTTGATTATTAATAGCTACCAAAAATACCTGGTGGTTGCCTGCTGCTTTTACAAATAGATACCTACTTTGCTCTTACAAATAGTCATCTTCATCTCTCCTGTACGTTTTTCAAAACTAGGAGGTATATACCACCTCTGCAGCACAGCTTTGAATTTGCCATCCTGATGCCATGAACTACTTCTAGCAGTTTAGGAAGGGTGAGATCTCTTGGACAGACGAGAAAATTGATCATGAATTTGTACTCGTCTTTTGTTAGCTGGCTGACTAGCAGAACTGACAATGCTGTAAGGTGTGCTGTGACCTTTGAAGGATTGAGTATGTCTTGTTTTCATGATACCCTTAGGTTGTTTCAGGGGATGTTTGTGGCATTCCTTTGCCTTACAAACTGTCATGCTTCCGGTGAAGTATATTAATGTAATCTCTGGGTTTTGCTAGGAATAAGGAAAGCTAAATCTAAGGAAAGCTTTGCAGCACGATTCAGCTAGCATGTTTTTATGTATGGCTTGGTTTCCATGGAGTAGAGTCAGTATTCAAGCCTAGGTCTGATGCTACTTAACAGTAGCACCAGAGAGACTGGAACTTTGCTTTGCTACAGAACATATAATGGATTTTCTGTTGCTTTTTTTTGGTCCTTGTTTCATGTGCTTATGATGCAATTTATATATGACTTCAGTGTTGGAATGCAGCTGAGAGGACAGACATGATTTTATTTTGGAGAGGCTGAGTTCCTTCGCTCGTTGCTTTCATTGCCAGATGTGTCACTGTTTGTTGTGGTATTCCTGGACAGTGTCAAATCTGTATTGGCAGACTCTGGCAATACATTTCTTACACTACAAGCAGTGGCAGCAATAAACAAAACCAAACTCTTTCAGTGTCTGTGAAAGACAAACCTAGTCTCATATCCTCTGTTTTGGAATTGCCTTTAGTTCAAGTTCTGACTTTGTCCCTGCTTTGGGTTTATAATTTTCAGAATAATTTAGGCGTGCATGTTGGTTTTAGAGAACTTTGATAAATTGCCACTTGAATCAGTCACCTTGCCTGCCTATTTAAAGGGTTATCTGGAAGATGTTAACTTCTTCATGGATTCTGTAATTGCAATTTTGCCTGATTTTTATTTGTTTTTGTCCTTTTTCCTCCTCAGATCTTCAAGTTTTATCTTGTCTGTACTTCACTATCTTCATGTTTTTTTTCCTTTTGTCTTAGGTTTGGGAGAGTAGGAACTGTAACAATCTGTAGGTCTGATACATCCTTTTTTCTTTTTTCTCTGATGCTCTTTGCAATTACTTCCTTGGCCATAAAAGCACTTCAGCTGAGGCTGGGAGATTGGTAAGCCTGGATTTCCACACGGACTGAGTCAGTGTGAAGAAGGAAGTCTCTCTCTTTTTTTCTTTATTTCCCTGATCAGCAGGTGGTAGGTGAGGAGGGAAGAAAAGATCACAAAACTGTTAGTTCCTTCTTACAAGTGTACTTTTATCTCATGCTGCATTGCCTCTGCATTATTGAAAACCAAGGTCCATTCTGACAAATTTTGTTTAAACCATAATGTTCATGTACAAAAGTACTGACCCTTCAGGGCAACAAAAAGTAAAAGCTTATTCCAGTCCATCCATCTTATTTATTGTGCTGTTTTCCTCCTAGTATGTACATCTGCTGCTCTGCTGCCCTTTTTTTTTCTCCTACTAGAAAATCACTTGGGTGTAAGCTTGCATTTCTTCTTTTTTTTTTTTTTCTTCCCGCTCAGCACTGTGTAATCCTGAAAGGATTACAATTTTTCCCCCCTTTCTTTAATATGCTGTCACAGAGGTGTAAACAACATTGCTTATTGTCTCGGCTCTGGCCAGCAGCAGGGCCCTTATCCAACAAGGGGCAGCTTCTAGATTCTTCTTACAGAAGCCACCCCTATGGCCCCTGCTACCAAAACCTTGCCACATAAACCCACTACAAGAGTATGTTATGAGTCACTGGAAGTGCATGCTTGAGGAAGAAAGAGGAGACCAGATCTCCAGAAGTTTGAAATTACACTGGAAATCATTTAATGAGGAATGGCCCCTTAAAATCCCTTTGCAGGATAGGAAAAGCGCCATCTGCAAATAGTTCCCTTCATTTTGGTACACCTTACTCCCCATTTCTTTGAGCAGAGTGAGTATTTGGGTGTTATGCCACTTCCCCACCAGGGTAAGTCCTTGGTTTCCATTAGTTTCAGTGGTCAAGCATGTGCACTGTGAATCAAATTTGTGTGGCAATGACCCAGTCTGTAGTTCCTGCTGTTCCTTGGTGGGAGTTGATTCAATCTGTTCAGCTTGGCTAGGACTCTTGTCCTGGCTTGTGGTCTTATTTACAGCATGATAGCAGAGTTACTGCTACTCCAGAGCTTTACAATGATACTGTCTACCAAAGTGGTTTGGGATGAGATTTGAGTGCAGTTCAGTGGAGAGCTGAACTTCGTTTACATTCTGCAAGAGCTGTCTGTGTTATCTTCA
>CM021698.1:33372857-33632025 GCA_011074415.1 Stictonetta naevosa
AGTAGGCTTTTGGGAAGGGTGGTTGGAACTTGTGGTCTTTTTTCTTCGAGAGCTATTGTTTGTTCTTCTGTGCCATCACGCAAATACCCTACTCTAGTACCTCATCTAAGTGTTTTCCATCATATTTGATACTATCCAGGGATTATGTATCTGCATAATGGTGTAGGTGCATTTGGTTCTTTTGAGTACAGAGCCATGGATTTGCCAAGTCCTAGGGAAAAGAAATTTTGGTTAGTTTGTGTTTAGGGAAGATCTGTTTCAGGAAATCTGTAATCACGCAATTCCAAATATTTGTGCTGATACCATAGATTTTAAGTTTTTTATGGTTGTCTCTCTATTTTATATACTTAAGAAAAAATTGTCTGAAAAAGCAGATTTGGGGGAGACTAGCATGTTCTTGGAACAAAGTGTATCCCACTGAATTTGCAGTGGTATGTCAAATTATTGCATGTAGGTTATCTGCCTGTGTGCACGGTCGTATCCCACAGTTAAGGTGAAGGAATCTATTCCTCACTCACTGACTTGTGTTTGCTTCTTACATTAGTGCAGCTTACATTAAAAGTAAGATTTTGTGTACTGGCAATTACTGTCGGGCATTTTAGACTCAACGCCTTTCACTTCACAGCAGCTTTGTTGTCCAAGTCCTCCTACTACCCCTTGTTTGGGTTAAGAAACTTCAGAATAATTTAGATATGCGTGTTGATAGATTATCTGAAGAATGAAGGTCAAGAGTAAGCAAGAAGCACAGCTCTGAGCACTGCTGCTGCTGACATTTGAATTTACAGTAGTTTGTGGTGTGTCCGTATAAGGCCAGTTGAAGGGGTCAGCAGAGACGATGAAAAATACCATGGGGATTGAGTTAAGTTTAGATGAGTGCATAGCAGGATGAGAAGTGTGGTGTCGGTATTCTGAACTAATACTGCATTTTAAAAACAGAGGCCTAAGTACCAGTGTAGAAAGTACCGTGGGGAACTCTAGTATGTATATATGTAACTACAGTCTAAAAACTACTCGTGTCAGACTACTATGTGGGAGAAAATGGAGACTAACTTTAAAAAGTACTATTATGTAGAATGAGTGGTTTTATCCAGACTGTGAAATAATAGAAATCTCCTCTCAAAAATAGTATTGAGTAGTTGAAGAAGTTTCAGGGGTAGCTGAGCAATGAGAAACAGCAGATATAAGCATTTAAAGGGACTGTTTCAGAGTAGATTCATTTGAAGGGAAAAATGAGTAAGAAGGACGCATGTAAATTTGTTTATGCATGTGAGGAATAGGGCAATAGGGCTCTCACTGTCTTACAGTGAGATCTTTTGGTGAGGTCCTTACTAAGTTGTTGTTTTTTTTAAAGTAAGTTGTCAAAATGAATGTTAGGGCATTTACGTATATATATGTAAATATACGTATTTATAATATATATACGTATTTATAATAAAATGAAACTGGATTCTATGTTTTTTCTTAACAGTTGCTTCAAAGCAAAAATGTATTTTGGTTTCAAAAACGTGGCTTGAAGAGATCAGCTTCAGCTGGTACATGTGAAAATTAAGGTTTTTTTAGTCCTGCTTTTCATCTTGTTTGAATAATTTTTTCTTCCATTACAGAGCTCCCTGAAGATGTCTGGCTTGTATTGCTTCAAAGTATCTCGGCATTTACTGTTTAACTGCTGAAGCTTTCCTACCATTTGTTCTTCTGAAGCCATTGGCTATCAGTGTATCAGAATTGGCTGCTATGGTAAGATTTTTTTTATAGTAGTAGCAAAATGCTAGAAGCAGGTGCAGTGTGCATCTTCGTTTTGGTTTTATTTCTTTGTTTATTGTCAAGACACCAAAAAAGACAAATAACTAATACTGTACAAAACCAGAAGAGGATGACACCCTACTTTGAACTAACAAAACAGCTAAGAGACCTTGCTTTTCCTTTTATCTGTTTATACTTGCCCAATGCTTCTATGTGAAGAACAATAATCAAGTGAATGATTTCACAAGCTTTTATTTTTATTTTCTTGGTATAGATATGTCTGCATAGTTTATCAAGATGTTGAGTATAAATGGACAAGACATACAGAAAAGTGTTTTACAAGTCTTTTCTAGATACTGCTTTTGGGTTTAATCATTTGAAGTATGACATTTAAGTAGTTAAGATGATTTGTAAAAATACAGTTACGATTTTTGGAGACCAAAAGTATTTTTTTTTTTTTTTTAAGAAAGAAACCTTGTTACAACAGGTGAGATAGAAAGATGACTGTACCTCTAAGCAAATACACGTCTACAACTCTTTTTTAGGTTATGCAGTAATACTACAGTTGTAAAATTTTCTGTCCTTGATCTCAACAACTGTAACAATTTTGAATAACTAAGTGATATTTTACGTTTCAGGAATCAAGACCAACTAAACTGAGAAGATGTGTTCAAGATGATCCAGCCAGAAGATTTTTCACTTTATAGATATCCTGGTTTTGTTTTAATATGTAATACAATTTGACTAAGTCAAGTTCAGTTACTTTTCCTGAAATTAAGACACACTTGTGGCCTTCATCGAGATGTTTCTAACATTTTCAAGAAAAAATATGTCCCAGAAACTGAGTATGTTTTTACTGGTTTTTGGAATCATTTGGGGTTTAATGTTGCTACGCTATACTTTTCAGTATCCAAGACGTCAAAGCAGTGCCGAGTTGCGTGGTCAGATATTAGACCTAAGTAAAAGATATGTCAAAGCATTGGCAGAAGAAAATAAAAATTTAATGAATGGTGGCAGTGGATCCTCTATGGCAGGATATGGTAAGAGGAAAAAAGCATTCTATTTGTTCTAGTATTTTTTTAATGAAAACTGTAAAGCTTTACTTCTTTTTAAAGTAATACTTAATAATCTTTCAGAGAAAAAAAAAAAACAAAAAAAGCCCTGTATTGATTGATTTGACTTTAGTTTATTAACCAAAGTTGAAATTTAAGATGCACTGCACCCAGTAAGTTTAAATATTATTTTTTCCAAATACAAGAGAAGATAGTGGTGTGAACATGGACAGCAGTATACTTAGATTTTTTAGAAAGTTCTGTTACTGATACTGTTTTTTGTGTTCCAGAAAATATTCTTAAAACACTCAAGATCCTTTTGTCATTGTTAGTAAGCATGTGGGATTTTTTTTTGATTTTCATTTCTTATGTTTTTCAGCCAATTTAGGGTTAAATATATTTAAAGTTTTTAAACTAGGGAAAAAAAAAAGTAACCTTTTCCTTCCTGCTTTGTAGCTTGTGCAAGAAGTGATATGATAATTTCCACAACAGTTTTTCTGTGGAATAGATCCATTATTTAGAGGAAAGTGAATAAGAACTACCTTCTGTGTTGGAAAGTAAATATATTCTATTGCTATCCAAGGCTAAAAGGTGTCATAGCTGGGTATTGTCTGGATGAAATCTGAAATACTGCGTTGGAATACTCACTATCCTTCTTCTCTAACTAGAGGTTTTGTTCTTATGCTCTAATGTTTACTTGGCTGGGTTCACAGTTTACTATAATGGTGGTATCTTTCTTTCCTAAAATAACAAGAAAATGGTATTTAAATAAAAATAAACCAGGAGTTATTTAATTTCCCCTTCCTCCCAGTCTGTATGCTTTTCCAGAACGAATAATGGGAAAGATGGCAGGCTTTAAGATATGAATGTGTTGAAATAGAAGTTATTTTCCATACACGAGCTAATAATAGAACATTTTTTTTTTCCTCATTATCTTCAGCTGATCTTAAGAGAACAATTGCTGTTCTTCTGGATGACATCTTGCAACGACTTGTGAAATTGGAAAACAAAGTTGATTACATCATTGTGAATGGCTCAGCTACAAATACGACTAATGGAACTAACAATCAGGCACCAGTAAATTCAAGTAAACGTGCAAAAGCAGCAGGCAACATTAGATAGCAAAGTGGGTCGCTTTGTTTTGCTACGTCTATGATAGGTCATAATTAAGACAAGCTTTTTATCTCTGGCTAGGGCAAAGCAGTAGCTGCCTCTAAAAGAAGCGTACACTATTCTGTTCTAGAATGCGCTGGATGTATGTAGGCCTAACTTCTGTGCATAAGGTTCTCAAAGCACTATTTCATTGCCTTTGAGCAGTACTTCTAAAGTGATCTTTGTTGTCTTTAAAATATTTTGATATCATGATTTGATGTCGTATGCCGTTGGATAATAACAATAAATGGAAAGCAATGGGGAATTTACAGTTAGGGTTATAAATGTATTTATTTAAGTATAAATATAGCATATCTTTTGGATAGGTAAGCAGCATTGTAGCTTATTCATTTCTGTGATCTGCTTTAAACAGAGGTAACTGAGGAAAACATTGTTAAACAGATGCTAGAAAATGTGTATACTTACAGTATTTTGCTACTCATTTACTGAAAAATTATTAAATTGAGGATAGCATTGGGGGGTAATGTTTTAGAATTGTGACCCAAAGAATGTCTTTATTTGCACTATCAGTCAGAATAGCTAGAGAGAATTTACTGTATATTTAAGAAAATCCAGTATAATAGGAAAACATTCTAGGTAGTAACACTGTCCAGGTATATCCTTTTGCCGGAATTAGGGCAGTTAGATTATCAAAAGCAAAGCATAATCTGTGATATCTTATATGATGATTTCTTAAAAGATATTTAAGTGTATGTATTTTGTAACTGCAGATGAAACTATTTAAGTGACGGAAATAAGTTTTAGATATGTGAATACTGTTTATTTTTATTCACTGCTGTTTCTTTTTAACTTTTTAGTACCTTGCAGTTTGTGATGAGTATAGCACACCATCTCCCTGAAATGCTTTCTTGATCAGGAGGGAGAGTGATGAAGGGAGACGAGGCGTCTCTGCATTTAACAGAGATATATGTACTAAGGGTGTCTTATGGAAAATTTCAGAGCTAAGGTAATATTTGCCTTATGTCTAAGTTAGCCTTATAGCAAAGTGAATTGCAGTGTGGATGCACTGTATTTCAAAATGTTACTGAAGTCATATTAAAGAGAAAGTGCCACTGAGCCTGTTTTTTAAACCATAGTGAATGTTTTGTGGGGAGGGAGGATATGTTCAGGGACTTTAGCCAAAAGTGTGCTTGTTATTGTATCTTTTTCTGTGGTGTGTTTGTTTTTTTCCAAAGCTATGTGGGTTTTCTGCTTTTCTTTTTTCCCTGCTGGTATTCTGGATTTGCTTAGAACAGTAGTATCCAGATAATTTTTTCTTCTTGTCACACTCTGCGTAAACTTGTACTTCCTTGCAGAAAGAGAACAATAAATTTTTAATTGTATTTGTAAAGGGTCCTGTTCTCTTTTTTAATGATCTTGTGATTCTTACTACATGAGCTCTAGGTGTTTCAGGATTGGAAAGCTGTACATCTCTGGGGTTTAGGAGTAGTGTACCCTCTTTCAGTTTAAAACCATTAGAGTATCACAACACTTGGTTGTGTTGCCAAACATTGTTTTATTTCTTTTTCAAGGAAGATCTCAGTAGTATTTCTCTATTACGTGTTGTTTATGATGCAACTATATTTCACATTATGAATGATATCACAAATTTCCCCTAAGTGACACGCTTCAAGTTTTGTGAAACATGCAGTCTCCTCAATGCTGGTTGGTTCTTGGTCTGGGTTGAATCCTTTTTTCTGGAGGATAGGGGGACCCATAACCTCCTTTATAATATAAACAACTTCTTGGGTGGTATTACTGGGGGGAATGTCTGGATTTTCTGCTTTTATTCTTTAAATCCTTTGGCATATGATGAGACTTGAATTTCCCCATCTGTAATTTGCATTATGAGTGTTTGCCACCTGATTTCACAAAGTGGTTGTTAGTACTTCTGTGACTTTGAATGTTTGTTTAATGTAGGTAGCAAAAGTGTTAAAGATCCACCTTTCAAAGTTCTAATGAAGAAAAATTGAAAGAAAAGATTAAATTGATTGCTACCTAAGCAGCTAGAAGCACCATGGGTTTCAACAGAGTTAAGTTCCACAGCCAAATAACTGGCAGGTTAAATTGTCTTGATTTTCTAGGATTTTTCTGTTCATTGCTTTCCTAGTCTAACAAAATTATTTTTGAATCTCAATATATGAACCTTAATGTAATTAAGATGTCCAAGCACTGTCTTAGAATTTTGCATAAAGAAAAGCTGTGGAGTAGTCCCACGCTTTGAGTTGGATGGATAGGTAATGGATGCTCCAGTGGGATCACTGATAACAATCAATAACAACTGCTTATCTGCTGTTAGGATCACAGACGTTTGCTGAACTGTTTTTAATTAAATAATTTTCAAAAAAAGTACGGAAACGTAGCACAAGGATGTAGAGGTCCTTCTAGTCAATGTGGTGAAACATGAGTATCCTTGGCATCCAGTAATATGCTTAACATATTGCACAGTTGTCTGTTTCTACAAGTAACTGCTCAATACTTGTTTTTCATTAATGCAGTCATTTAAAAGGGTCTGGGTAGATAGATTTAAATTATACTTGAAAATATTTGCTAATGCAGAGGTTTCCAAACAGCATCATCAGTCCAGCATTGTGGCAAGTTGCTGAAGTGCCTAAAGTGCCTCTTGTGCAGGTATGTATTCTGGGAGTAACCACTACAGTTGCAGTCTTTTTTGACAGGAATGGGGAAGCAGAGTAAGTTTGGGAGCCTCTGTAAGAAGTGATTTGGAAAAATGATTAAATATACATTGACATCCTAGTTTATTATGTTTTCTTAAATTTCTTTAGAAAATACTTCCTCCAAATACTCAAATGAATGGAATGAACTAAATTTCTAAACCACTCTTAATTGGTATGGTCCTTTTAAAAGGTGATGTGGAGTGTCAATCAACATCTTATAACAATTAATTCAAATATGACCACCTTACCCAGGACTTGTGTCCTTTCATTAGTTTGTGATTCATAAAACAACACAGGCTGCTACTGGTGGGGCTTAAGCTAATATGTTTCATAGTATGTAAATGTTTTTTCAGAGACGAGTGAAATGGGAGACTTCTTTTTATGGCAGCTAAAAAGGTGAATCAGACTTCTGTAATGTGTCTCATACACAACACACTGTTACTGAATTGGTATTTCACTAAATCTCAGTTTGTCTGGGATGATGCATATGTGCACTGTATTTGTTTAATAAAGTTATTAAACTGTGGCCCAAGTTAAAGTGAAAGAAAACTTCATATGACATACATGTACGTAATCACACCACTTAAAGGCCAGTGGCATCACATGCTGCAGAATAATCAGTAAATGATACTATTTACTAGCAATTTCCCAACTATGTTTCTTAGTATCTCCAGTAAAAACTTAAAATTATTAATTGACCCTTGCTTGCATACGAGCTTGCACGTTCCCTGTGGCATTCTGTAGATGTCTAATCACGTTCCCTTTCTCTGATAGCAAAACCAAAGAGAAATGTTGACATTTTTAAATGGTCGTGAAGCAGGGTGAATAAAACAGACTATTTGTTTTAATTATAGCATATTGTTTGGTTGTGGTTAGAAGCTTACAGTGAATATTGCTTGCATTTGCTTTTAAGTATATCACAATATTGATTTAAAAAATGTGAACGTTATTTATGTCACTCATTTTCAGATCAGCTAATTAGAGACGGTCATTGAGCAAATGCATAGAATAGAATAATTACTAATTCAAAATGATGACTTGCCTACAATATTAAAATAGTTGTATCTAACTCATTTATCCGTGCATTAATAAAGTAGCTAACTTCTATTTACACAGGTATTCCAATAAATTTTAAAGCACTTATCAAACTTGTAAGATTTTTTAAAACTTAATGGGTCACATATTTTGTTGTTAACAGAGGGTGTTGAGGGATACTGTCAACACCCCATGCAGCATTAAGCTGTTGCCTTTGATGTGTAGGTGGCACCTTAGGTCTCACAGAGCTGTCCTGTAAGTAAGCGTCCATATGTTCAACCCACTTTGATATGTTCAGAGATCTTGGGCCAGCAGCATCCGTATGCTCCGTCACAGACATAGGAGGTAAAACACGCCATCTGGATTGCTGTTCCGTTCTCTTACCTTGTAAACAGGGAGTGCCACAGTGGCAAAAAGCTTTCTGCCCCCTCACCCCACTGTTCAAAATTATTCAGTGGTTTACCATGGAACATTGTTTGACTCAGACTTTAACGAACTTTATTTCAAATGTCCAGCAGGAATTTCTTAGAATAGATGGGAGACAGACTAGGGTTTTCTAAATCAAAAATGTATTCCAATATGCTATGACAGTGAAGCAGCAGGTGCTTGAAATGCCTGTGGCATAATTAAGAAATGGGTGTCTGCTGAAGTCCTTTACTTTTTACGTCTGTTCCCAAATAAGTCTATGAGCACAAATTTGGATCCAAGCAGATGCTGGGGTAACTGATGAGTTGAACGTAGGCTCTTTAAAACAGAGATCACCTGCTGTGATCAAACCCAGTAATAAACACTTGCTTTTTAAGGTAGAAGGCAGGTAGTTCATAGGACAGGTGACTCACAAAAAACTTGATTTCTTGCTCTCAACAGCTTCACACTGACTGTCCACAGGTAATCTGATAATGAAGTACAACACAGCTGAACATTTGTTTCCCTCACCTTCTGCCTCATTCAGAAACACAGCTCTGCACTTCAAATCCAAACTGTATTTAAAGCAGTTTTTAACAAAGATTGCTTGGATGAGGTATGTTAACCCATGATGGAAGAGCTGTGCTGATTCTGTGTGAACTAGGCTTGCCAGAGGGTGCTTCCCGTTGTATCGGTGGTGCTGGAATCCCTAGCACCAGTGAAACGTGCATACAGATGAGGCATTCCAAAGATCATCTCTGTGCAGTACTGTGTTCTTCATTACATTCTAATTCTCTCTTTGCAGAGGTGCTCATCCTGCTTTCAAGCTCCTCTTTCCCCTACCTGTTTCAAAACTTTGGTCACTGGAGGAACTTTCTTTTCCTTGGAGAAACAATCCTGACATCTTTGGGTTTATTTTCCTCAGCTAGCTCCCCTGAGGAGGTATTGACTGCAGTGATGACTTGCTCCCACTATCTGTTCTGTATTTAAGAAGGTCCTACTGTGGGTTCAGAGCTCAGAGTGACAAAACATCCATGCTGTATTGCAGTGCTGGCTGTTCCACTGGTATTTCCTATATGTGTGGCATAGCCACAGGACCAATGTCCAAACCATATGCCCTGTCACCTTATTTAGATACTGCTGGAAACCTGACAGTCTCCCTGTTGTTTCATCTCTCTCTCTGGGGAAAGCATTGGCAAAACACTGCCTTGGTCCCTGTGACATCTCTCTTCACCTTCTGTTTCGTTGCTGGTGACTTGCCCAGTGCAAAACAATATGGAGATTTCTTTGAATGGCAGTACATTTTTCAACAGGCATGTATCATTTTACTGTATAAAAAAAGCTTACCCTCTTGGGTCTTATTCTGACAGCCTGTGTAAGAGCTTATAGCTTATGCTAATGTACAATTAAGCTCAATTAAGGAAAGTATACATCTTCTGATCTCATATTAAGATGCTATGTGTAAAGCATGATGATTGACATATTTTTATCAAGAGGAAGCAGTCAGTTTACAGATAGCCCGCTAAGTATCAGAAATAGCAGCCTGTGTTCTATGTACAGCAGTTTTTAAGCACATGGGAGGAATGGCATCGTGGTGGTGGTTTGTGGTACATCAGGAGCAAGTGGGAATTGCAGGTTGCCAGTCTAAGAACCGTCTTTGGATTTGATAGTTTTCCTAAGTTGGCCTCCTTTTCTCTTGGACTATGAACAAAACTTCATAAAGGACAAGCTTTCAAAGAACATGGGTGAGTTAAAGGTAAGACTTAGGATTTCAAGAGGCAGCTTTCATGTTCTACAATAAATAAATCTTTCAAGACTTTTGTGTAAATGGAAACAGTACATTTATTTATTTATAACAACAGCTCTGCATTCTGTCACAAAGATAGGGACCATCCCTGTTCCTAAGAGTTTTATAGCTGAGTTCCTTGATGCTGCAGCAGTCATGTTCTTTGCAACCTCTCTAGATTCCTTCATTCACAAGAATGAATTCCAAAGGTATAAGTTCACCTGCTGAGATAACTTCGAAAATCAAGATGTATAAAAATATGTGAAGGGTTTGCAGATGGTGTTGAGAAATCCAGGGGAGGAGGTTTCTTGGTTAAATGTCATGTTTTTACCCTGTTGGGCAGCTGAACTTCACCACAACTGCTCTCTCAATCTCCCTCATCAAATGGAAAAGGGGAAAAATGATGGAAAGGCCTCAAGGGTTGAGATAAGGTGTCCCAGACCCCCTGCTCCTGCGTGGGCTCCTCTCCACAGGCTGCAGCTCTGGCCCAGGGCCTGCTCCTGCGGGGGCTCTCCATGGGCCGCAGCCTCCTCCAGGCCACATCTACCTGCTCCACCTGGGGCTCCTTCACGGGCTGCAGCGTGGAGATCTGCTCCATGTGAGACCCATGGGCTGCAGGGGGACAGCCTGCTACACCAGGGGCCTCTCTAGTAAATATTTTAGATTGGATTTATTTACAAAATTACCTCCTTTTCTTCAAACTAGAAATCAAACTTGGAGTAGAGGAGAAGCACGGAGAAATGGTCACACATTAAAATCATATTTTCAGAAATCTCTTTTCAGTAATCATTACACAAAGTAACTTTTTTGGTGTATAATTTTCTTCTAATAAACTGAACGCAATAATTTTAAGTCAGGAAATGAATTTAACATTTGAGATAACGTGTATTTTTTTGCTAGCATCTTTACTATCCACTCATAAGGCTGTAAAAGCAAAGAACCCTTCTTACACGGGGGCCTTGTATGTCAAAACTAAACCTGAAGAAAGGTTTGTTTGTCCTAGAGCTTCTCTATTTAAAGCTTTTCAATTTTTCCCATCAGTCAGTCAAATAAAATACCTCCTCGTCATAAACTTTGCAAAACTAAACGGATACTCCACAGCAAGGCTTGTCACCTGGCAATATTCAATTGGATGTAGCTAATCATTGCAGTTACAAACCACACCCTGTACTTCTACCCCTCATAACCTGAGTAATGCTACTGACTTTCATTATATTGCTTGAATACAGAATGAAAGACAAGTCATGCGTGGATTTGTTAGCGTTTCTTTCACACAGTAGGTTTCCAGGATCTTTTATTTGTTTGCGGTGCATAACAGCAGAATCAGAAGCAAACAGGGATGTATATAAGCTGGAGCATGGAACAGATTAAAATTGGTAACTAATGGTTTGTTTATTTAGGTTGAGTGGGAATATGAATGTTAAACAACACTGGCTGCTACTGGAGCCTTACCAACACCCACAAATTTCTGTTCCTTGTGGGACTGAAGTGATGGCTGTCGACTCTCACCTGGTAGGAAGATAACTGTAATATAGCAGGAGAGACTTGCTGTTCATTTATAGGAAAAATGAGTAACTAAAATTAGAAATCCACCCTATTACTAGAGTCAAACAATTGTAGGCAATCATGTTTTTATGGTTAATATTACTGTTGTTGAAAATCTGTGCCTCCGAGCCAACGTGTAGCAGCTGAACAGATAGATACTGCCTTGCACTGCGGCGAAAAGCAATGATCATGGAAACCATCTTGTGTGGCAGCACTGGTGGGTTACGTGGGCCCCTGGCAGCAACCATCCCTCAGTGCAGATGTGTCTGCTACGAGCAAGCCAAGATCGCCAGAGCAATGCTTCACAAGGTCATGCAGCGAGGATTTTGGTGACAGCAGGACAGTGCCAGGGTGGTTGTGAGGTACATGTAAGGGGACCCAACACGGGTTCCCTTCACTGGAGGTCCTGTGCTCGCCCTCTTGAGCCTTCCTTGCCTCAGCTCTGTCACCGACACCCGGTTAGTGTCACCACCCCAACGAAATCACCAGCGCCGAGGGGGGCACAGGTGCCTCGGCCAGCAGGACTGAGGGCGTAAGGTGCCGGTTGTTTGTGCCAGTGCCGTTCCGAGGTACGGTACCCGGACCCTACCGGTGTCTGCGGGGGGCGGGAGGGCGAAGGGCCGCGCCCCGCCCGCGGGCGGCCCAACGGCGGCGGCGGCCCCCGCTATGGAGCGGCTGCGGGCGGAGGCGGCGGCGCTGGACGAGTTCGCCGAGTACCGGAGGTGAGCGGCGGAGCCTGAGGCGGTGCGGCCGGGGGGGAGCCGCGCGGAGGCCGGCTGCTGAGGAGAGGGGCTGGGCAGGCTCGTGGCGGCCTCGTGTAGCCGGCAGGGCCGCTGACGAGCGAGCCGGTGTCAGCTCGCTTCGCCAGCGCTGGCCGCCGGGTGAAATTGGGCAGCGAAATAACGCCGCGTCTCGCCTTCAGGCCTGCGTGTGTGCCGGAATTGCCTTTTTGTGAAGAGAGCCAGGGGACGAGCTGTGCGACCTGTGCCGGAGCTGCAGCGTGCGCGCAGCACGAACTGGGTTGTGCAGTGTGTAAACACCTGCCTTTACACTCCCAAAGGGCTTGGCTAACCTCCTTGTCACTCCTCTAGAAGACTTCAGCAGAAATAAGCACAAACTCATAGTGAAACGTGTCAGTTTAGCTTGAGAAAGCTTGCAGTAAAGCATCAGAGGGGTATTTCTTAGATACGTGGTTACACGCCGCGTCAGGCGGGTGCCAACTTCACCGACACGCAGGTGACAGTGATGTACGGAAACATTACCCTGCTATTCTACCATACTGTACAAATCCACAGAGCATTTCACAAAGAATCACTCACTTGATATGCTCGAGTACACCCAGCAAATAACTGAAATATTTACAGACATTAATAAACTATGCTGCATCTTAGTTAGGTGTTGCAATTAAGTGCAATTTGTATTTTACAGGTTTTACTTAATGTCTTAAATAGTCTGTGTAAATGTGGGGCTTGGAGGTTGGTCCAGAGTCCCAGCTATTCAGGGACTGAATTGGAATGCAGTGGTCATCCAAACAAATGGGCTTGTCAGAGGTGTGGGTGCCGCTACAATTCCTTTGAAGAAGCTCACATGGTTTTCTTGCAAACAAGAAGATAGCTTAAATGTATTGTTTGTTTCCTTGGTGCTGGTCTTTCCCACATTGCAGTTAAATATTCGTGCTCAGGCTCAATGAACATTAGAAGTCTGCAGCACAGACTAGGGTGTAGATGGCTGAAGGGACTTGCCAGAGACTGCTCAACAAGTGTGAGGCAGAGCAGGCTGATTACACAACCCTTGGTGCCAACTGCTTTTTCTGCAGTATAAAAAGAAGCTTCATAGTTTCATAGTTTATTAGTTTTTCCTTTTATAAAAGCATATTACTGGAATAGTATTATGAAAGATAGGATTTTTTGCATTAAAATTGCTATTATGTATTGTTTGAAAAAAAAAAGCAAAACTTGAGAAACCTCTTTTTATTTCATTTTTTTTTTTTAACATGCTTACAGAATTGTAGGTGATGATGACGGAGGAAAAATCTTTACCCCTGAGGAATATGAGGAGTACAAAAGAAAAGTATTACCCATTCGGTTACAGAACAGGTTGTATGTGAGCTGGAGATCACCAACTGGCATGGACTGTAAGCTTGTTGGACCAGAGACACTGTGCTTTTGTACTCACCGGTAGGTTTCTTGTCTTTTTCTGCACTGTTGTATTTTTCTTAAATTAAGAAAATATAACAGTATTCCAGATTCACTGAAGTAAAGCATGGGCAAGTTAATTCAAGGCATAAAGTTTCAGAAAATCAGGTTTTAAATTATAAGATTTTAAAAAAAATCTAAAATAACTTTTTTTGAAACCAGAACAGTTCTGTAGTTTTCAATAAATTCATCTGTCAGGGATGAATTATTGTAGATCAGCTTGATTCCGATAGTGTTATCAAAATGAATCATAAGGATCTGTAATCTTCATACAATGGATGTAAAAGCATCTGATATTATGTATCTAAATAAAAATTAGTAAGTAGCAGTAATTAAGATAATTAAAGATATTTCATCACAGAATTTGTAAGCTAAATTGCAAGCCTTTCAGTTAGTTTTGTGCTAAGTACTAAGAAGGTTATACAAGTTACTATTTTTGCCTCTTTGAGGTATAAACAACACAAAACGGACTACGAAGTGATTCCTAAGGACCGTCCTATTTGTGTGCCTTGTCGCGTGAGCCGCTGTCAGTGCCAGTCCTATCACTACGTTCCTCTAAACGGCACACAGCCCATCCGCTGTAGATGCAAACACTTTGCTGATCAGCACAGTGCAGCGCCTGGATTTTCATGCAACTCTTGTAAGTTACACATATGCTTGCAGCATTCTTTACTGGTAAACTTAACCAGGAACTGTATTCTGCCCAGAGTAGTATAGGAAGATCTTTTCTTCCAGATAGATAGATAGATAGATAGATAGATAGAAGGAAGTAGTTGGGAAGGATCTTTTCCTGTGCAGCCTTTTGCACAGGAAGATCTAGAACAACATCCTTAGTTTTCCAGTTTCTGTGAAGGACTGTAAACTTCCTCAACGATCAGGTTAGGTACATGGGGAGGCTAACCACCTAAAATTAGGCAGTATGAAAACATCCCATTTGCAGTGTGTCCCTTCCTCCGCTGCATACATGCGACTTTTTTACCTGAATTTGGTAGTTTGAAAGAGAGAAGTGCTCATCTCTACTCCTCTTATTGCCTGGTTGAATGTAACATGAGGGTATTTTTATATTTTTTCTCAACTCTGTAGGAAGTAGGGCATTGTTCCTGAATAGTACTATTGCTAACAGTCTCAGAAAGCAGTTCCTAAACATAGTGATTGTGTGTCCAGAAATGCAAATGGCAATGGAATTTTAAGCAAAATGTTTGGCAGGCAGTAAGAGGAAGCTTTTTGCTTCACTTGATCGAGAAGCAGCAGTAATTATTAACCACAGAGATTAAATAATTCATAAAGATGTTTTTCTGTGGAACTTCAAATTATGTAAGCTGAAGGTTTCTTGTTAGAATTCTATCATATTAGTAAATTTCTCTCATGAAGTCTGTTCAATGGGCACAGTGAAAAAAACATAATCAGCTTTTGCTAGATGAGATGAGAATCATGTCCCCCAGAATAAACATAAAATATTTATATGACAGCCTTTCAAGAATTTTCTTGCGTAATGCGTAAGGCTTAAATGCGCAGTTGGATGTTTCAAACTGCACCCTCAGAACAAAACGTTTTTAATAATCATTTACATTATGCACTTTTTGTGGTGTTCCTCAAAAACACCAGGCACTTCTGAGAGCTTCGAAGATTATGCAAAGAAATGCCAAGACTTGCTTCAATTTTGGGCTTGTGTTGTTTTATTGTACTGGCACTAGTCTAGCCCAGTTGTCTAAATCTAATGTGGTAGATAAATTAGAGATGTAATGTCATTAAAATTGAAAAAACACTGCTGTTGCACTTTCTCTAATCTACTGTATTCTGTATCAAAATAGAGAGTAAGAGCTCAATTACTAAAGAATGCCCCAAATGAAGTAAACAAACCTTTAACAATTCTAAGAATGTGATTCTTGAGCATATTATACAGGTCTTTAAAAGAAACCTTCCTTGGTGCTCTGCAAAATGAACTGTAACTGGGATTGGTTAGAGGCACGTCGTAAATAGATTTGTAGTATAGATTAATATGAACAATTAAACGCTTGCAACTCTTCAATTTCTTTTTCATTATCACTGCTCCAGCAGGGCTTTGGTAACGTTTAGTCTTAGCCATAGTTGGGGCAGATCTATTTCTGCACCCTGTTTTTCTGAATGTCACCTGCCATTTGTATAACTATTGCAGTTTTATCTAATGGCTATGTAAAGCTTAAAAAACCAACTAAACAAAAAGAAACATGGAAAGACAGTGCTCCTATGTAGCACCTCTTCTGCTGTTACCATAGCCTCTGTTTCATAGCAGGATAATTTTGCTAATTTTTAAATTTGTTTAAATTTGATGATTTTTATCATACATTGTGATGAGAAGTTTTCTGGCCAAGCAGCATTGACACCTGCTGTGCCCAGTTGGAGATAATGCTGCCAAAATGCTGGCAGCTTGTCTTTTCTACCCAGTGACAGCATTTTTTTGTTTTTACTTTTTCGTTAGGGGAGGAAAAGAGAAGGGTGTTACTAATGGCAGTGGACACAAGTTGCAACATAAAAAAATCCAAATAAGCATTAGGAAAGAAAATTTTACTCCAAGGGTAGCCCAGCATTGGCCCATGCTGCCCATGCTGCCCAGAGAGGCTGTGAAATCTCTGTCTTTGGAGAGTCTCAGAGCTCAACTGGATGAGACCCTGGGATTGCATGACCCTGTGATCTAATCCCCACATTCACCCCTTCTGTTCTATAAAGCATTTTTGTACTGGGATGAAGTGAGGCTGTGAAAGGCTTCAGCAAAGAAATATGATTACTTTGCCCCAAATCTTGTACAAACCTCCACATAGAAAATGTGGCCGGATGCTTTTGTATTGAAGAAACTCATTTTTTTTTTGACAAGATCAGTTTTGGGAAGTACTGCTTTGTCTGCTATGAGGTATAAATTCCATTATCACCTCACTCATAACATTTATTATTTGCTAATTAGGTTCCAAGTGTTCGGGATTTCACAGTTGCTTTACCTGTGGATGTGGTCAGCCAACGTATGCACATGAAACAGTAGTGGAAACTAAACAGGAGCGGTTAGCCCAAGGAAAGCCTGTGGGGCAGGATGTTCCTTATGCTGCTATGGGAGGACTGACGGGTTTTAGCTCACTAGCAGAGGGCTACATGAGGCTTGATGACAGCGGAATAGGTAAGTGCAGCTGACCTGAGATGAAATTTGATTTCTCCAACTAGGTATTTTTGAAAAGTAGGCATTCAACATAGACTTTCAGAGTCTGAAGGTGAACTGGATCAATAGGGGTAAGACTTAAAGACAGATTTTTTTTCTTTTCCAGCAGTCCACTGTGACCATCCTGTCCAGTTTCCTGTAGTGAATTATGAAAAAAAAAAGTTTTATCCATAATTTTGGTGTTCAGCACAGTAGCTTCTCATTGAACTGGAACATATATTTTAGAAAGAACTTCATAACTTCTGTTTTCTCTTAATATTGTAATTTTATATTTACATTAATCCTTTAGCCTAATACTGCCCAAGTCTTCCTCAATTATACTGTTCCAGCATTTTTTTTTAAAAAAAGTCACAGATGAATACCTGTTCAGGACAAAAAATTAAATAAAAAAGGACTTTGAGACCTCTCCTGCTCTAAGGTTTTGTGTTGCATAATAATGAACTCATTTTATCCTGAGACTATTTATTATTTCCTTATACACACCGTTTCTTTCTCAAATTCTGATCTGCTTTCTTGGGTTTGTTTGAAGTTTAGAAACCATAGCATAGCAGTAGAAAGTCAAGAACCAAAGTTTTTACTTGATTTTAAAGCTATCTTCTGTAGCATTTTTCTTAACTCGTGTTTATTTGGTCTGCACAGAGTGTTGTTCGTATGAATCTGTAGCTTTGTTTTGACACCATCATGTGTGTTTTCAATGCACCTTGCAAAGTGAATTTTTATTTCTCTCATTATTTAACAGGGGCTCCGTCTGCTGAACTTCTAGAATCCCCTGTAACCAGCATGGATCATCCATTTCTAAAAGCATTTCAGGGACCTTCTAGTTCTGCTCAAACCATCTCACAGATAGCAGGTGATAAATTAGTAGGATAATACTTCTTTCACAACAAGTATATCATATAAAATTAATTGGTTCTATTTATGACTTCTAATATGTTTAGGGATAAAAATTAAATACTAAAACAAGTGTTGAAGCCTAATTATCTGGAGAGGGAGTACAATTCTCCTCTACTAGAAGTGCTTAGAATAACTATGTTATTCCTGCTTTCCTGCTTGTTATTTTGGTCATGATGTGCTTTTTTTTTATATATATATATATACATACACACACTTAGCATTTTGTATCTTACCTATTAATGGTGTTACTTATTTGTTGGATAAGTTTTTTTTTTTTTTTTTTTGGCTCCTACTAGAAGCATATCGTACCAGTTCAATCCTGTGAAACTGCCTTCTGCTAGTAGAAAGTCTTCTGCATGGAATTAGGGATCAGTTATGCTTACTTTATGTGTCTTATTTAGTGTAAATATTAAGCAATTAATATCACTATTGAACTCCTTCAAGTCTGCTTATCATATGTAGCTGCTGTCCTTAGAGTGCATCTTTATGGATGCTCTTTGGTTGCAGTCGCTAGGGTTTGTTACTTGTCTGTAAAGGTGTTTTACTACATTACTACATCCATTCTGACTTCTAATTTTTAAATGTGTTTTCCAAATGTTGAAAATAACTATTGGAATTGAGGGTACTGTTGGTGATTATTTTTCCACTTTAGGTTGTTCTACTGCCACGATGCAAGTTTCTCACGAAGGGCGTTCAGAAGAAGATGACATGGCTTATTTTGAAAAACGTTACCAGGAACGGGCAAGTTACCACATTTATTGCTTAATTTAAATATATTTTCTCAAAAAGATGGGCAACAAAGATGAACATACGATTTACGTGGCATATAAATGCATTATATCATCTGTTCTCTTCCTGAGAAAAACAAGCTCATTAAACTGAGATTTGAAATACAGTTATGTGCTATTGTAGGATTTTAGACGTCAGTTACTTTCTGGGATGGTATTTACCTTAACTGGGCATATTTTTATTCCCTTAACTCTCTGTTACATAAAAACAAAGTATTTTACTGTGTGAGAAAAAGAAACAACAAAACAGACTCACAGAAGGTCCCTTGTAACATTTAGGGATGTGTGTTTACTGTGTCGCTTACAAAACTTTCTCATGCTTTTTTCCTTACTGTAGGAATGTTTGTGTAGTTGTGCTAAATCAGATCTTTCTTAGATGACTTGAATCACCCTCTCAGAGGTGCCTCTTCCACTGCCCTGACTGTATCTTAACTTCAAATGCCCTGCACTTTTACTTAGATGCTTAAATACCTATTTGTTCCTCACATTAGCTTCTTAGCTCCACCATTGTAGCTGGAAGCACGTCTTTACTGTTTATGAATTCTTTTGTAAAGTGATGTTGCATAACTAATTAACTAACTCCTAAAAGCTTAATTACTGTTATGCTTGCTCCTTGCAAAAAGGTGTGTTTGTTAATGAGAAAGCTGTGCCAGCTTTGTAAAATTTTAAATAATTTTATTTATTTTGGAAATCATCTCACAATGTGGTAAATTGTTGCAAATATAGAAAAAAGGTATCAGTTTATCGGAGAAAACATTACTGTTAAATCTAAATTACTAGAATTTTGGACATTGAGACATTGAGATACAGGTTTAGCATGTATAGCTCAGCTACAAACTTTGTGATTTTGTGCATGCTGGTTGGTCTTACTGTGACTGTTACACATCTGGAATAAAACACCTTGAAGTTTCATTGAGGTAAAGATTAAACCATGAACATTTGTTAGGCACTTTGGCCTTGAGGAATACATAACTACCTCCACTGCCATTACCAGAGATAAAGGCAGCTTTGGTTTGAAGAGGGGAGTAGCTGCAGGGCTATAGAAGTGCTCCTTTGTCACATGATGCAAAAGTGAGCAGTTCTGGGTTGGGCTAATAATAATCTGTAGCTCTCTCTATCTCATAAATTACTCTGGTAAATTTTTGACTGACAGTAGAGGTTTAATATTGCATCGTTAATCTACTTGCAAATTAACTTGAACCACTGTTGTGTCTTTCTTTGTCACAGCTGAAAAAGGAGAAGGCTGCTAAACAAATGGAGAAAAGTCCAGTGCGATCAAAGAAGCCATGAGATTAATGAATAAATACTTATTATGTGGAACAGTGTTAATTGTTGTACTGAAGAGTATTTTTCACTGCACCTGCTTTTACTTCATTTCTTTATTTGGTTTTGCTCTATTGCTGAAATTGATTTTTAATTAACTTGTAATAAAATTGGCACTCTGATTAAAGAGTTTCTAATCTTTGCAATTGTTATGTAGATACTCCTTTGAAAATGGAAAATCATATTTCAAGGTTTACTGAACTGTTATTTAAGTACTGAGAGAATAAGAACGTTTTAAAGTATTACATTGTAATAGGATAAAGAAAATATATGTCCATTAGACTTTTATGATGCAGTTTATTTATAGAATCCTTATAGCTCATATTTTTCATGAATTTTTAATGGTTGTGTTTGTTCTGTTAATATTGACATTTTAATCTTAAATCTTTTTTTTTTTTCATTTATGTTGGTTTAATTTCCTTTGCATAAAATTCAAACATACCTTTTGTCTGTCACACTTTTCTAGGTTCTGTTCTTGCCAATGTATAAGTAGTTGTTACACGAGAAGTTCTGTATGTCCACAAAACTATTGCCACACATACTTACTAGGTACTTGAAGGGATTTTGTTGCCTGTTTTATCCCAGATTTCTGGTGTGATTCTGTACCATTCTCATGATTCTGTTTGTCTGATACTATCCTAACAGTGACTCCATCACAATGAACTTTTGAAAACATTGCATGGAAATTTACATGCCATTTACTGCACATAAAGAGTTATACAATATTTGATATAAACTTCCTTAGCCAACAGATTCTCTTTCATCATGTCTGATCCAATACAGAGTTCCTCAAGATGGGAGATGTCCTTTTTTCTTTTTTTATACACATTCACAGGTCTGGCAGCAAATACTGTATTAAAGGTTGTGGACGTTTGTGTAAAAATGTAAAATTTGGTAACTTTGTGTGATGTTTTAAATCTGTGAAGCAGCATAGTACAGAGTGAGTGCCTGGCTGAGGTTGCAATATGGTTGGAATTAGGAGGCGAAAATGGTGCCTGAGTTCACTTCGCTAGGCTCCCTTGAAAACAGGAATGTGTAAGTCAGTTTGTCCTTGAAAGTACTTGAAGATATCTCTTTGACTGAAGACTCTTCAGGTGGTATGTGTGTACTGAGACTTTATAGCATGAGTTAGGAGAAACTTCAAAAGCTTTGATTCCCGTCAGAGAACTGATGCCATTGTGATGCCTCTGTGTGCCTTAGTGGCAGAGGAAATGAGGTGAAGTTGAATGCATTTAGGTAACTTGCTTTTTTTGTTCAAATAGCAGCTGTGGGAAGGAAGGCAGGCTCTTGGGAGTGCACACATGTCATACAGTGGCTGACGGGAGTGCGAAAGGAATGAGGACTTGATTGCCCAAATTCAATCAGGAGTAGCAGCCATTTACCTTCATTAACTCTGAGCTATGCTGCCGTTCGCTACCGGTGATGCCAATCAGAGAGGTTAATCTGTTGCCTTAATTTAGATGCACAATATATCAAAGTGTATACTGATTGTTTAAAAAGTACCTTTACCATTACATTGGACACTGTTACATGCTGCTTTACCTTAATAAATAAAAATACTAATTTGAGCTCCCTCTTCTGGTCTTAATAAGCCATTGTTTCTGTAGATCTCTTTAGTCTCATAAGCAAATGGGAATTTCACAGTAAAATTACAAGAAACCAAAAAATGGATATAACATTTGTAAAAAATGGTAAATATCGAAAAAATATTTTGATTTCAGTCCTCCAAGAGGTTATTGCAAGGTAAACAGAGGAAGTTTATTTCAATAGTTCCATATTTATCCCTTATTTATTCGCGCTTTTAGGAAATAACATGTACTTTTATTAACTTTTTAAAATTAAAAATACCAATTTTAAATGCTTGCTTTGGCCAAATTTAGTCTTACTAAACTATACTTCAATCACTATGAACTGTTTTTTATCAAAGTTAATCTTTTAAAATCTTATTCAGTGCTTAAACATATTTAATGTTTCTACCTAAATAACACTACAAAGTTACTACATTTATTTCATAATAATTCTTTATAGCTGGAAAACAGATGGCATTGTAAAAATATCATCTCTGTTAAATATTCCTTAGGCATTCTGACCACTTTTCACCCATGTTGATGACTTCTAAACAAAAAAATACGGTTTGTTACTAGAAGGCTTACATTTGACTTCTTGGTACTACTTGTGTAAAACTTTTTGCAGAATTTGTATTATCTATATGTGGAAAAAAAGGTAGAATATATTTCCTAGCATTGCTGGCTGTGAAAACTGGAGACTGATGTCATGTCCTGAGTGAAATTTGCAGACTTAACCAGAATAATTTTTTTTAAAGTAACCAATCAAATTATCCCGAAAAATATCATTTTGAAGGATTGAATTTGCGACCTCCACTTCCATTGAAAAATCTCTCTACACTTCTATTAAAAAATACAAAAAAAGTAAAAGTAAAACTTGTAAAGTAAAAACAGAGACCAGATGCCAAAGTGTTTGCCATTGCCAATGATCATTAATTAAAGAGCTCAGTTTAATCACGTAGTTGTTGGTGATCTGTTTTCTTGAGAGAAGTCATGAACTTTGAACATAGCGTCCTGGGACGGGTAAGTTATCAGTTCATCTGTATGATTTGTTTGCGGGCACATATCCGTCATTTAGCCAGACACATTAACTATTCCTGACTGTAACCCAAGGAATCTGGCATGGGAGAAATGTTTTTTGGGGTTTTGTCACAGAGTGCTCTAAAATGTTAAAGGGTAATTGCATGGGTCTTAGGCAACACTTAAACAGCTTCCATTTTTTAAATAGTTGGCTCTCACAGGAATTATTTGCCATTATTCTAACATTCAGAGCATAGACCATTTTTTCCACTAGTTTTCATCCTCAAGATTTAGGTGTAATGTGGCTATTCCTGGAGGTAAGGACTGATCAGTCATCGCAGGGAAGGAGTTCCTCCTGGTGCCAAGCTCCCCTGATACTAGTTGTAAAATGAACGTTTTTCTCAGGTTTGGGAGGAAGGGCAGTGCGTGAATTCACAGCCAGTAACAGCATCAGCACAGAACCCCTTTGTCAAGCTGCCACACCTCCGATCAGCCCGGCAACCACAGCCCTATAGGGCCCCCACACCCCCCGGGGCTGGATGAGGCACCCAGGCACCGCCCCAGGTCTCCCTCAGCGGGCCGGGGCCGCCATTTCACGGCCCGGGGCTGGCGGCGGGTGCATGCGCGGTGGCGGCAGGAGCACGTGCGGCCTCGGCAGTGCCCGGCCGCCTCGGGTAGTGCCGGGCCCGGGAGGGGGGGGGCTCTGCCCTGCGGCGCTTCCCCGTGGATTAAAACCCCGGTTTTTAGCAAAGAAAAGGGGCTCTGTCGCGTTGGCGGGGCTGGTGAAGAGTTGGGGGCAAGCGGTGGGAGAGCAGGAAGGTGTGGGTGGAGTGGTGGGGAGTGCTGCAGCAGGGTTCAGGGCTGCTGGGGGCTGTGGGGTCTTGCTTTTGACCTGTGAAAGGCTCCGGGGCAGGGTCTGTGAGGAGCATCCCAAGGGGTGTGGTGGTTCCTCGGGACCTGCAGTCATGGATGGAGACGCAGAGTACAGCAAAGGTAATGCAAGGCTGGTTTTTGTAAAAAAAAAAAAAAAAAAAAAAAAAAAAAAAGGCGCACCATCAACAGCATAATCTTACAGTGAAATGTGATTTCAATCTTCCTTACCACTTGTTTTTTTTTCCTCCCCCAAGTTGAAGATGTTGTGGGCTGCCACGTTGAAGATGCCATAACATTTTGGGCACAGGTGAATTTCAAGAGTTGCTTGGTTTTAACTCAAGTGCTTCATCTTACTTGCCCCCGATGGCGAGTTTCTGTGGAAGCGAGAACACCTGGTAGCGTTCAAGTCTTAAAAAAATGTTAATTTAGATCTCAGAATTCTAAGTATTGTACTACTTTAATCTGAATTTGGCTACTTCATCTTTCTTAAAACATGAAAGGGAATTGTTTATCCATCCATTTGCACTGTAGCTGTTCTACAGCTAAATAATTCACAAAATACATAAAATATTCACAAATATTTTGTAGTCCCTATGCAAAAAGAAAAAAAAAAGTGTGTAAGTATTTGTTATTAAATGCAAAATACTGCACGGGGCAGCTGGAGCCCTGCTGGAGGTGATTCCCCTTCCCAAAGTGACAGCTGAGCCTTTGGGGCAATTTCAGCCAAAATTAATAGGGAATTGGTTTGAAGATACCAGGTCTCTTCTAGTTTTGTGTAAATGGGTGGGAGGGTGTTGGAGGAGGGGATAGTGAGGGGGGAAAAAAAGAGTAGTTTTTATTAATTGGTGTTACAGAGAGGGGGAAAATCTAGAAGTAGCCCCTGGGGTTACCTTTTCTATTCGGTCTGCTGGCTGTAGAACTATAACTAGTGTATGTTAGGTGACACTGCCTAGCTTGGAGCCAGGCACAGGAGGTGCAGCCATTTGCCTTGTTAATAGGGATTAGGGGAGAGAGACCAAGCTTTGCTTCCTCTGTATATGTAACACCTCCTTTTTTTTTTTTTAAAAAAAAAATAAATATATTTTTTAAAGAGTTTATTTATTTTTTTAAATTTAAATATAATAATGATGGTTCATTCTCCTTTGGGTTCATACCCTGGGATTCTGAGACTCAGTTACGGTGTCCTGTTTAGCATTGTAACGTATAAAAGTTAGGAGTGGGCTTTTGAGGACGACTGAATATTTACTTGCATTAATGCTTTGTTTCCTGCTCTGAACTCTGGATTTGTTGCTTTGAATTACAAGTAGGTTGACATCTAATAAATGCCATGGTACTGGAACTGACAGTCTTAAGAGTGAGTGATTCAGTTACCAAGTTGTAATTGGAAAGACTCTGCTGCTTGTAGCTGAACCAAAACCCCAGTCTTGCAAGTAAAGAAAATGAGGGGTATGCCAAAGCTGATGTCTTCTAGTATTATGAAGAAAAAGAACACCAAATGCACACTGAAATTTGTGCGGCAGGATTGATAAATAGATTTGCATACTTCCTGCGAATTAGGTCATTAAACTGTTAAAAATGCTCTTGTGAACTATTTCTCTGCAGTATGTTACCTGTCTCTCATTCATTTATTTTTGAAAGAAAATGAGAGCAGGCTTGCGAATTCCATGAAAACATGAAGATCGAAAGCTTAAGGCGGGGCGTTACTTGTCTCAACAGCCGTGCAACTGTTTTGATTTAATTTTTGGCTGTTGTAAGCCATCAAGCAGCTATTAAAAGTGACAGTTAATAACTCAAGCCCTCTCTCCACACTTCTTAGGGTATCAGTAGATGTAATGACCTCTTGAAATTAAGTTGTGCGCTGGCAGAAGCTTGTCCTCGGGCTAATGCAATTTTTGGCAAGCCTGATTTTAGCAAGGTACGTAGGCTGAGTGTGTGTAGAGTTTCTCTGCCTGGATGTAAAAGCTTTAATTTTGTGCAGCTATTTTCTCAGCTATTTTCTTGTTCTTTAATTATGTTGTGGGTCATATTCTCTCAAATATTTAAGAACTGCTGGCTTTCCTGAAGAAAATGTTGGTTTGTGTGAGCAAGTCTTTTTTCTTTCTACACTTCAGACTTCAATTAAATTATGCAGCCATATAATATATATATGTGTGTGTGTGTGTGTATATATATATAAACACTCAGGAAATACTACAAGAAATATATAATGTTGAATTCTCTTGTTATCTAGCATACAATATGGATTATCTTTAACTAGAGAGCAGTGCTTTTTCAGAGACATGATTCGTTGCTCCATCTCAAAATTGTGGAAGATCCTATGAAAACCTGTAGTATTTAGCGGGCTAGGCAAAGTGCTCTTACGAATATTTAGTAGCAGTTATATGGTAAGTTAAGCCTGCCAAGAGTGGTAGTAACTTCTGTATTATGTGAACTTCCGATGGCCTACTGCAAAATAAGGTTTAAATAAAATGCTTTATCTTTGAACTGTTTGTGTGTGCAGGTAAATGACCTTCTGCATTCCTCTTGAAAAGGAAGAAAACACATCAATAGTAAACTCAGCACATTCGTGGGGTTCCTGGCATGTTCTGGAGTCTGGCTTACTAAGCTGTCAATGCCAGTAGAATGTTGTTGCTATACATTTGTAGAAAAATGCATGTATGAACATGCTGTATAAAATATTGATATTTTTCTAGTTGTAAGGTACTCTTCATGTTATTGTTTGTGGAGTAGAGGAGTATATTTTTGAAGCAGCTAGCATATGCTGTTTGTGAGAGATAGGTTATCATGCATTACTTTGTTTTCATGCTGCTGCTGGGAGAATTTTAGAAGTGTGAAAAGATTTGTAATGTATTACGAATATCATCTGGAGGTATGCTTACGTTCTCAGAATGCAATTCCTAATCTTTTTTTCCTAATTTTCAGATTTATGGTGGGTGTTTTTCTGAAGACAGATGTTGGTACAGATGTATGGTACAGCAAGTGATCAACAATGAAAAGGCAGGAAATATATTTTTACTGTCTTTACTTTTTTATCAGCTCTCCATGCAGGAGTATAGAAATAAATGCAAGACATCCCTCTTTGTTTTAACTTTGCTGGCTGAATAAATTTAAAAAACAGTGAATATGCACATATGACACGAATTGCAGGGACCTGTAGTTTTGGAAGTTGCTGATGGGAGGACTGACAAAACATGGCATAGTTGCAAAGTGCCATTTGTACGTCTTGAAAAAGATTCACAAGTGATAGTTTATGTTGTTAAGCAATGCAATCTAATTTCAAACTCCTGAGAAGTGAAAATGGCAGTCTTTGTGTGACATGTTAGCATTGATGCAAATGCACTGAAAGGGTTGCTCCTCAGTTTCATGTAACTGACACCGACGGATAATAGTTCCTATTTAAAACGATAATTCCTGAACAGGCTGGTTGGTTTGCAAACATCAGATTGTCTGAAAGATTCTGATTTTAGGCAGGTGCCAAGTTGTTTTTTCTGACTTTGTTCCCTTCCTCTGAAGGGTATATACTAGGCTTAGTGCAGAGGGTTCTGATCTCTGCCTCAAATGTAGTACTTGCATTGTGCACTTTTGTTAAAACGCTTACATTTTAGTTTTCAGCACACATTTCTGTAGGAGGTTCATGTTGTAGCCTCTGCTTATTTACATTTTATGTTGTTGTTGCAGTGTCAGGTATTATACATTGACTATGGAAATTCAGAGGTTCTAAATAGATCAGAAATAGTTGAAATTCCAGCAAACTTACAATGTCCGAGCGTTGCCAAGAAGTACAGGCTCTGGGGACTGCGGATACCAGCTGATCAGAACTTAAACATGTTTGACCAGGTGAGTGACAGATTTTGAATCATTGAGACGATGTGCTTTGTAATAGATGATGCCAGATATCAGCATGCTGTCACCAGGAGTTCTTGAAGAGATGGAGGTTTAACCATGGTATCAGGGCATGCTGTGAAGCGCTGTCTTGCCCTGACCATGTTCCAAAAAAGAAAAGCGTTTTGTTAAAAATGAGTTCGGAATGTGCTGGGAGGTGACTTTAAAATACACTTTTATACTTTTGCAGGCTCAGGAGCTGATGCCAACAGGACTGATAAAAGCTTAGCACCCTTGGTCTAGTTTTACAAGTTGTGGTCTTCTTTTCCTGGGCACTGTTCATTTTCCTGCCTTAAAATTACACTTCTTCAGGCTTGTTGCTGGTACTGCCCATGTTTAACCAGCTGGTGACTTGAGAGCAGCAGTTGCCAGAAGAGCTGGACTGGCCGTCCTGCTTGCCTTGTCATATTCCTCTGCCATTCAGAGGACATTGCGAGACCCCATGTGTATGGTCTCCTCCCCTGTGGTCCCGTTGGCTTTGCTTAATATGCTTATGACAGGTGAAAATCTGGTATTGTTTCCATGCTGTTTTTTTTTTTACCAGTTCTTGTTACTTGAGGTAAAGCTTTCTTTGCTCGCTCTGTGTTGTTTGAAACTACGATGCTTTTCTGCCTCCAACCTCTTCCATTCTTAATTTTAAGCAAAACCAGCGTGTGCTCAGAAGTAGTTGAGCAGAAGGGAAAAACCCTCTTAGCAAGCTAACTTTCTGCCAGATGCCTTTTGAAGGTCTTGAGTGTATTCCCCAGTCTTTCAAAGCTGTTGTGCTTTGTTATTACTGATGAAAATGACAGCTTCAATTCTGGCATTTCCTGATCTCTGAATGAGTGGTTTCAGTAAGGCAGATTTCAAGAACGTAGGTGCACCTAATAATTTACTTGTTGCTTTCTTCCAGCCTCTGGACCATCTATTCAAAGGCTGTTAAACAATGTAATTCAGATATCTTTCCATGTTATTTTTTATAGTGCTGTTAAATAGTTGGTCTGGTATCCTTTAAAAGACTTGGGTAACCATATGTTGCCAGCTTCTTTTGAGAGGTCTTTGGACTCGTCACCTATAAATGATGCCGAATTCTTTGGAGTTGAATATTGAGGGAGTTTTGCTGTTAATGTCCAGTCTGACAATGACAGAGATTAGATCGCAGACAGTTGTCGTACGGATGCACCACTGTTTCAGAATAAATGTCTTAAACATAGGAAGCTTTATTTTGTTCTGCTCTTTGGGCTTTGGTCTTACGCACATCTCTATCTCTTTTTTTTTTTTCTTTCATGGAAGAAATACGGCTGATTTCAACAATGAGTATTTAGAATGACCAGTACACAACTTGAACATATTCTATTTTACAGGGGAAGAAGTTCTTGGGCAGCCTAGTTTTTGAAAAAGAAATAAAAGTACGAGAGAAGGTCAAGCAGAAGGATGGTATCATTATTGTCCAGGCAGAATGTGAGAAAATAGACATTGGAGAAGAAGTGGCCAAAGCAGGGTTTGCTGAAAAATGCAGATCTCCAGGAAATGCTGAAGATGAGGAACGGAGAGAAGTAGATGTTACGCAAAACCACCATCAGAAGATAAAAGTCCCGGTTCCCCTGTGGGTGAACAGGCCTGGTCGTGCCCTGTGCAGCCGTCCAAGTGGGCTCTTCGACCCAGTGTCTGCCAGCTCAAGGAGTGAGAACGTTGCTGGGAACCGTATGTTTGTCACAAAGTAAGGCCGTGGGGTGTCAGGGAGAGGCTTGTGTGAGTGACCTAATGAGCTTGGTTGCTGGGGTGTGTGTAGATGTGAAGATGGAGGGGAAAATGAGTATCTAACATACAAGGTGCATTTTCTGTCTTTCCAGTGTCTGCTAACACTGGTGCTGAGTGGAAGGGAAGTATATGCGAGTCTGTGTGGTGGTTGTAATTGGGACATCAGTCTCGAGAAAAGCTGTCAGTGTTGTTGCATGTTGGATAGCTTGTTCTCCCTCGTTTGATTTCTGGGGAGACTTCTCTTGTATATCTTAACGGGATTTTGAAAAAGAACGAAGGGGTAGCAGCTATTAAACAGAGAAGGAGATGCAGTGAACCTTAGTTGGAAGCGAAGGTTGCAAGATATCAGGCCTCAGTTACAGGCAGTGATGTTTGTTTATGCATCTGTGTTATTTCCCCATGCTTGTCCTTGAGACTCCTCCTAGCTATTCCCTGTTTATTTACTCGTATTAAAAACTCATTGGACACAAATGTGGAATGTAAAAGTACATTCACCTAGCAGGACAAACATATTTTGGTTATTTATTTGTGTAGGAGTGTAGCAGTGTGTGCTTATAAGAAATAAAGCCAGCAATTGCAGTCTGAAGTAAGCTTTAGGGGATAGTGATGTCTCTGCAACTTGTAATTACATTGACAAGAGGTAGTGGTAAGTTGGCAGTTACAGTTGTCGGAAATCTTCTAAAATAAACTTGTCCTGCAGTTGCTAGGATTGTCATGGCAACAGGCTGCTGAGGAAGACGTTTGTGGGTGGAAAAGATGGTGCTTGGCATTCAGAGAGGTGCAATGATGTAAGAAGTAATGTTCTTCCAAAAAATCCACCCCACAACATTCCCCCTCCAGCCACCCCCCCTAAAAAAAACAGGTTCTGTTCCATAATTAGAGCTTCTCAGACATTGTAATGAAGCTCCTGAGGGCGCGCCCTTCCACATACTAGCACAGTATTCCAATTTGTGTTACAATGAGATGACTTCGGCAATTCTGTGCCATTAACAAATATGAAATGAGGTGCTCTTCCAAAAAGTCCTTGTTCATAGTAAAGTGCCTCATTTAGAATACTTAGAAACTTATCTGGCCTGTTTTCTGCGTTAGATATGCTCCAAATCTGTTTCTTAAAAAGAGGCAAAAGTAGGGAGAAGACTGGAATGATGATGGACATTGGCTTTTCTGGGTCTGCATTGTGGTATTGTAAGATGTTTTTTGGATGGGAAAGACACTTGATTTAGTGATGTGAAAATATAAGGAGGATTGTCTTCAAATGATATGCGTATGCTGTTTTGTTTGTTTGTGTAATAGTCTCTGAAGAGTGGAGATGGGTAAAAATGGTAAAGAATTAAAGAGTAATTATGTAGATGCTTTTATAGTCGTCTTGTGGTGTTCTGTAGTTAGTGAAACCACTGTAGCATGAAAGAATGCACATCACAGTGTGTTATTTTAAATTTCTCTTATTTTTTTTAAAGGGAAAAAACACTAGGTTCAGCCCCAGTGCTTAACAGAAGTTTGGCACAAGTAAGACCAGATCAGAAGCTGGCTGAAGAGATTGAAAAGCTTCAAGTGGAGAAAGAAGCTCTCAGAAAGGAGAATGTAAATCTCTTGAGGAGGCAGAAGGAACTAGAGCTGCAAGTTGAGCAGCTGAAAGGTGAACTTCAGGTATGTGGAATTGCAAAGAAGGTGCTTCTTTCCTGGTTGCAGATGTGGTTTCAGCATAGTGCTGTCAGGGCTGTGCACTACTGTTTGGAATCCAGCAGGATTGACTGGTTGACCAAAGACTCAGCTCCTACTCATGCAGGGAGATGCTGGCGATGTGTTACCACCTGTGCAGCAGTCCAGGCTGCCCTGCCTTGGTGTGTGTAACAGCTTGCTGCTGCAGTTGCTGGTTGGCATCTAGGTGTTCCCTTTGAGCTTGGAGTTTTGCACTTTGTGTTGAAAAACATGCTTTGTTTATAAGGATGTCGTCCGCACCCTTTTTCATGACTTAAAGGCTAAAACAACTTTCTGGATGTTGGGCTGAAAATTTCAAAGTGTCACAGAATCGTAGCAGCTGTTGAATTTTAGGACTGGATAAAAATGTTTGTTTCCTTAATTGCTGCTTAATAGAAAAGATGCAGATACCACATGATTATGTTTCTTCCAGGGAAAGTTCCTACCTAATACTATGTGAGAAGCCCAGTACTTAGTTACCAATAGGCTTAAAATTCTGCGTGTGATAAAAGGCAATACAGAGAAGAGATTGTGTGAAAGGTTGTTGATCTTGTATGAGTTGAGAAAAATCTGCAAACTCTTACCTGTACAGATAAAAGAGGAGAATCTGCCATTTTACCAATCTATTTGACAACCCCAAACCTAATATTGCTCAGAGCTCTTTGCAATTTTTTCTTGGGGTAATAAAACTACTCACAACCAACCAGCTTTGCTGCGCGGTTACCTCTGCCTAGAATACCTGTGTTGCTACATACACTGCCTAACCTATTACAGTACAGATTCATCAACTGAAGTTACCCTGTTTGTGTACTCCTCTGCAAACTAAATTTACAAACAACAGAATATGGGTCTGCAGCTAAGAAAAGTTACTTGAATTGAAGGAATTCTCAAAAGCGTTTATTTTCTATATCCTGATGATTTTTTTAAGCTGCTTCCTACAAGGTTTAGTTACTTTTTTTTGTGTGTTGACTGCAAGCGAGCTGCTTTAAAATGAAAGGTTGTTTATGTTCTAAGAATGAAAATCTTTGCTCCCAGCTAAAAACACTGAAGTAGGCAATGATGTGTTTTAGAAGAGATGGTTGCCACTTTGAAAACGCACTACTGTCATGAGACTTTAAATGCTCATCGGTAAATACAAAACTATTTAAATCCTTTTGCGTGGTGGTGTGTTTTTTTTTTTTTTTTTTTTAAGATTATTTCATTACATAAAATGGGGTTTATAAGAGCTTTCCAGTAGTATGAGAGCAAGCGCTTCTAACTTCAGGCTGTCCTTTGAGGAGTACAGCCTAACGGGGGTTTTCTTGTTTTTACCTTTTGTTCTGAGGAAATTTTTTTTGGGAAGGTCAGGATGGTTGTACATACAGTAAGAGTTATTTCTGCACTGTTTTGAGGTGTGGTTATATGAGAGTAAGGAGTTGAATGTGGTCCTAAACTTCCCTTGCTGAAAAATTCCTATGTATTCAAAAAAAAATCCTTACTGTCTGAAAAGTTGCTATCAAATGAGGAGTCATTGAAGAAATACACTTAAACACATCACTACTGAAATGAAGAAAATGAACTGTCAAACAACAATCAAAGAAGTTATTTAAAGAAAAAAAAATCGCATTGGTTTATATGTCTTTCTAGGGATTTTGTTAGTGTTTCAAAGATGTCTAGCTGTGTGTTTTTTTTAACTTTTTTTTAAAAAAAAGTGTAAATTATGGTCTGCATATTAGTAACCCCAGCTGACTCTCTTTACCTCTCTTTCTGAAACACTGCTCCAAAATCAATGAATGATTCAGGGAGAGAAGGAAGCATCCAGGCAAACTGCTGAACGTTTTGAGGAAACCTTCTGTAATTACATTGGAACAAAAATGAGAAATTTGGCTGCTAATGTGAAAGTATTGAAAGAAATTAGGTATGTATGTGTTTCTAAAATAGTACATTTTGTCACTGCCCTGTTTATCTCTTGAAAGCATGCTTTTTGTTTCCCAGGTTCTTTTTTTTTTTAAAAAAAAAAAGCTGTATTTTGTACAGAGCTTGGGAAAAACCCTTTCCTGAGACCAAGGCTGAAACCTAAGATTTTTGTCACAACAGAATTTGTGTTACCTGCTTCTGAATGCTCATCAAATGACTTCAGTTAACTACTGGTTCCTTGCCATGGCTGTTGTGAAGATCTTTGTATTCCATCTTAAAGGAAGATGCTCATTAGTAAATGCAGCTAATTGTTAAAAAGTACCTGGGCAGTCACAAGTCACTTCAGGTTTCTGTATTGCTGATAGAGGTGTCTCACTGGGTAGCCAAAATTGCCCCTCAAGGTTTAAAAGAAGGGACAAAGCCTCTAAGAAGGCTTAAGAAGTCCTTTAAGAAGGACTATGTATAATATACATTGGTTTATGTTTGTGACAGATGAATGAAGAAATTACTAGGGGAAGAAATGAGACAGAAGAGAAATTAAGAGCAGGAGAGAACTTCCATGTACAGTCATGTTAATACTGAGGTATAATGAATGTATTCTTGGTACTTCCTCCTTCCTCAAAAAAGGGATTTAACAGCTGAGTGAGGCAACTTGCTGCTACTGCCTTGTGGAAAAAACTAGGTTAACATGGCAGGTGCTATCTTGAGATCCTTATGTTGAAGAGGTCTAAATAGCATTGAGTTTAAAATGCTCGAGTTCCGGGGAAAAAGTGTTCTCTGGGTACAATGCTGGTTTTTTTTTACAATTCAGGCATGCCAAAAAGAATGCTGGTTTTGGGGAGCAGCTTTCACAAGCCATAAAAGTGGTTACAGAAGGATGTCTCACTGTTCCGTGTTCCTTGGAAAAACTGCAGAAGCTTTGGACAGAGTATGACTTGGCTCAAGAGATGATTCAATTATGCAAAAACGTGGTAGGTTGGAATTTTTATCACAAACACTGTAGTTTAATAGCTGTTGACAGAGTATTTTAGTCTTGTATGTGTAGCTTGATACCATGAGCACAGAATGGAAACCTCTGCTCTCTGCCAGGTAACATCAGAGCTTTGCTACCTTAATCACAGCTGCTGTATTTATGGAGCGTTATCTTTCTGTTAAATGCAGACTTTTTGACACCCACAATTTTTATAAAGCCATCAGAGCATGGTGGCTAAAGGGTTAATTTTCTGTAATAGTTAAAAAAAAAACAAAACAAAACAAAACACTTTAGCTGTACAGCTGGTGTATCCTTACAACCTTTCATAAAAGAGCATGCCCCTACACTAGTATATGCTTCCCTCCCATGAAGCTGTGCAGGGAGAGCAGTATGCAAACGGCAGTTGTATTGGAAGATAGGCTTGTACAGGGGAAAGATGCCATCTAGCGTAGCTTTCCAGCAGCAACAATCAGCACAATCCTGCCTGAGTACGTAGAAATGGCTGTGATGATAGAAATGCTTATGTACCATAAGGTAACATGAGGAGGTGCTGCTTTTGAGAACAGGAGGGTTGCCTGCTCTGTGGCAAGGCAGGGAGGGGAAGGTAACTTTGCAGCTGGGACAATGACAGCAAATACCTACAAGTATTTTCACCTGTAACCTAAACCCTTTTAAACATATTTGCTTAGGAGGAATTGCTGCATTGTGCTAAGTTTAATAGCTCACAAAATGCACTGAAAAATAATAAGTCATGTGGAGAATTGAAATAAATTCTGTTTTTGTTGTTTCTGCAGGGAAAAGTATTAAAATATCTGTAGCATGACATGTTCAGTTGCTGTAGGTGAAAGTTGTTTTTTTATTATTTACTAAAAAATAAGTTAAATGTTAAAACCCGACAACATTAAGCTGTTAATACACACATGACATTTTGGCCTTGCCCTGTATAGGCCAGTAATGTATAGAAGAATAGCTAGTACTTTTTTTTTTCCTTTTTTCTTCTCTGAGTTGACAGCCCCGGCAAGTAGCGTTCTTCTGCGAGAAACATTGTGAAAAGAGATCTCATTCTTGAAGAGTGCTTGAGGTTCTTCTGATGGACAAATTTGTTGGAATGTGTTAGACAGTTTTGATATTTCCATCCCTTTTAGTTGTGAATGGCAGCTAACAATGAAGTTCTGTCTGTAGGAACCGTGATAGTGTGTTACAGTGCAAAAATAGTTGAAATACTACGGAAAGGCAGCACTATACTTTTCCATGTGTTTCTTTAGCCATGTGTTTGTGCTGGGGAGGTGTGACCTCCTATGGCCTGGCTTTGTTTAGAAGTGAGTCCGTTCCTCCACTTCTGACACTGTTCTTGCTTGCCTAAACTAAAGTGTAAATGAATGGCAGCACAAAATCTTAAGACTTCTCAAGAACATGCTGTGGTTTTTAAAAATTGCTGCTGTCTGAAGAGGGAAAGTTGTCATGGTAGTGTCACAACTACTGTAAATCGGGAAATGTAGAGAAGACAGGAATTCTGCTAAGTGTCAGGTATCCTCCAGAGCGCCCAAGAACTGCAAAGCATTTGCAAATGGGAAAGTGTGCTTATTTATTTATTTTTTTTAAGATGGATTGGTAGTAGCTGGAAGCAGGACATTTCAAGGGTATTGTAGAACTTGTCTCAAGTATTCTGAAGATTTTGGGAGGTGAAGTGTGCATAACATGAACTTTGGTGGCATCCTGCTAAAGCTAGGGTAATTAACCTGAAATAAACGAGTATCTTGTGCTATGAATGTTGTCCTGTTTTTAGCATACAGTGTAAGTGTTGTTTTTTTTCCCCGTGAGAATCATTTTTAGTTTAAAATCTATTTTATGTGCTGTAATGTGCTATAGAGTCTTCGTTGCGGTATTTTCGAATGCAAGAAGTGTCCAAGATGCACATGGTAAAACGGTGTGCTTACTATTCTGCTTGTCATCCCTTCTTAAATTATGTTGGCTACAGGTAGGATAACAAATATTTTTGATTGTGACACCAACATACTTGGTTGCACGAAATTTGTTTCCTGTTTAGTTAAAATGAGGTACCCCGTGTACAGGACGCCCAGTGAACCCAAACAGATGGGTGAAATAGCTGGCTATTAACTATAACAGGCTGTTATAACTCTGCTTAGCTGTCAAAATTGGCTTAAAAAAGTTAAATCTTGCTCTTTGGTTGCATAAGCATTGTGTTATTCCTTTAACCTCCCTCTCTCCTTATCCCAAGTCTCATTTGTAAGCTCCGAGTATAGGAAGGATGTGTACTCAAATTGGCGGAATACTGGTGCTGATCACTTAACCAGCTCTCTTACAAAACTTTACTGGCAGGATGGAAGCTTTACAGATGAAGAAACACAAATGATTAAAGTTGCCCTAATAGCAGTGTAGGCGGATAACTCTGTACATAGGTAACGCAAATACTGTATATTCAGATGTTGCAGTATTTTATGGAGTGTTGCTGAATTAATGGTTTAGAACTAGAAGCTGATTCGAGATTCGCTTTATTGAAGGCTGTAGTATACGTATAATAATATATTTATTATTGAGTTGTTAATTTAATTTAAAAAGAAAAAGTTGGGGAGCGATTAATGAGGGTGCTGATGCCAGAGCTAGTTTTAACTATTTAATATACTGCAAAGTAGTGATTTGCACTAAAGAAAGCCAAAAACTGAGGTCAGAAGTAGAAATAGGCTCAAAAAGCAGATTAGAAAGTATCTGTGGAAGGGGGTGTATCTTTATCTTGAGGTCATTAAAGCAAGAAAGCATTGATGAGGTGGCTGCACCATGCATATTCTACTTTTACAGTCTTTCGTAATAACCCCATTTCTGGAGCTCTCTGAAATCAGATGGTAAGGTGGATGGGCACTTGGCATGACTGGGTCTGGTGGTTGGGTGGTGGTGTTTTGTTGTGTTTTGTTTTTTTTTTTCTTAATTTGTTGAAGGGTATGAGATTGATTAAGACACAGAATAAATCTCCTAGGTGTAGTATGAGAAGTCTTCATCCTGTACTAAAGGAGTTTTAATTCTACTGTCTACCATTGTCATGAGCTTGCGTCTTTGTAAAATACTTCTATTAGTAAATGTAAAATGCTTTCTTGTAAAATGCTTCTAAAATACTTAATGCTTTCTCAAGTTATGTAGCAGGTGTTCCATGAGGCATGAACTGTAGTGTGTACCCGCTTAAATGGCAGACTGAGGAAGGAGACTTGTCCTGTGGCTCTTGAGCTGTGTGTTGACTTCTGGGAGTGTCATTCTGTCTTCTGTAGACTGTTGAATTTACTTAGTTTTTGGACTAGTATTACCTGGAATTTGGTTGCTTGGTTGAGTCTTTTACTACACTTAAGTCTCCATTGCTCTAGTTTTTGGAGCAATAGTTTGCAGAAATTTGTCTTGGAAAGTGTTCTTTACATCAAGGCATCCTTATATATATTTTTTGTGCAGTGTGTTAAATACTCTTTCTCAAGCTGGCTCATGTCTTACATGCATAAAACAGCAAGAAGGCTGTAAAACCTGTGTGCGCTTTTGGTTACCAGAGATGTCCAGAAAGTGCAGAAGTATCTATTAAATAATTTTGTTGTTGTTCTGCCTTTTTATTCTTTGCCTTTTTTTTTTTTTTTAACTGCAGAAACTATACTTTGTATTTAACTTCTATGGTAGAACTTAATTCACTGATTTTTATTATTTAGTCTATTACTGTCTGGCTGAATAATATCTGCTCAATTGCTAGACTGGGTTTTAAGTTTTAAAATGGGATATGCTGCAATCTGAGGTTTTTATTCATAGCTAGTTTGTCCATCTTTCACTTACCATCCACTGGATCTAATTCATGTCTGTTACTGACAGAAGGTTTCTTGTCTCTTATTTGGATACTTACAAACTCTTGATTTAGTCATCTTCCAAGCTTTCACGGGATAAAGTAAATTCAAAAACCCTGAACCTGTTTGTGTATACATATTCATATTAGAGATGCGTTATATTTATATGATATATTTAGTTAGAGTAGATGTCAAAAGCAAATTAGTTTTTTCATTCTCTTTCATCAGTTGTGTACTATATATATTATGCAGGGTTACCACTTTTTTCTGTCACTCTATGTAGGGGGAATTTGGGTGTGCTCATTTGCTTTTTCTTCTGCATAGGATGAAAGAGATAAATTGATTATCAAACGAAATGAGGTGCAACAGAAGTTGTATTCTACAGTTAATGAATTTATTTCAGAAGTGGATCAACTGTTCCTCTCTGAGCGCTCAAGAATGTTGCAGGTAGGGCAGGAACTTTTTACTGATTCTGAAACACTGAGAACCTTTGGAGATGTTTCTTAAATGTTAAATGCTTTATAGTTAGGGACCTTAACAGCAGGAGACGAAGCTTTAGGTTACACTTCTGAGGTAAGTTGTACATCTGACACCTGTCGTTCTCAATATTACTTGTGGTCGTGGTTTTTGGGATGTTTTGTTCCTGAAGCAAATTATCTAGGGTTTGGGCAAGAGTTTTCTCTTACTGTGCCGTGTTTGGTGACTAACAAATTCACAAAGCACAGAAAACTTAGATGGCGAGCACTGGACAGAACCTACAGTTAACAAGTCAGTGCATTTCCTGGTTGGGTTATAAGCTTTCCTAGCTCTTTCTGTTAAGTTGGCTGTGTAGTTTGGACTAGTATGGCAAAGTGCAGAGTGGTTAAAGCATTTTTTGTCTAAGGGACACATTAAACAGTACGGAATGTCACGTCAATACTGGGAGTCGTCTTCTCTCTCCCTATGCCTCTCCCCCTCCCTTCTCTCCTCCTCCTCTTCTCTTGCCCAGTGAACTCAACAACAGAAAGTGAGGGAGTAAATGAGGAGATAGGCTCTGTAGATGCAGTAGGAACTCTTGAAAATTAGTCTCACTGATGGTAGGACTATCAAACTGGTTTTTCTGGGCTTTGTTATTAGAAATAAATTTTCTTCTTTGTTTTAACTTCAGAAATACTGCTTGCTTTTGTTTTGATTGTGCAAGTGCTTTTTGGAGAGGGAAAAAGGTTAGCAATAGTTTTAACAGCTCGTCTGTACAAAATCTAGAGGCTTATTCTCCTACGCCTGTACAAGATTGGGCTCCTATGAAATACACCCCAGTTACAGGCAGTGTGCAGAGTTGTGTAAGGTTGGAGCAGTATTAATATAAGTAAAGTGTGGAATTATTTTTAAACACCTTTCAAATATGTTTTGATGCACTTATTTTTGGTGCTAGTCTGATATGCAGATGAGCATCTAATTAGAAAAGAGTTTGGATGAGTGGCATTTCATGGCTTTCTGTCATTGGAGACCCTGCATAGATCCTGCTTCTTCAAACAGGAAAACTGGTGTGTTTTTAGTGTGTGTTTAAAGGTTATGCTGTGCTAATCCACTAGGTGGTAGACATTAAACATCCTCTGGATAATTGTACTGCAGTGAAATTGTGATAGTTTTTTTTTTTTTTTTTTTTGGAAATACTTGAAGGAGTAGTGAAACGTGTCCATGTGTGTTATATGAGTTTTGTGCTTTAGCTTAATGTGTTGAAGGTCTTCCCCTGTATTAGAAGCTAGGTGATCAGAATAGCTTTCCCAAATGGAAGGGAAATAACCTCTTTGACAAAAATCAGTGAGGACCTTGGTTGCTGTGTTTCAGAGCTGAAGAGGTCACACTTGTACTGTCCTGGAGAAAAGAATGTGTTTCAGTGTGTATCAGAACAACGGGAGCTTGGGAACAAATGCCTGTCTCACTGAGGTTGTGCATTGCAAACCCACCGCATCGCACATTTCTTCTGACTTATGTTTTATGCTTTCCAGTAAGAACCATTGCTGGCCTGAGCTACAGACAAACTCCAAAAGTTTCAGTCCCAGCTGAGTCCAACTGACTGGGACTGAAACAAGCAGCTGGGTTTAGCTGCCTGTTTTCCAACTGGTAATATTACATTGGTTAAGAGGAAGGATGAGAGTATGGATGTGTATGTAAGTTACTCCAAAGCAGGCTGGGGTGTGAGCTGAACAGTTGTCAGCTGTTCCATGTTAGCTGCCTGTAAGCATGTGTTTCCTCTGCTGCACAGTAAGCCTATGGTAGCTTGTTCCTCCTATTTTGAGTTGTCACACTTAGCAGACTGGTTCGTGTACTTGTGGGCCATTGAGCAGTCTGTATGGTAACTTGTTATCCTGCTGATAAAGGTACTAATGCTTTAGGGAAGTATGTTTATGTGGAAGATAAATGGGAGGAAATAGGACTTAACTTACAAGACTCTTTTCCTTGAGGACAGTATGATGGAATACACGCAGATGTTCTTCTGGTGTGACTAGTTTTTGTAAACCTGAAAGACATGGCATATTATTAAAAAAAAAAAACACAAAAAAACAACAACAAAGGTTTGTCCGGTCAAATCTCCTTTTGTAGGGAGAATTTTACCTCTTGAGCTGTAGCAAGTTGTATGCAAACATCATTGCAGCTTAAATATTTTTGAGCATGAGACGTTCTACCCAGTTGCATGGAAGGCTGTTCTCTGGTGCATTATAAACGGAACCCCTTTTTGTTCTTTGTCCTAATGAGCATAACTTCACAGTCCAGCCCATAAGGTAGAAGAGACTAGAATATGAATGACACGATATGATCTGCTAAGCTTTTTGTGGTGTTTTTTCTTTGTGTTTTGGAGGGAGAATCAGGCTCTGTAGTGTGAGATCCTTTTCTGCATTATGTTTTCTGGTAGACGTGCTGCCACTAGATATGAAAGTGGAATATAAATCCTTCACTTAATGCACAAAGAGGATTTTGTAATAGAAGTAATGTTACGTCAGGAGGTAGTACCAAGTCTTTCTGCATTAGATGTCTTGATTTTAATCTATAGTATACTGTCACAAAGTTCTTCTGGCTTGCAAATGTGCTGTTTTTGTTTGCTGTATTTGATTCACAGGAATTGTCTGTTTCTCTGGAGATGGTTTATGGTCAAGTTTGTGAAGTGAATGACTCTGAGGAGGTGTTTCAACAGTTCTTTAAATGGAAGTGTGCTGAAATGGAGGAGTTTGTTCACATCAGAAATGATACAGATGCTGCTTTGCAAATTCTCATTGACTTGTTCAGTGGTATCGTAAAGGTAAGTCAAGTAAGTCCACTTCTCCTGGCACAGAAAAAGATGAAGCATGACATTGTATCTAACCAAGCTTGTGTGTGGCAGTTGTTAGCAGGGACAGCTGTCTATGGCAGGGAGCTTGTGCATATGAGCAGTGGAACTAAATGTCAGTGTGTCGTTGCAGGGGAGAAGGTGTGTGTTGAAGAACAGAGTGCTAATGTATCTCTGTGCTTAGCATACCTTTGCGGTGAGCTGGTACCAAGTGAGGGTTTATGCTTGCCTGCGAGAGGGTGTCTTTTGTCTAAAGATCAGTGTTTTAATGCAACTACAACTCTGATATATCTAATACTCTATCTAATCCTTATGTGACTGAAATACTTCCATTAGTCCCTTCAAGTAGCCCTTCAAGTAGCCTTTGGATAGAAATATTTAAGATTTTAAAAGGTGCTAGTTCACAAATGCTGCTAAAAGAGATGAAAGAGCACTGTAAATGAAGACTTAACATTATTGGAGAAGCCAATCCAACTCAAAATGGTCTAGATACAGGTTGCAGGCAAATATATAATAATTTTCTCATTTGAAATACTGAATGTGGAGAACTTACGCAAATAAATTGCCCACTTTTATTTGCATTTCCTACAGTATTTGATGCTGAAATACCACATGGATGCTTGGGCTCTTTTAATCTGTGTTGTAGAAATTTGGGAGCATTGAAGCAAGTACGTCTGTACATGGTATTTGTCTTAAAAGGAGGTAAACTGTGGAAGTGGGTTATCACTGAGCTCTGTTTGTAAAGAAGGTGCAAAGTTAGGAAGTAACTTTCTCACTGTTCTGCTTCTGTGCTTAATACCTGTGTTCTTGCTGAGTTTGAACTCTTAATCTTACAGAGAGGACTGTAAGCTGCTCTTCCTTTATTCCTGCAGACCCAGCTTCCTCGATTGCCTTTTCTGTTGCACTTTTATGTGTAAATATTCTCAGATAGTATCAATGTAACCTTCCTGCCCAGGTGAATTGTGCATAATCCAGCAGTGTTGTATCATTTTGTAGTGAATAGATTTTTGCATTTTGTGGTACCCAGACCATTTGGAGTGGCCAGATGTTGTTATGAGTAATAGTGTGCCTTAACCTCATGGTAAATTCTGTTCACTAACAGCATAGGCTTGGTGCATGTTGTGCGCAGCATAATGTTTATGAATTACTTGCAGATATTTATAACCATGTCAATTATTAGACTGGGAAAACGTGCAGGTGGGTTTGCGTGATTGCTGTGTGCAATTCAAAGTGCTATTTTGCATGTATGCAAGTGACTGAAGTACAAAAGTGACTAAAGTCTGCTAATGTAATGATGAACTCGTTTACCTGTTTTAAACCTGAACTTTTCCATGAACAATTCAACTTCTTGCTTGGTGAATTGTGGCTACATCAGTTCTAGAAATTGCTGTATCACTCAAGTGTCAGGCAGTTAAAGGTGATATTTGACAGAAATTCTGATTAGGTTTCCAGTAGTGCTCATTCTTTGTATTTTTTTTTTGCTTGTTCTTGCTGTCTTCTTGCTAAGTTTTAACTTTCAATTATATGGCTGTATTTTTCTTCTTTGAAGTGTTTTGACCTGTCATCAGAAGCATCTTCAGATTTAGAGGAAGTGGCTGTCAATGTGGATGAAGTTCTCAAAAACGTTGAGATGAATATTTGCAAAGAACTGAAGACTGACTTAACAGTAAGTTCTCAGCATTTCTGTATGTTTTATACATCTTTGATTTCAGTTTAAGGCTTCTCTTAATGTACTAGACGAGTTTGTTCACTACGGAACAGCGTTTTTTTTCTTTGTGGAAGTACGATTAAAAAGTCACTAAGGTTGCTCCCTAGAAAATAATGTTTTCTAGGCAACAGGCTGAGGACAGACTGGGGTTACAGGAACTCAACTCTGTGACTTAGTTAACTAAGAGATACTGAGAAAATTGGTGCTTCCCTCTGTATGCAAAGAGAAGGTCATACATTTCTTTGAGCTGCTCTGAGTTTTGGTGCTTGTGCTGAAAATATAGGTAAGTAAGTTTCTGTTGCATCTTGCAGATGTTTATAGATAAATTTTCTGTTTCCAGTCTCAGTGACAAAATGCATCTCCTTTTTGCATAGAGCAAGTGTTTTTGCCTCACTGGGAATCTTTTTCTGATGCTTGTGTTAACTTTTTCTCCAGTTCTTTACCTTACCTGTTCTGTGTTTCCTCGGTTCTCTTGCTGACTCTTCAAGGTACTTGCGTTGTCTCCGCAGTGAGCCCCTTTTGTGCCAGAGAATGATCAGCAGATGTTGAATTTGTCCTCTAATTACAGAACAGCACACCAACAATTTAGCCTGCTTCTGAATGCTATCTGCAACAGAACCAGCAACTCCTTTGCAAGAAAGGTTGCTTACTTTGATGTTTCATATCTATTAAACCATTCTATCCTCAAAAACATTTAATGAAAAAAATTCCTTTATAGCATGTGGAATATGAAATGGATCCTCTGCGTGGAAGTGCTGATGAAGTTTATTTTCCTGAAACTATTGGATGAACTCTTAGACTTGCTAATTTCTCCTTTTGTCATCTTTAAGAAGAGGAAAAACTGATGGACGAGTTTTTTCAGTAACAGTGGAATTTCTCAGTAAAGGTTTTACATATGGAACCTTGATTGTATGAATGGAGAATGACTCAATCCCTAATATCATTCTGTGTCTATAATTCAATCTAGGAACATGCTGAGATGGAGAAGGGAATAATTATGAGTGCATACAGTAAAGTTGTGCATAAAGTTCGTCAAGAGCAGAATCTGATCAGTGTCATACAGAACAGATACTTGGCCAGCATTGAGGTTAGTCTGTCACACTGGCATGTATTAGCAGCACTTTCTGACACTTTCTTAAAAGAAGCACTTTAGTTTTTTCTCTTTAACTTTATAATGGAAATTCTAGGTGTAAGTTGGTGATGAAAGATTGGTTGGGTTAAAGTTTGAGAATAGTAGTTGTGCGTTACCTCAGCCAAGGCTTTGTTTCAGCTAAATACAAAGCGTGGTGTGTGTGTGGTTTTTTTTCCTTTTTTTTTTTTTAATGGTGGAAGCTGCAATCTCTGGATTCATTGCAAATCTGCAGTATGTAATTGAAGGGAACTAAGGTTAAGTAGAGTGTCTTCCAGGACATTGTTAAAACCATTAAAATGAAACACAGTGAAACACTATTTTGTGGGAAAAACCCTGAAAACTGAATTCAGATAGGCTTAAGGCAGTTTCTCTGATGTATTGGATTAAAGCATATTAAAATAGAATGCTTGAATGTTTTTCTGTTTTTTCCTAGTTCAAAAAACAAGCTGAGGAATGGCTGAATAAAAGTCCTAATATTGACAACTTATTATCAATTAAAAAAACTGTGAAAAGCTTGAAGGCCCATTTAAGATGGAAACTGGCTGAAAAGAACAACCTTGAGGAAGTATGGAAACATTACAGTTTTTGTTATTTCAGATTCATTTAGGAACGTGAACTTTGTCCAGATCAGTGGTAACTACATGGAGCAGTTTGTGCCCTCTTGTGCTTCAAAGATAAAATCAAGCGTCCCTTCAGTCAAGACATAGTTGCTTGACCTGAATTTGCTTTAACTTTATGTAGACGTTTTTTCAGTCCCTAGCCACGCTACCGATGCTTTTAACTAGCTCTGTGAGGAGCTAAATACCTGCATTTCATTTCCTTCATGTCAAGCTAGGAACTGCAGTTAGGTAACACTATCTTAAAAATCATGGGAAACCCTTCACAAAAGGCAGCTGCTGTGAAGTCTGGGACAGCCCTGGCAGGAGCCCTTCTGGGGAGGAAAGGGGTCCCTCTGGTGGCCGTCACTGCTAAGTACTGCATGTCTGCTGCTGTTTTTACCCTGCTGCTGGTGTGATTTGTGTTTTCTGTAATGCGTCTTACACTGATCACTCTGAAGGGTGATACTTGTGTGCGTAGTGCTCACTTTACTGGAGCTGGTCTGTCTTACCTCTTCTGTTCGAGTGTGTAACAGCAAGTAAATTAGACTTAACCTACAAAGCTTCCACTACGAGCCACGTCCACGTTGTTCATAATGCGTGTACCTCCCTTTTGGAGGCAGAAATCAATGTCTGTTCCAATTTTCAGGGTTTCCCCTTGCCCCTCAAAGTTGAAAGAATGCAAATATTGCCTTTAAATCAAATAAACAGCGCTGGTGCTGTCACGGATGCATAGATCACACATTAATTACTCTGGAGATGCTTAAGGAAGGAAAACATGCATGTGTCTTTGTAAGTGTTGTGAAGGGGCAGTGACCTTCCAAGAGGGATTTAAAATGAGGGACATCGATGAAAGCCACTGGTAAAAGGGTTCCTGATAAATGAGGTGAATGCGCTATTTTTTTAAACAAAAAAAAAAGCTCTTTGACTTAAGAAACGAGTAGGCAAAGGGCTAGAACATGTTGTCTGTTATGTAAATAAATGGTGCACCTTTCGGTGTGATCAGGTTCTAAGAGAATCTCTTGGGTTTCCAGGATGGAGCCTGAAACTTGAGAATGCATTTAACTCTGGAACTGTGATACTAAAACTGCTTTTTAATCCTGATATAGTAGATAACTGTTGTTTGGTATAATAGCAGAATGGGAATTGTATGCTAACTTTGTTATTCCTAACGCAGTCTGATGATTGCAGTGAGCTTGAAATGACAAGAATAAAAGAGGAAATTGCTGCTCTGCGAAATGGGGTTCTTCAGGAAATATACAAGGAACGTGAAGAATATGTAAGTATTAAATTATTTAGACAGATAAAATAAAGCTCTGTGAGGCACATCTGCATTTCAGTTGCTTTTAATGTATGATGTGGATACAAAAATCACATTTTTAAAATTTTAGTGTTGAATGTTAAGGTGGCCCTATTTTGGCAAAATCTCTGGGAGATGGAAGGGAGGCTGATCAATTATTTTTTTTTGTTGTTTCTCTTTGGACATAGTCTCTTCAGACACTTCTTTGCATCCCCATCCCCTCCCCCAAATGGGGTGAAGTGAGAGAAAGTGTGAGCTGCAGTTCTTGACCCAGAAGAGCTGCAGGTTAAAGTGTAAGCTCAGTTACTGAAAACAGACTGTTTTGTGCAAGTAAGGCAAATGTTTACTTAAGAGTGGACTAAAACAGGGTTTTATCCTGAAGTGAAGGAGATCACCCTTCTCTAAGTCCTCTGTATGGAGAGAAGAATTGAAACAATCACCTTTAAAGAAACAGAAGAGTACCAGGGATTATGATGACGATGTATCTTACCTCTGCAGACCTAGCATTTGTGCAAAATAGTTAACTTGCATTATGGTTGTGAGAGATCTGTAGATGCTTGAGTGGTTTGATCTATGTTACTACTTGATTTCTGTTTTCTTCAGTTTCGTTCTAGTGAAGCTGTGTCCTTTGTAGGCCTACTAAAGCCTGTTTTAGGAAAAAAAGGGGATATCTTTCCTTCATAGCACATGAGCTCTTCAAGGCCTGAACTTTATTCACTCTTTGAGCTTTCCAAAATCTATCTATGCATATTGAAATGCTGTATTAGTGGGTGAGGTGGGGTGTTGTCCCTTCCCTGTCTTACTTTGCATGGTGCTACTGAAAGTGGAACAGACATGGATATCCATTTGAATGTCCTGGTCCTAACATTGCAAATGTTAGTGTATATGGTGTCAGAAGCTAATGACCTGAAGCTTGTTTCCTTCGTTTAGGAGAAACTTTCCTTCTTGGTACAGAAATGGTTCCCTGAGTTGCCACTTCTTTATCCAGAAGCAGGAATTCTAAGCTATATGGTAAGCTGAGGTTGTGATGGAGTCTACTGTTAGTTACTGTTTAAGGCACTCTCATGGCTTTGTGTCCCACTGCCTGCCCTTCTGGGTGGTGATCAGTATTTTGTTGGCTGCCTTACAACGGGCATTTTGTGTGCAGCCAGCCTCTTGCTAACAGATGTGCTAACTTCATTTTTAACAATTCCCCACTGGGTTTGTGCTTTGTTAGGTTGATTGAGGAAGAGAAGGGAGTCAGAGCCTGTGATTGTTGCTGGCTGTTAATACTGTACTCTTATTCTGGCTATCTGTGCGTATGTGTGCTTCAGAATTCGGGTGGACTTCTGTCGCACAGCCTGGAGCGAGAGCTTTTAGATGCTGAGCCCATGAAGGAGCTGAGCACAAAGCGGCCGTTAGTGTGTTCGGAAATTCAGGATCAGAAGGTTCTTCTAAAGGTAATGTTGGTCCTGGCTTTCAGTTAGTGCTGCAGGTGAGATCCCGACCTGGGAATGTGCTGATTCTGAATGAACTCTGCTGTTCCTTTTGTATTCCTGCGTTTAACAACCCTTTTCTGATATGTGTTTTTTTTTTTTTTGTCAGGGCCTGTAGAACACAAGACCTTGTTCTCTGTCTGGATTGTTTCCCTGTTACTGATTTTGTCACTTCTTTTGAGGGCAGCTGTAGTGAGCAGTGCTTCCCCTCTGCTGTCTGTTCTTTGTCGTATTTGGAGAACCCTTTAACTTTTTCATTACTCTTGTTGGCAAAAACACAAATGATGCAAATGCTGTGTTGTCTTCCAGATGATATATCACTGTGAAACTTTAGGAACTACTGTGTTAACCTTGCTCTTTTTCTTCTCCAGTGTGCTAGCAATTGAGAAACGAAGGGTTATATTATTACGGGAGGCATAGTTGAATTTTTTTTTTTTACTTAATACTTTTTAAATAGGAGACTTGCTACTTATTTTGTTGTTACAGAGTAAGTGTTACAAGTATGGAAGCAATCTATGACAGTTGTTACTGAATTTTGTGATAAATAGAAGAGTTTTTTGATGGAACTTAATGGTATGCCTTTCTTTAATTAAAAAAGTGTCGTGCAGTGATGTTACAGACATTAGGAGTAAGAGCTTGGGTATTTCTGTTTTGTTTTTCAGGGATACTCTGTAGATGTGAGCTCAGAAGGCAAAGTGATTGAAAGAGTTGCCAAGTATCACAGGGCCTGGAATCAACAAAAAGAGAAATCTGGCTTACTACAACTGTTGTTCCTTCTTTTCTGCAAGGCAAGATTCAAATTGATGATGTTGCTTGTTTTTTGTTGTTGTTTGGTTGTGTTTTTTTTTTTTTAAGTTTAAGCAGAAGAACTTTTAAGTTGGAATTTCAGGCTTTGATATTTTTTTGAGTTGGTGCATTGAATCAGAAAAATATTTCCTTTCTAACTTCAGTTTAGATGAACTATTTTCTTAGTAAGCATCAATTGATATATCACATATCTAATGCATGTTAAATTTTCCAGTGTTCCTAATATTGGAAGCAATGTATTCTTAAACTTTCGTTTGTTTTTGTTGTTAAAGTCTGATCCTCTGGTGTATTTAATGGTCCCATACTACCCAGGGGCAAGTCTGCGAGCTTTACAGGCTGATACACCTTTAACGTTACAAGTAAGTATAACTGAGATTACCAGCATTTTCCTTTTCGTATGTTTGGACTGAACTCTTCACACTGTGCTGTATATTACGCTGCTGGAGGTGTGTGAGCAGTGTTCTTCCTTTGGTGGCTGCCAGTGACTGTACAGAGTTGCACAACATAGCCTGACTAGCATTTGGTCAAGCAGTAGGCTGTAATTTTGTAAAAGAGATTCTGCTTGGATACACTTCCTTCTTCTATTAAAATCAGTGCCTCAGCTGTACTGCTAGTAAACTTCAGAAATTCTAGAGTGAATAAGTTAAATTTGTAAGTGCAGGCATTCTTGTATTGAAGTTTAGAGGACTTACGGCGGGGGAGGCCTTTGGGGTATGTGTGCAGGAGGTGGTGTTCTCTCCCTTCCTTCCTCCCCACACCATTCATTGGCATTTTGGCCAGCCAGCATTTCTCAAAGAGGAGGTAGCCAGAAGCCTGTACAATCTTTTCCCTAGTTATGTTTGACTCAAAAGCTTCTGCTTGTTAACTTGGAGGCACTTGTAAATATATGTATCCCAAAATATATTACATGGTTTTAATTTTTTATTTATGTTTGTTTAATGTTACTGAATTGTTAACCAGTGATTACATCTTGTTTGTGAAACAAAACAATCAGATGACTAGCTCTGCAAGTCATCACAGTCTTACTGGGAATTAATCCATACTTCATAAAGCAATTGTCAGGAACTTTGAATGTGTGCAATCTTTAAATAATTAAAATGTCTCAATTTTGGAATAGAGACATTTGATACTGTTTTTTGGTTCTTCCATACCTATCTTTGTAATACACACCAAAATTAAATCATTAGGAGGCACTAAAAGTGATGAAAGGAGTTGCCCAAGGTCTGCAAACGTTGCATGGAGCTAATATAGTACATGGATCTCTGCATGGAAATAACATTTTTGCTGTGAATCGAAAACAAGGAATCGTTGGAGACTTTGATTTCACTAAACCAGAGGTAAAACAAAAACAAAAAGCAACTAAAAAAACCAACCTAGTGACTTTTAGTCAGTTATGTATCAAAATAGATGTAGTACATAGGATCTATTGATAAACACTGTGCTCTGCAGTGGGATTCCAGTTTTGTGTTCTGAGTAGGGTTGGGTGGTTTCAGTCATGCTGGGATTTTTGTAAACACAATCTAATCTTGGATGGGGAAGAAAAGAACTACGAGCATGAGCCCTCATTAAGGAAAACAACGAAACAGAAAAATATGGAAGTTGCAGTACTTGGTAGTTGGCTCTCTTCTATATTTATGGGTAATCAGCATCAGCAGAGGTGAGAGGATGGGAAAAATATGGGAAAACTGGCAGAATTGATAATACAACCAAAGTGGTGCTGAGTGTCTCGAACCATTTTTTATATTTTTTTCTTCTAATTTGAGAAGTTCTGTAACTTGTATTCTTTATTACCTTATGACCTTTAATAGTTCCAGTGTGTAGTAAAATTTGTCAGCACTATTTTTCTATCACAGTTACAGATGACAGATATGTGACTATATCCTTTCTCCTTTACGCCCCATATTTTCCACTAGTAAAGGAGGATTTTACGTTACATTTGGGGTCAGCACAGAATGCTACGATAAAGTTGTCTAATCAATTAAATTAGAGATACCTCTCCTTCAATCTGCTATTGGTCTAACTTAAAGAGCACATTTTTTTTCCCCATAGGAACAACGTGCTATTGCAAGCACGATGGTTGTCAGTTCCCTGAGTTTAGTTTCTCCTGAACTGAAGATGGGACAGCCAGCTTCTCCAGCCTCTGACATGTATGCTTACGGCTGCCTTCTGTTCTGGGTAAGTCGTGGCTTATGAGAGAATTTCTTATAAAACTGGGGAACTCTAGCAGCCTTTATAAACAGCAATATGAATATGTTATTTTAAAATTCTGCTTGAAATATTTTGGAGAAGTGTGCATATTTTAAACTGAGTGGTAGGTGTGGAATAAATGGGAGTTGAGATCATGGGCAGAAGGCAGTGCATGTTTCTGTAAGGTATACAATGTAATTTGTATAGTAACATGACCAAAATAGTTTTTGTTCCTGTTTTTGCTGTGGATAAGTGACAGTGGCAGTTCCATCAGCTGCACAACGATCCTGTGGCACAGAAGGGGTGACTGAAGCTATCTTCAAACACTGTGATAGGGACATAAGCCACAAGTTGATCAGTAGCTGTTACCAGTTACCTGTGCTGAGAGGATGAAGCTGGTTCTTAGAAAATCATTCTTCGTTATGGTTTTGTCCCAGTTTAGAGCAGTTGCTTAAAATTAAGTAATTTTTCTACTGAAATAGATGAACTAAAGTGTAGCTTAATATTGTAGATGCTTATGACTTACTAATGTGGTATGGTTTTGTTGGAACATTTTCAGTGCCACTATTCAGATCTTCTGTTCAAAAAAAAATTTTTTTACAAGCAGAAATGAATAAAGTGAGTGTAAAGCAAAAAAACCCACCACCACCAAAACAAACAAAACCTTAAACCACCATAACAAATGGAGGGCCAGCAATGTCTGGCTCTGCTCAAAGAGAATATCTGGGATGCAACAAGATCTGCAGTCTTCTGAAAACCCATCTCCAAGCTTTCCAGCGGAATTTCAGGTTAATCCACGTGTAACAAATCTCCAGCTCAGTCTTGGTGTTGTATTGACCATTTGATGGAAAATTTTAGTTCATATTCTGGTGTTATGTTCAGCAATTGCCAGTTTGATGGCAGACACTTAAATTGTGTTCTCCCTCATTGAGCAGCCTTACTGCTTCTAAGATGGAAACAGGGGTTTTGTGAGTTCTCAGCTGCTCTGTGTCACAGGAGCCCAGCCCTGACCAAATGCATACTTCTTCCCATTGTTTTTGTTGTACAGAATAGAGGCATTTTCAGCTCAACTTGCTATCAGGGTTTTGAAAAACACTGTATACAGGCATGGTTCTAGGCATTAATAAGGGCTGGGGAAATTCCACTTTGCTTATGGATGTTGGGTTCATGTTTGTCTGTTGGGTTCATCTTCTTTAAGAAGTGCTGTGGGTTATTAAATGTACAGCTTAGACATGGACTTTGAGTCATATTTTAAAAAGTCTATTTCTTTTGACTTCTAAAAGTTTCTTCTCTGCTATTTTTAGTGCTTTTTTTTTTCTCCTGTGTAAGGCAAACGTGAGTGCCTTTATTTTACACTACTGTGAAACTACAAAAAAGCTTTTCCCTGCCCATCTTCCACAACAGCCCCCTTTCAGTTGAAACATGGAATCTCCTTGGCTGTTATCTGTTCAACTGAAGGGTAAAACAGTGTTACATTTTATGTATCTTTTAATTTACAGCTTTGCATTCAAAACCAGGAATTTGGCCTAAAAGAAGATGGAACACCTGAGGTGGAAGCAGTTGGCATGGTATGTTAATCCTCAGATGAGGTAGATTAGACTGGTCTTGTTTAGAGGTGATTAACTGATACATTATTTAAAGGAAAAACAAAAAATGATTATAAGTGTTGGGTTGAGAAAATGTTCTGAATTTGATATTCTAAATACCAAGTAAAAATAAAGTAATATTTGAGAAGGTATAAAACCCCAGGACTTTCTGAAATATTAAGTCCAACCTCAGAAGGAACAACTTCATAGCTAACTGTTCATTGAGTGACACCAAGTTACAGACCTGGGGAATAAGTCATTGAGAGTTGTGCCTTGAAGGAGGTACTGGAGTTAGAAGCCTGTCTTTTCCGAAATCAGGGAAGTTGTGTTTGTTCATCTGTCTTCTACATAATAATTGCACAATTCCTAAGCATTAATAAAACAGCCAATTTCCATTTTAATCACTTAATTTGGTTGTAAAGTCACAGTGTACCCTTTATCTTCTGCTTTTTTGTGTGTGTGTGTGAAACGTAAGCTTTCTTAAATGCCTCAAGCAAGTGCAGAGGTGTGAGAGGACCTCAAGTGGTAAGATCTAATGTTGCTGTTTTCAGTGTTTTCTGTCAGCCACAGTTCCATGCTTGCCCTATGCTAGCAACTGTTGCCATCTTGAACTGTATTTTCAGTCTGTTTTTTGAAACTTACCCTTGCCCAATGTCTTGATGACTCTTGAAAATAAGAGTAGACCTGTGTGCTTTTGTATTTCCCAACTTAGGTCTCCAACTTTGAAGTAGATAATTTTATGGCCTTCTCTATGCCTTGGAGGAAAATAAACTAAAGGATATTCAGGTTGACGAAGGCATAGGCTATACAGGAGAAGGCTATAAAGTTACCTACTCATGATTAACATCCAAGAGATGGGATGCTACCGATCAGAAAGCAAAGGATCGTCTTCAGAGTTGGACACTAAAGTTTGGAAATCTGAAGGCACACAGGTTTACTGTTTCACATAAGCTTTCAGTCCTCAGGCCAGGACTTAAGACATTTTCTCTTGCCTGCTTTCAGCTTCTATGTTTGCTACAGGTGATTCCTTTTTCTTATCTCTTACGTGTTTCCAACTTTTATGCCACCATATATAGCTTAAAGAAATTCTCTGGGAGGTAGGTTTTCAGGCCTTTTTCAAATGACTAGCTTGCTTAGACTACTTTCCACCTCAGCCTTCTGCTGGACTCTTTTAGTTACTAGTTCTTGTCTTCTTGCCCTTCCCACCTCCTCTGAGCGGGCTACCCTTGTGATTTTTAATTACTGGGATAAATTTCTCACATTGTGCTTTTTCTTTTGACCTCACTTTAAGTGATAACTTTGCCTTTGAGTGTTTTGGTTTTTTTTTGATAGCTTTGTTTTTGGATTTGAGAAGGCTGTGAGACTCTTTAAATCATGTCTGACACTATTATAAAAACCCTGCAAGCTGTTTAGTTTTTAAGTGAAGTGTTAATAAATAGAATTCTCTAAGGAATATAGGAAGGAGTTAGAGGTAAGTCTCCATGTTACCCGGAGAAGTAGAGAGGTGCTTGAAGTGGAAAGTGTAGAATGAAACAGCAGAGTTGCTGTTGGTCTGATAAGTTTTGGTTGTTTTAGCAAGGGAAAACAAAACCCTACTAAATCCCTCTTTTTATTGGTTGTACTTCTGTATTAATGATGAGAGTGCTTTGCAAAGCTGTCTAGGATAACATGGTGCAAAAATTGGTCTGCATTTACTAGAGCTGTGTTCATTCTGAGCTTAGTGTATCCTCTTTATTTAAGCTCAGAAACTGTCATGATACAGTATTAGACTACCACAGCTGTAGTGCTTCCAATGTCCAGGCCAGGTAGCTTGTGTATCACTGCCTAGCACAGTGCTGTAAATAATTTTGTTCCATTAGGTCACTGGTCTCCTCTACAGTGCATTTTAATAACTTTCACCTGTTTTCCCCAGTGTCAAAATCACAACTATTAAAGCACAGGACTACCTACCAAATCCATCTGGAAGATTAATTCCAGCGTGACACTATTGTAAAAAATAAAGGAATAAAAAATGTAGCATTTGAGCATTGAGGTCTTCATGTAAATAGCATTTCTTATTCCTCATTATAGTTGCTCAGTTTTTATTAAAAACTAAATGAGTCTCATGAAACGTGTAGTGCTGTAGGAAAGAAGATCCAGTACTTAACGATTCATCATGATTCTATGATCATTAGTGCAAGCTGTAGGATTTTAAAAATACTCCACGAAACTTGCACAGAGCCATCTGTCCAGTGCATCATTTAGGGTTGTGCATAATAATCCTTAGATTCTGAAAGAAACTTTCTTTCACACATAAGGAAAACTTGTTTAAGGAAGTAGAAAAGAGTTACTTGAGACATAAAAAAAATGAATTGGTTCACTTTGCTTTCTGTAAGCTTTCTGCATAAGTGGCCGGTTTCAGCTTCCCTTACTTTTTTAGATCTTTTCTTACGGGTATCTTGTGAAGTGCAACATCTGCTTTTATCTGAAAGACAAATGTTCTTCATTATTGTTCTTAGCAGGGATTCATTTATTTTACAGTTCTCAGTAAGAGCAAAGTTCTTGATAATTTTTCACTGATAAAAAGAAGCAGCTTTTTTCTTTTTTTAAAAAAAACTTTGCCAGGTGATACAATTCTAATCAATGCATCTTTGTTGGTAGTTTTTTAAGGATTCATCCTGGATATGTGTGTGTGCATGTGCACAAACTGTCAAAGCTTGCTGCAAAGCAGTTTGTTCTTCCTGCAGTTCACAGGAACATCCGTGAGGGTTCTACTAAGAAACGTAATACTAATAAATATATTTCAACAGTTTCTTGGGGAATCTCAAAGACCTCTGGCTGTTAATCCTTGTCCCAGTTCTTGGGGAAAATCTATTTTGCTTTTAAGGACTTTATCTTTAATCAGCTTATTCAGAATTAATCTCAGTGCCCATCTGCAGGCTTTTGACAGGCTGGTAGTTTCCCTTCCATCTCAGTCTCATGCCTAGAGGAATTGTACACTTGCAACCATTATTTTTTTGTTTTGTTTTGTTTTCAGGAAATGTAAAATTAACGCAGGAAGGTAACACTGAGTTTCAACAAGGGGATATTAATTTTATATAGCTGTTGAGGAGAAGCGGTGATTAGAGACCTGATCTTGTACCTTCCGTTTTGCCATGCTGAGCTCCAGTATTCAGTGTACTTCAGCATTCAGTTTTGTATACTTATTAAAAGGAGTAAATAAGATCAAATCAGTTGGAGTAAACACAATGAAATGTTGTCCTACAGTAGTATTACTTAAGGGATCAGTTTGAGGTTTCCGTAGTGTGAGAAAATGGTGAAAAGGGGAAACTTCCTGATGATATTTTGATTATTTTTTTTGAAGTGGGGATATGGAAGTGCAAAACTTTTCAAGCTCTTTAAATGCCTGGGCTTTCTTCATTTTTAGTTCTACCAAGGAAGTGTGTAGGCATGATTTACTTCTGCATTGCAGTGCATCAAATGTTTGAATGTTTCTAACTAGAGATTCTCTTTTATGCGAGAGATAGGTGAGGGGTGGTGTGCAGGTATCTCGTGCTTTGCTGTTCAGTTGACCCAGGTCAGAGGTGATGCTGCTTGCAGAGGCTACAAACATGAACGCCCCCTTGTGGGAAGATTATTTTTACGCTGTTTTTTATTAATCTATGTCTTTAGATCATCATTTGAGATTCATTCTTGCAGTACCCTTGTTCAAATCCAGTGTGTGCCGTTCCTTCCTCAACAGCTGACATGTATGCATATGTGTAGCAGCTGTGTTCTTGTGCTTTATGCATAGAGTCCAACACTGTTAATATGCTACGCATTTAGGCACGTAATCCCTTCTGAAAAGTCCAAACAGCTTAAGTGTAAGTGATGGCCTAATAGTAAAACAGCTGCTGTTGATTTAGATCCCATTACTCCCATTACTTAATCTTTTTTCTTGGATTTCTTGCAGAGTGATAAAGTAATAGGACAGAGTTAAAAGTTGATGTTGTAGAAGGTGAATAGCACCCATTTTGTTCCTACTCAGTAGAAAAGCAGACTCCAAAAGCCCATGGCAGGGTGTGGGGGAGTGGAATTAGATGATAATTAAGGTCCCTTCCAACCCAAACCATTCTATGATTCTGTGTTTCTCTAAAAAGCTGGGAAGTTAGTGTTTTAAAACACAACATACACTCTTCTGTGAAGTCTGCTGGCACCGAGTTGGCAGACCTGTTGCCAAAAGCTTGCTTTTATTCTGTTGTTAACAAGCACCATGTCTGTTAAGGGTGCAGACCATGGAGAGTGCTGTGGTACAAACTTTTGTGAGGGCCCTGCGCTGCAAGCATTTATGAGACCTGTTCATCAAATACTTGGTTGTTATTTGAAATCGTGTTTGTTTCATTTGCTCATGAAATTTTTCTCCCTCTGTTTGTAGGATGATAAAGTTAAATCTCTTCTTCAAAATTTGTTCTGCTGTAACAGACTGACAGCTGAGCAGGTGCTGGGAGATGATTGCTTCCTCTTAGTTGATGCGATTCCAGATCCTTCACAACCAGGTGAAGAGCATGTGCTACACAAGGAGCATGATTCTGAGAAGATGGATAAAAAGCAAGATGCAATTAAAATTAACTCTGAGGAGAATGGGATAAACCCTACTCCAATAGATAAGGAACTTGTCCATGATATGTTTGATTGAAACTTCTGTTTCTGTTTATTTTTGAAATCAGTTGTCCTGATTTGAAATCTCAGAATGTAGAAAGTTGGGTAGGTGCAGTCATGTTTTGGGGTTACATAACCTTAACTGCATTTTCTTCAGAGTACATTTGATTCTAGATAAGAGTTCAGAGATACAGGTGTGGTGTTCCTGATTGTGTTCTTAGTTTGTCAGTCTTCTCAATTTGTCTGTTATGTAGGCTTTAATTTCACAGGATATAGTCATATTAGATGCCAGAAGTATTTAAGATGAAACTGTAGCGACTCGCTTTTGTATCCAGTCTTCTCTCCCCCTTCTTGCTGCAACTGTAGGTTAGATGTTCCTGTTAGAGGTGCTCTAGGGTATTACCTTTTTAGTTGCAGGTTATTCAGTACTCAAGGTTTACAACAGCAACTACCTTCAAGATTTAAGAAGAAAAATCTCTGACAACTGGTCAAGGAAATGGGGAGCAGGCTGCCGCTGTTCTGTTTTTCTGCATTTGCAAAAGGCAATTGACTTTCAGGAGCGCATCGTTTTAGTTGCTCTTTTGCAGTGCTGCTGTGCTAACCAGGATGCTATACACATGCATGTTGCAAAAATTACTTTTTATCTGTCTATTCTGCATAACTGTGTGTCTGTAAATCTGTTCTCATTGTTCACAGTAGCTATAAAAATACCATTTTGAGTGGGTTTGCCTACTTACTTTTCTGTTAACATTGCCATTGAAATAGTTTTTGTCAGGTCTTTATTTCTACAGGAAATTGTTGTTTATCTTTATGAAGCTTTTCTTTTATCAGAAAAAAAAATGGTTAAAATGTTCAGAGTTGCTGTAGCAATATATTTAGCCTCTGGGTGTTGCTCTTGGACAGTGCTGTTGGCAGACTAGTATTTTGTAGAGGAATTACTAAAGCTGCACGTTGTTAGATGAAGAATGTAGAAATCCAGTATGTAACGGACAAGACCCAGCAGTAGGGAAACCAGGAAGCCCTCAGGTACAACAGCAATTGACAGTGGGTAGATGATGTTTTTCCACCTTAAATCACTTTTTTAAAACACAGAGTAGCATGAAAGATGCTTGGTCCTTTTTCATTAAATGATAATGATTTTACAATTTTTGTATTACGTATATAATCAATGATACCAAAACCTTTGTTAAAAATGTTTTGGACTTAGAGTTTTTGGTTAGTGTATTAAATATATTTTCATTACTGAAATCACAGAAGAATAATGCCTTGTTTTTTGTCAATGAAAGCAGCTGGTAGCAGTTTTGTGAGATAATTGCCAAATATGATTGTAGCCTTTCACTGTTAATAAAAGGCTAACTTTAACTAATGTTAAACACTGAACTGAGTTCTGTTTGGTTTGTGTCTTGCTGTATACTGGAATAAATTTTTGCCCAATTTTTCTGCACGTGTCCATGCAACCTAAAGCATATTTCTTAAATCCCGTAACTACTAACCTTTGCTTTCTGAAACTAGAAGTCTCTGTTTATGCTTGATTCAAAAACTGCAATCTTTTCCAAATCTCTTCACCAACTGTAAGTAATCTTTTTTACATGAGGGGTGAAATTATTTTTAAAACCTGAAATTAAGCCTTTGAAAGCTTCTGGTACATACAGGTGTCAGGGTATGGGACAGCCTTTCTATTTGAATTAAGTGTTGATTACAGTTTTTCAGTGTCACCAGGTTTGTTTATTTCTACTTTGACCTTTCCTATGGTAATTTTGCAGCTCTGGCTTCCTTCTCTTTCCTTATTTGCCAGAGACATTAAGAAACAAGTTGGTTCAGAGTCACATTGCACAGCTATCCTGCTGAAGTTACATACTAATCCATTTCAATGGACTGCCTTCTGTGGTGGTTTTACCATGCTAGGCAGCTGAACACCACAACTGCTCTCTCACTCCCCCTCCTCGGATGAGGAGGGGAAGAAGTAAAGGAAAGAACAACTCACGGGTTGAGATAAGGATAATTTAATTAAAGAGAAAAAAATATTATGGAAATATTAATTAAACAATTCAACTGAAGGGGAAAAAAGGGAAAGGGGAAGAGGGAGGAGGAAAGGGAAAAACAAAACAAGTAAAGGCTATGTGGAAGTGCAGAGGAAAGAAATTACTCTCTACTTCCCACAAATGAGCGATGCTTGACCACATCCTTGAAGCAGGGCCTCAACGCACGTAGCCGGTGTTCGGGAGGAGGACAGACGTTTTCACAACGAGAGCCCACCCCTCCCCTCTTCTTCCTTTTTCCACCTTCTATTGCTGAGTGTGACATCATATGGTATGGAATATCCCTTTAGTTGGTTTAGGTCAGCTGCCTTGGTGATCTTTCTTTCTCACTTTGTTGCCCACCCCCTAGGAGGGTTAGAGAAAGTCCTGATGCTGTGCCAGCACTGCTCAGCAGCAGACACAACACCAGTGTGATACCACTGCTGTGCTAGCTACAAGTGCAGAGCGCAGCACTGTGTGGGCTGCTGCAGGGAAAGTTAACATCCCAGCCAGACCCAGTACACCTTCTGTTTAGTTTGTGACATACCTTTTTAAACTGCATCTCTTGCATCTCTTTTCTCTGGAAGATGTGGAGGACAGAGAGCTTGAAGTGATGCTGTAGGATTAGTGTCTCTACTCACTAGATTTTCCTCCGAAGAAGCTCAAACAAAACTTACCTCATTCTTCCTTGGTACTAGTGTTGTGCAGTTATGAGCAGTGTCTTTGTGCAGACCAAATAGATGGGGGATTTTCAGAGGCTAACTGTTGCTTCACTTGGACACATGACAGCAGCTCTACTCAAAGATGTTTATATCTTCTTATGGCCTCTAATGGTAGACCTACAGTTCCAAGTCTCGGTGCTGATACATACATGTTTTTCCTTTTAGGAGGACAGTAACCTTTTTACTCGTTCAGTTTTGTGTTCTCTCTGTGCTCCTGGCCTTGGTGCCCACACCAGTCAGGTGTCTGTATCAGTCTCAGCGTCTGCACAGGACATCGTACCCAAGTCAGCTACTACAGTCACCTTCTAATCTCTGGCTCTGGTAACAAAGTCACACAGGAGGAAATGCTTTCTTCAGGCACCTGCAGACAATCACTTGCAATGACTCTACCTAACCTAACTTGCAGGCCTGGGATAGGGTTGTTTTACTGTGAGGAGGGGACTTCTTCCAGCAGATTTGGAGAAAGTGAAGACTTTTTATCTCCACAGTTTGGGTGAAGAATTCCTCCTTTCTGAACACTCACACTTTGTTACTTCTTGTGACTTCAGCTGTTCTGTACTCTTAATCTGTGTTCCTTCCAACATCCATAATAACTTTACTACATCTTTCCATATAGTTTGTTGGTCACTCCATTAGTATATAACATTTCTGCCTGTGCAGTTTTGAGAAGTTTTTTTTGTACTCCAGAATAGTCTTTATATCAGCATTTACTGGTGTTTTTTTTTTTTTTTTTTTTTTTTTCTGATAAATGTAGGTTTGTAAAGTCTGTGGATTAAATTCCTTCATAGCAGCTACCTCGTGGGCTTCCCTAAATGAGATTTTTCATCTGCAGTCTGTTCATCTTCCCAGCTTGCAAGGGAATACATCAAGATTCTGCTATGTAGGTGCATCTTCAGAAGTAAAACTGAGATAGTTTCTTCCCATTTTGTCTGGTGTGTGTGTTACTGCTGTAAAGCATGTCACCAGCAAGTGCAGAGAAAAACTATTTGCTCTGTGAAGAAGTGAAGTTCATTTTTATTTATTTTACTTCAGTAGCTAGCTGCAAAGGGCCTGCAGGTTGAAACGTGCTGAGATGAGCTGGGAAAGCTTGCTGGAACTCCTTGACATATTTCTTCACTCCTTGACATGTTTCTTTGTTTGTGGACTTACAGCTGTTCAGATTTTTTTTTGCAATCCTTATGACTGATACAATGGTTAAGCAGAAAGGACCTGGACAGTCTCATCTCGACAGTCTCAGGATAGACCAGCAGGTTTTGGTATTCCGAGTATGCTATTAGGAGACTAATCTGGCAATCTGAGAGCCCTCTGGCTTTTTTATGATCTCATGTTCCAGCTCAGCAGTCTGCTGTTTCAGCAAGGCCAACAGGTGTACCACCTGGTGTCATTATGTGGGATAGGGGCAGACTGGGCAGCTCTGAAGAGAGTCCTTGTTTGAAGTGGAAGAGCATTGTGCCGGTAAGCCTTGGGGCTTTGAGATGCCAAGTGTTAGTCCTATAGATACTCAAAAGCATGAGCTGTCTTGGGCACAGTGACCACGACATGGTGGAGTTCTCTATTCTTGGCGAAGTCAGGCGGGGGACCAGTAAAACTGCTGTCTTGGACTTCCAGAGGGCTGACTTTGAGCTGTTCAGGACACTGGTTGGCAGAGTCCCTTGGGAGGCGGTTCTGAAGGGCAGAGGAGCCCAGGAAGGCTGGGAGCTCTTCAAGAAAGAAACCTTACTGGCTCAGGAGTGGTCTGTCCCCACATGCCCAAAGACCAGCCAGTGTGGAAGAGGACTGGCCTGGCTGAACAGAGAGTTGTGTCTAGAGCTTAGGAAAAAAAAAAAGAGGGTTTATGATCTATGGAAAAGAGGGCAGGCCACTCAGAAGGATTATAAGGATGTGTAGGGACAAAATTAGAAAGGCCAAAGCTCATCTGGAGCTCAATCTGGCTACTGCAGTTAAAGATAACAGAAAATGTTTTTATAAATACATTAACACAAAAGGAGGACTAAGGAGAATCTCCGTCCTTTACTGGATGTGGGGGGAAACTTAGTGATGAGAGAGGAGGAAAAGGCTGAGGTGCTTAATGCCTTCTTTGCCTCAGTGTTTACCGGCAAGACTAGTTGTTATCTGGATACCCAGTACTCTGAGCTGGTGGAAGGGGATGGGGAGCAGGATGTGGCCCTCACAATTCACAAGGAAATGGCTGGTGACCTGCTACAGCACTTGGATGTACGCAAGTCAATGGGGCCGGATGGGATCCACCTGAGGGTACTGCGAGAACTGGTGGAAGAGCTGGCCAAGCTGCTTTCCATCATTTATCAGCAGTCCTGGCTATCGGGGGAGGTCCCAGTCGACTGATGGCTAGCAAATGTGATGCCCATCTACAAGAAGGGCCGGAGGGTTGACCCGGGAAACTATAGGCCTGTTAGTTTGACCTCAGTGACAGGGAAGCTCATGGAGCAGATTATCTTGAAGGTCATCACGAGGCACTTGCAGGCCACCAGGCTCTCAGGCCCAGTCAGCATGGGTTTATGAAAGGCAGGTCCTGCTTGACTAACCTGATCTCCTTCTATGACAAAGTGACATGCTGGGTAGACGAGGGAAAGGCTGTGGATGTGGTCTACCTTGACTTCAGTAAGGCTTTTGACACTGTTTCCCACAGCATTCTCCTCAGAAAACTGGCTGCTCTTGGCTTGGACTGGTATACACTTTGTTGGGTCAGAAACTGGCTGGGTAGCCGGGCCCAAAGAGTCGTGGTGAATGGAGTCAAATCCAGTTGGAGGCCGGTCACTAGTGGAGTCCCCCAGGGCTCAGTACTGGGGCCAGTCCTCTTTAACATCTTTATCGATGATCTGGATGAGGGGATTGAGTGCACCCTCAGTAAGTTTGCAGACAACACCAAGTTAGGTGCGTGTGTTGATCTGCTCGAGGGTAGGAAGGCTCTGCAGGAAGATCTGGATAGGCTGGACCGATGGGCTGAGGCCAACTGTATGAAGTTCAACAAGGCCAAGTGCTGGGTCCTGCACCTGGGGCACAACAACCCCAAGCAGCGCTACAGGCTGGGAGATGAGGGGTTAGAAAGCTGCCTGGCAGAGAAGGGCCTGGGAGTATTGGTTGATAGTCAGCTGAATATGAGCCAGCAGTGTGCTCAGGTGGCCAAGAAGGCCAACAGCATCCTGGCTTGCATCAGAAAGTGTTGCCAGCAGGGCTAGGGAAGTGATTGTCCACCTGTACTTGGCTCTGGTGAGGCCGCACCTTGAGTGCTGTGTTCAGCTTTGGGCCCCTCGCTACAAGAAGGACTTTGAGGTGCTCGAGTGAGTTCAGAGAAGGGCAGTGAAGCTGGTGAAGTGCCTGGAGAACAAGTCTTACGAGGAGCGGCTGAGGGAGCTGGGATTGTTCAGCCTGGAGAAGAGGAGGCTCAGGGGTGACCTTATCGCACTCCACAGGTACCTTAAAGGAGGCTGTAGTGAGGTGGGGGTTGGTCTATTCTCCCACGTGCCTGGTGACAGGACGAGGGGGAATGGGCTAAAGTTGTGCCGGGGGAGGTTTAGGTTGGATAGTAGGAAGAATTTTTTACCGAAAGTCTTGTTAGGTATTGGAATGGGCTGCCCAGTGGTTGAGTCACCATCCCTGGAGGTCTTTAGAAGACGTTTAGATGTAGAGCTTAGTGATATGGTTTAGTGGAGGACTTGTTAGTGTTAGGTCAGAGGTTGGACTAGGTGATATTGGAGGTCTCTTTCAGCCTGGATGATTCTGTGATGATGACAGCCAAGAGGTTGCGATGTTCCTGATTCTCTCTAAACAACACTAGGTTTGTCATGCATGTTCCCACTGTCTCTGGCCGATTTCCACCTTCCCAGGTAATAAGTTGTTCCTCAGTTTCTTGTTGTGTTTCTTGTTGTCTCAGGCTTTCTTTGCTGAAAAGTTCTCTTTATTACACATGGCCACAAACCCCCACTAAGCAATATTCTGTGATTCAAGGCAAGCATGGAGAGAGGTATCCGGCTAATTAAGAAAAGCCATCTTGGAAGAGACCGAACCCAGGAGTGGGCCCGGGAGTGGGCCCCAAGGAATCAAGAACAAAGTGTCACTTCAAAGACGTGAGGCTCCCATCACAGAGTTAAGAGTCAGCCACGCACCCCCTGCAAAGGTTCAATGGATTTCGGATGTCATGTAGGCAAGAACAATTTGTGCAGCACAGGAAACTCTGAGATAGAGGAGCTCCACTTTTGGTCAAAAAGGAGTCCTATTTCTATCAAGAGAGACAGAAAAGGGCATAGGACACCACCTCCTTAGAGCAGCCAAAAGCCGCTGCTAATTTCTGTGTTTCACCTGAGACAACTGATAGACACCGATGCTTCCTAGGCTCTGAGAACGGCACCTTTCCCAGAGCCGTTCCTCCTTCTCAGACAGGCCGTTGCTCTTGCAATTCCTTGCCTTTGCCCTTGCTGGTGGTATCTTCAGGCAGTCCCTGGTACTTAGGTACCCTTAGGCTGCACATGCAGGAGGCCAGCAGCGCCTTCCAGGGATGCTCCAGGTTGCCAGGCCCGGTTCCCCAGCTGGCAGGCATTCTCTTCTGGCAGGCTTTTAGGAGACTTTTGCTGTCAGCCTTTTTCCCAGTGGGGCCAGGACTCCTTGGTGGCTGCTCCCGTCCCCAACACTTTCCTATTCCCATGACAACTTCTCATCCCCCAAATGACTTCTCACCCCCAAGTCTCACTCGGGGACCCGCCACCCGCAGCTGCTCCCCATCAGGAGCAGACATCCCCAAACCAATTGGCGGCGCGGGCAGCGGGAGAGGGCTGTGTTCAGCTCCCCCACCACTTCCCCCAGCTGACCGATGCAGGAATAAGTGCAGGCAGAGGCTTTGCAGGGTGGAAAAGTGGTAATTTATTATTCCTGGGGTAATTGGGGCTGCCACCCCCAGGTGAGGCCCAGCCGCCTGCTCAGGCGGGGGGCCCGGCCTGGCGGCCCGCGTGGTCCCCGGCCCCCGGCTGCTCCTGCTGGACCCTGTGCAGCCAGGCTGCGTCCCCGGTGTCGGTGTCCTGCGGGGACGGTGGCAGTCTGCGCCCGGTCTGCCCCGCGTGCCAGGAGAAGCTCCTGTGAAGTTCGCGTTGCGTGGAGCGGCTGCACTCCCTGCGCCTGGGCGAGACGCTGCGCGAGCGGTAGTTGGAGGGGCTCCTCTGCCGCTGCTGCTGCTGCTGCCACCGCCCCAGCCGCGCGTTGCGCTGGAACCTTCCGCGGGGTCGTCGGGCCAGGCGCACGATGGCAATGATGTGCCCGCGGCACAGCGGGCAGGTGTCTCCTTCGGCAGCCCAGCGATGGACGCACTCCAGGCAGAAGCAGTGCCCGCAGGGGTCGACGCGCGCTGCGTTGGACAGACGGCCCAGGCAGATGGGGCACGTCTCGTCCCCGCGGGCCTCCTCTGGCTGCTCGTGCTGTGGCCGCCGGCTCATGGTGCCTGCGGCCGCCGCGACGTGGAGATGGTCGTCCTCTGCGGGAGGCTGCCCTGGTGCCAGGTGCTCAGCCTGCGGTCCTCAGCACCTCCCTTACCTCGCGGGTCGCCGGCAGGACCTCGATGCCTCACGTGTCGCTGGCTGGATCTCGACGCCTCGCATGACACCAGCAGGACGACTGCAGACAGAACCAGCAGGAAAATATTCTAGCAGCAATTAGAGATCAGCTTTCTAGGTTCAACCAATTGTCTAGAGTGCTGTGGCTGCCAGCATTCTGTGTATGGATTGCAAACGTTGCTGTTAGAATGGCAAATCTGCTTGTGATAGGTTCTCCTTGGCAAGACCACGCTTAGGACAGATGAGGTACGTAGATGTCTGTAGATTTGAGAACATTACCGAAGGACCTCGGTGGCTTGCGTGCAACAAGAACGGCTTCGTATGTGCCTCGTGCAACACCTCCGCCTCTCTCTCTCTCCTTCCAGCCGTAGCACCTCGAGCTCTCGAGTACCACCAGCCGGACTGGACACAGGCACCCCGCTCAGGGCACTTATAGCCGGCCACCTTTTGTGAGGCCATAGGGTGACATCATCAGGGTCTGAGGGGTGCCCTGATGGCAGCACTGACTTGATGGGAGTGTCATGTATTTGAAGTGACACTTCAATCTTGATACCTTAGGGGCACCCCCAGACCCTGATGATGTCACCCTATGGCCCCTCAGGGCAGCACTGACAGAGGTCACCCGACCGTTGTGAGAAAATGCTGACGTGAGATGGCTGCTCCATGCTGACAGAAGCCAAGTATGGAGAGCAGTATCAGGCTAATTAAGAAAAGCCATCTCAGAAGAGACCGAACCTAGGAGTGGGCCAAGAAGTGGGCTCTACGGTATCAAGAATAAAGTGAATGCAGCTCTCTCCCGCTGCCTGTGCCGCCAATTGGTCTGGGGATGTCTGCTCCTGATGGGGAGCAGCTGTGGGTGGCGGGTCCCCGAGTGAGACTTGGGGGTGAGAAGTCATTTGGGGGATGAGAAGTCGTCATGGGAAAGGGAAAGTGTTGGGGACGGGAGCAGCCACAAAGGAGTCCTGGCCCGACTGGGAAAAAGGCTGACAGCAAAAGTCTCCTAAAAGCCTGCCAGAAGAGAATGCCTGCCAGCTGGGGAACCGGGCCTGGCAACCTGGAGCATCCCTGGAAGGCGCTGCTGGCCTCCTGCATGTGCAGCCTAAGGGCACCTAAGGGTAACTGTGCTGGGTTAAATTATTCCTCACAAAGACAGGAGCAGAGTAGACATGTGGGCAACTCTTCAAGGAGCATATAAGTGTTACTTATCCACTGGAAGGTTTTTTGGGTGTCTCAAGGTTTGGTAGAGGGAATTGAAGTGATAAACGGCACACTAAAAATTCTCACGCTCTGTTTGTGTGAACCTTGCAGAGTGCCCACATGCTGTGCGAGTCCTACTGGCTGCAAGACTGTACAAACATTTAAGGAGTCTTGATCAGTGTAAAAGTCGCATACAGTGTAAATTTGTGTGTAATCAGGAAAATTCCTTTGGAGAAAGTAGATTGAAGTTGCTTTGGTCCAACTTCTGAGATGAAAGCTGGATGAGCACTCAAAAGTAAATGCCTGCTGAGAAGACGCATGTGGAGGCTGCTAGAACTGGAATTGATTTTTATTTGAAAGCATTTTTTTTTCTGGTAGGATTTTGTTTAAAGTTGAAGGGCACTTTTGGGAACTGCAGATCTATTCCAATGTAACTTTTCCTTCTCCTAATTTAAGATAACTGTCAGAACAATGATCGCACAAAAGCAATGCTAGCCACTTGTCGAAGACTGGTTATTGATAGTGTTCATGTTACAGGTGTGTAGTTGTCATATGATCATCAGTCATGGATTTCTGCCTGAATTTTTATCCTCTGTCCTTGCCAGCAAGAGGTGGAGCTGTTGTTCATGTGTTCTTCTGGCTGTCACTTTTCCTAGATATTTTTTTTTTCCCTGCCCCTCTTTTAGTGAGTGTTGTGTTTTTTTTGTTTTGTTTTGTTTGTTTTTTCTTTGCTTAAACCTAGTTGGAACCTTTTGTTTGCATGTTTTGAACTCATCTGTTGGCCTAAGGATGCTTCAGGGTATGCTCAGAGGAACACTGCTACTTCAAGCATCCAGGTCTAACAGATTAGACTTCCATTTTGGCATTTGTTCATGTATGTATGTATTTTGAACCTTCTGTCCTTTTTACTCTGTGCTGTACCTCACTACTCAAGGACTGCTTAAACGAATCTGTTTATTGGCAGTCTCTGTTCTCTACTTCTCCCCTTTCCTGTTTTTGCTTCCTCTGGTTCAGGTTTTCCATTTCCTGTTTTCTATTAGGGAGTGAGATTCTCTAGTATGTGACCATACACTTGATTACAACACCAACCATTATTCATGCAAGATACTTCTCGATAGCAATAACTTCTACCAAGGGAGTAGTGGAGGAGAGGCAAGCCTCTGACAGATAGTTCTTGTACACAATCCTATTTTTCCAGGTAGCTTCACACTGAGCATTACACCATTTTTATTTATTTATTTTTTTAACTAGAATCATCTATGAAACTCTCTTATGGCAAGGATGTGCATAGTCATTACCTTCCCAGAGGACTCTCCTCCTCCTTTTAATACTGAAGGACACTGGAGAGTTGAGGCTTATCTGGGCAGGGTCTGCCGTTTTCACCTGTTAATGCAGGATGCTCAGGGAGCAGGTGAAAATGTTCCTGAATTGCAGGTACAGCTAGGGCCACAGTTTCTGACACATCATGTGAAAAAATATTGCCAAGTTGTTACTGGTGGATGATATCATGTTCACATTAATGGCCTTTTTCTTGTGCTCTTCTGAAATATTTAGTTAAACAGAGTTTGATGGTGTTGTATTGCTGTCTGATACCTGCAAAGTTGTTACATTCTTTGGACATCTTTTGCTGTCAGGGCTTCGTAGTGTGGTAACTGACTCAACAGCCTTCGTATTTCAGTATTTAATTCTTTAAGTTGTCTCTACAAATATGACTATTGTAAAGGATGGGAATGGTTTGGTGCTTGTGTTTGCATAGAGACACCGTTGTTTATTTCATGATGCTGTTTGCAAGTAATATGTCTGCTTACGTGCATAAACTGAGACTGATCATTTGGGTATGCCGTAGTGATGGTCACAGAGCAGCCTTTTTCCACTCTAACTTTATAGTAAGCCTCCAGCCTCATATGAATTTGTGCTGCATGTTATCCCCCTGTTTTACTAGGGAGCAGCTAATCTTTAAAGATCAGGTTCAAAAACCTCACCCTTGTAGTCATCTGCTCCCACTGCTGGAGAACTGAAGGAGATGCTGGATACCTGTGACCTGGTCTTTGAACACCACTTTTTTCCTTCCTGGGTATTTCTCTTCAGTGAAAGCAACTTTAAAAGAAGATGGGTTTTGACAGGAAGCTTGAGAAATGTGCACTGAAACTAAGCAGTATGGCTGAAGAGTACTTGGCAGTGTCTATACTTTATACCCTTATGCTATTTCAAAGCACAGGTGATGGTATTATTTCATGTTAGTCCTAACTCTACAAGAAGTTACCTCTTTTCTCCCTTGCACAAACACAGTGGCAGGAAATCACCTGTTATTTCTGTTAGAAGGGCCAAAATGCTGAACCTGGTTTATTGAAAATGTAAAACATTTCCTAGTTGAAGAGTACTGACAGACCAACATGTTGTGTTAATATCTTTATAAATGCTCTGAGGCATAGTACTAAGTTAATCTTTTGACATTTTTATTTGCTTTTTAACTGTGGAGTCATGGTTATGTGAGAAGGGGCATGATTTAATTACAATGAACAACTCAGGTTTTGAAGGACTGTGAAGATAATGTAGGCCCAGGGCTGATAACCTTGAGTGATGTTACAACTAGAATATGCGCAACTATGTTCAGGAGGAGAGACGACACCATTGTAGCAATCATATTAGTGCTAGAGACGTGTGCATAGAGAAGCTATACCAATCATAAGTTGTTGTCGGCACGTGCTGTAGGGAGTAGCCTATATATATACTTTGTTAGAACATGCAATAAAGGAGAACGATTATACTCGCATCGAGGTTGTGTCGTTACTCCGGGTCCATCTCCCACTCCGGCATCTGGTAGCAGAGGATGGTTACTCACCAGATAGTTCAGCTCGACTGAGTTCTCCGAGACTGCGGTAAGCAGCAAGAGGAGGGGAGTGGGAAACTTAACGGCTGAGAGGAGTGCTGCCTCGCAAGCATGGGTCTGGGTCGCTCCCTGCCTCTCAGAGGACGCCGCCATGGAAGTAGAGACGGCGGTGACGTTGCTCATTGGAATTCTCTCTAAGAGAGGTATCGAGACAACGGGAAAGCAATTGATTAAGCTGATCAAGCTGGGACAGCGATGGGGACATTTTAGAGAGACGACCCTGCTGTTCTCTGTCACGGAATGGCGGAAGTTCGGGAATACCATGTGGGAAAGGACTATAACAGGGGACTCAAAAGATGAAAAGGAGGTGAAAACTGTCCGCGAGTTGTGGTGAACACTATTAAGAGACGCTAAAGGCCATGAAGGTGGAGAGGGAGGTTGCCTGCGCCGCAGCTCAGATGTTAACACTAGGAGAGGAGCCTCCAAACCCAGAAAGTTCGGAGCACAGACGCGGGGTGCTAGGTCGGCTCTTTGGACAGGCCCCAGTTAAGGGGATGAGCGGCAGCCCTTGCAGAACTGTTGCTGAACTTTTAACGCGCCTTGCGGGTGCGAACTCTGGGGATCCCCCGCCAAATTAAAGTCCCGCCGGACCCACCACCGAGCGCGGAAAAAGCAGAAATTAGCGGGGCCAGGCCAAAGCAGAGATCCGAGCCGCTTGCGAAAGAGCCACCCCAGGACGCCAGGGGCGATGTCCTGCACCGCCCACAGGCGAGGGAGCAGAAGCGTGCCGACCCCCGCCCTCGGCTCCGCCTCTGCACCCGCCCTTGCCGCTCTCTACGGATTCCTCCGCTCCGGCAACGCCGCCTAGCGACGACCATATGGAACCTCCCCCGGGAAATACGGAACAGTTGTTACGAGCGGTTTTGCAGCGCCTTGAGGATCTGGACCTGCGGTTAAAGGGGAAGGCGACAGCAGCGGATCACTCCCTGTTGAGCGAAAAGGAAAACACTCCTCCACCCCCCCCGCTGGGCCGTCGGCTCCAGTGAGGCCCACACGATGGAGTGGGGTCATAAGGGACGCTATCCTAGCCGATTTAATGTGCCCTTACGACTGCCGCAACCTCATGAGACTGCTACTCACCCCGACCCAGTTTCTGCTGTGGGGCTCCTCCTGGGCTCAGCGAGCAGCACAAGAGGCAGCCAAACAACAACTGGGAGACCCGCTTTACGGCGTGTCCGCTGAGATGCTACTGGGAGAAGGGCCGTATGGTAATCTGAATACACAGCTCACCTTCCCCGCCATTATGTTGCAACGATCTGCACAGCTTGCCTTGGACGCGTTCCTTAGTTTACCGGGCTCAGCCAGTCCCTCGTGTGGGACGGTGATGCAAGGAGCAACCGAAAAACACTCCAATTTCATTGATAGATTGTGGGAAGCTGTGATGAACCGTCCCGACTTGGGTGACGAGAATAAACAACAGATGTTCAAAATATTGGCCTTTGACAATGCTAACAAGGTCACAAAACAGATCTTAGCGAGTCTTCCAAAAGGGGCTGGGGTCGAAGAGATGCTGACCAGAGTGGAGAGAGTGGAGGCACAGAAGCAAAGCAACACCTTGCTTCTGCTGTACAAGGGGCAGTACGGGAAATTGTACACCGCTGGCAGCCGCAGTACAACAGTGAGGCCCACCAGGCCTGCCTGGTTGGCCTTTTCGAGGGATCTGTTACCAGTGTGGAGCAACCGGTCACAGCAAGCGGAACTGTCGCAGCGCTGTATGGTGTGAAAAATGCCAGAAGAATACCCATGCGACGAAGGCCTGTACGGGAAACTGGAAGAAGAGCACGCAGAGGGGCCGCGTGCGGACACAAATCACCTCTCCAGGCAAAGGCCAGGTTTTCTGGAACAGCACCAGCCAGCAACCAGGGAGAGCCTCGGAATTGATGTGGAAACCACAGCAGACATCACCCTCGTATATATATGGCCTATATATATATTTCGTTAGAACATGCAATAAAGGAGAACGATTATACTCGCATCGAGGTTGCATCATTACTCTGGGTCCGTCTCCCACTCCGACATTTAACATCACGATTCATTTTTTTATCTTTTAAAACTCCATTTATCACTGTCATTTAATTGATGGTAACTACAAATTATACTAGCTGCAAAGGAATACTTAAAAGAAATGCAAGTAGTATAATTTGGAACACAGTAATCTTAGTAGCCTGAGTCATGAATTTCATCATCTGCTGCAGTTAGTATCATTTTATGATTCATAAGTCTATTCGTTTCTTTTTTTAGTGTGTCATCAGATAAATAGCTCTCAACAGTAAGGTGGCAGAATTGTCTTGTCTCACCCCAGTCGTAGGAGAGCATGCAGGTTTGATTGTTCCTACGTACGTGTAGTAGATCTCCCTCCAACCTCTTAAATCTGTGAAATAACTTCCTGTGATGCAGTGGAACACTTGCTGATTAAGACATTCAGATTATCAAATGACCACTATCTTAACCTAAAATTTAGAGTTCATTGAAATTGTTTTAAAATGCATTTGTTCATTTGCTGAAGGTGACGTGCACCATAGATCAGCGCATAGACACTTAGAGTGATCCTCAGTTGACTTAAGTGGGAAGCAGTCAGCATTTGCTTAATGTTAAATCAGCACTACTACAGAAGTACTTCCAGGTTTTTACACAGTTCATGTCTCTAATTTAATTAGAGAAAATTTAATATTTTCATTGCCCTCTCTGGGTTTATTTTCAGTTTAAAATCCTGAAGTAGCATGATTTGTTTTGGTGTGCCCCCTCTGTTTAAGCGTTGTACCAGCTGTGCCACTTGTTAACTTCTTTTTAAAGTTTGAAAAGGTTTACAGAAATCTCACATAGATAGGTAGAGATAGATTTCTAAATCAGTACTTGCAACGTTCACAGGAATTAATTTGCTCTAATAATGCTTACTGCTTTCTTAGGAGCTGGTGGGGTGACAAGAAACAAGTTACAGGCATATGAACATATGACTGACTTTGCACCTGCAGTAGTATAATAAAATCGCTATCCTCAGTTTTTGTTACATTCCCAAGCTTACACGAGAGTACATGTCATGTAAGCATCAAATCACAGACTCATTAAGGTTGGAAAAGACCTCCCAGATCATCTGGTCCAACCATCACCCTACTACCAATGTCACCCACTAAAACATGTCCCTAAGCACCATGTCCAACCTTTCCTTGAACAACCCCAGGAACGGTGACTCCACTACCTCCAATGCCTGACTGCTCTTTCTGGGAAGAAATGTCACCTCATTTCCAACCTAAACCTCCCCTGGCACAACTTGAGGCCATTTCCCTCCAGTCCTATCACTAGTTACCTGTGAGAAGAGGCCGACCCCCAGCTCCCCACCCCTTACTTTCAGGTAGCTGTAGAGAGCAATAAGGTCTCCCCTGAGCCTCCTCTTCTCCAGACTAAACAACCTCGGTTCCCTCAGCCACTCCTCACAGGACTTGTGCTCCAGGCCCTTCACCGGCTTTGTAGCCCTTCTCTGGACATGCTCCAGGGCCTTGATGTCCTTCTTGTAGTGAGGGGCCCAAAGCTGAACACAGCACTCCAGGTGCAGCCTCATCAGAGCAGGGTACAGGGGGATGATCACCTCCCTGGTCCTGCTGGTAATCTGCTGAGCAAGATTGGGTCAATTTTAAAGAATTTGCAAAATCATGTCTTTTGACCATTCACTGATCATCCTAGTAGCTCAAAGTCAGGTTGAGCTAGCTTTAGCAAATTAAATGCCAAAAAACTTTGGGGTAAATTAGTGGGGGATGACAAGATTTTTGGTCACTTAAAAAAAACCATCTCCAGTGACTTCAGTGCTACTATACGTTTTCTCAATAAAATAAGAGGGATTCCTTGATAGACTTTTTCTTGGCCTAGATATTCTTTCCAGACTTGGACATCACACATCAAGGAAGAGTAAAAATTCAGAGACGGTTCAGAAAAGCGTATGAGGAAGACAGGTCTACAAACCAGGATCTGTGACCTGGAAAAAAGACTTAAGTAAAGAAAGGGTGGGTTTTAAGTCCTCAGAAGAGGTAAAAGCCTCCTAGAACAGAGATGAACAGAATGGAGTTACTGCTACTTCTGCCCTTTGGGAATTAATGGGTTGAATTGTAGAGCAAAGGAAATTAAGGGTGGACATTAGGGAAAGAAACATTCTGATTCTGCATAGTTAGGCATTGCTAAAGGAGGCTTGAAGCCTCTAGTACTGTACTGAGACAGCCATCTGGCAGGAAGATTGACTGGATAACTCTTCTGTTCTATTTGGCTATGTCTTTTGTAGTACATTATTTTTAAATATATCACTTTACCTTGATCACTATTAGGTAGGTTGGTTTCCTCAATAAAAATAGTATGTGAACATGGAGTAATGTCTCGAATTTGTATCAATTAAGATGTGGAAACCCGGGTCAGTATGCCTTTTGCAGATCATAGGGAGAGGAGACATAGGTTAACTGCATGCAATGCAGATCCATCTGCAGTTCTAGCCCTAGAAAGCTTAAATGGTAGCTAGCCTATTCTCTTCATTGGAAGCTGCGTGCATGACTTGCTCTGTGCCAAAGGTTTAGCTTGACATTTGCAGAGACCTGCAGCACTCAAAATAATAGACTTGGCCTGCAAGGATGACTTAAGCAAAAGCTTTATCAATTGTAAAGTCTTGTTGAGTAGAGCTGCAAATCAATTTTAAATTAGTTTATTTTATATGGAGGCCTGTTGTCCTTAGCTAGTTTTCAAAAGCACTGCTGCAAGCACCAACTATCTTTTGTGGCCAGAATGTTATGGGTATATGATTAGTAATATATTGAGCTTTGTTTGGATACAAGGCTGAAAACACCCACGGATGTCTCATCCTGTGGGGAAACATTCTATTTGGAGTATTGTGCCTATACATCTAGTCTGCCACCACAGGGAAAGAATTGCCAGATAACGCACCACCTGCTGGTAAGTTGTCATCGGACTGTGTAGGAAGCTGCATTTACATCCACATTTACATTGGACCCCCCAAAAATCTGCTTTTAACTGGAACTTTACCCCTTGAGAGAGGTTACCAAATTCCTGTCCTCTGCTCTTACAACTCATCTTCATCTTTTTTTTTTTTTTTTCCTTCTTTTTTCCCAAAAGGTATCCACTGATGAAAACAGATTCCCTTTCTATACCAGTTGTCATCTGCTGTCAATTCCCCAGCTGCTGTGCTTCCTTGGCATATCTGCTGCGAAGATGGTTACGAAGATCTAGTCGCAGTTGCCTTCAGGCAGGGGAATATGCAGCAGCAGGAGGTGAACTTCTGAGAAACACACCTGCTTTTGTTCAGCTGTCCCTGGTAACAGTAATATAAAAAAATAAATACATGATGTGGTGCAAGCTGACTTGTTTCGAAATGGAGCGATGCACCAAGTGTTCCAGAAGATTCTCAGTATGTAGAATGTTTTGGTCCATCAGCTCTGTACTGAATTGTTGCTATTGGCCTCTTCCTCAGGAAGCTTGAAAATCAGGGGGGAATCCTGAACCAGCAGAGGGTAAATAAGCTCACCTGGCTCTTTGCGTGAATTGAATTGAATAAACAGAAACTGGAGTGTTTCTTCTCTCACAGGTCAGTTGTTGAGACGGTCATAGCAGGGTGTGTTCTCCTGTTTGCTGTGTCCATGCAGTCAGGGTGGTAGTTCGTTTGGAAGACCTTTCAGTCATCTGATGGAACCCTAGAAATTGTATTGAATTTTGTTAGAGTATGTGCCACAGCTCTAAGTCCCCCACAGGCAGTAACTTCAAGGTACGGACAAACAAAGTGCTTCAGTTTGTGCCTAAATGCCTGAGTGGAGGTGGATTAAAGCAGCTGCCTCGAGTGGTTTCATGAAATTGGGCCAGTGTCACTGTTTCCTCATCTGTGTAGTCAAAGTTTTGCAACGCTGTGTGGCAAAGACCTCTTTGTGAGGCCTAATGCCTAGCCTGCCTTGCTTGAAATTGCAAGGGTCTCTGTGAGACAAAGCATTCTGGCCTCTGCCACAGGCCAAGTTGTATTGTTTGACTAAACATTTTTTTATATGTATTTACTACCGTCACTTCTAGTGCTTTTGCATTTAGACTCACAGCAGTCCTATACTGCTTGTGCTCCAAGTAGCTTAACAACTTCCAGAAATTCTCCTGGTAACACGTCAGGCTTTCCTGTACATCCCTCACACTGTTCCTTTCTTATACCCATAAACCTATTTCCTCCTCTTTCCTCTGACTAGGGAGATGTCTGATGTATATATGTAGTGTAAATTGACCATGGCTCTGGAAAATTAGAGGTTCTAAAACTGAGGACTTCTGCCAAAAATGCATAGCACTAGCAAATGCAACTCCTTTGAACTAAACAGGAGTGCTCTGTATTGTCTTGGATGTGTTGTATGTAGTAGTAGTTTCTCAGTAGTTTCTCAGTGCTTTCTTTTAGGATTAACATACGGGTCCTGTAATAATTCCCAAATTATATACGTACATAATGTCTTTGTCATTTCCTGGTCAAATATTAAATTTGATTTCTAAGGAATATATGGAAATGTGTTTTTTTTTGTTTTTTTGTATGTGTGTGTGTAGTAATTCAGCGTTTCTTGGTGGGGACTTGTAAAGTTTCTTGCAGTTACAAAGTTTTGATTGAAATGGTGATGGAAATTTATATACTCTTAAGTGGGAAATGATAAAAGGGTGTATTTGGAGTGAGAGACAGGGGGCATCATGTTTAGGGCTGGAAGTCTGCTTCTCTAAACCTATTACTGGTTTAACCATGGTACGTGTTGAAATAGGATAGCCTTCATCAGGTACAGAGAGGAAGTCTGTGTTATTACACTGTCTGGAAAAAATCTTCTGAGATAAGCCAAGAACATAAAGAAATGCATCTAAAATCGAAGGAGAAAAGTTACCGTTAAATTTGTGACAGATATTTAAGAGTTTGTTCTTCATGAAAGAGGAACTTAATGGACCAGAGACAAAGGAAAGAGGAGTGCAATCTTTGCAAGTATGTGCTCCTAGGATTTTTATTGTGAGACACAAACAACCGTTGTCACTCCACTTACAAGGAGAGCTGCAGTAAGTCTCTATGGTAGACCCAATTTTGGTTTCTTCAGTTTCAAGTAGGTGTGTAGACCTGGATCCAAAGAAGCATTTTTCTTCAGTTTGGAGAAACTCTCTTGCAATAGCATTGACAAATAGCAGCTATCAAGATTTAACTTCTTGCCTTTTATTGGACTAAGCTTTATTACAGTAAATGGGTGAACTATGGTGATCACTGAATGTAAAGAGGTGCAAACTGTAGCTAAGTACAATGCAAACGATGATTTCTGGAACCCAAACCATTCCCTTCAGTGCAATTGAGCCTGTTGCTTGTGGAGATCCCACCCAAACCACAAGCAATTACTCAGAAGTTTGCCAGCAGAAATGAAAGGAATTTCCTATCAGAGTTTGTTAGCCATGACATGGCTTTTGTCTAACAGGACCTAAAAACGGGCAGTGGGTTGAAGGAGAAGCACTCCGTGTCCTCTTGTTGCCTCCTCCTCCTGCGTCCTTTCCCTCTCTCCATTGTTAGTGCAACTTTTAGGGGCTTTCTGATGGCAGTTTGCAAGATAACCAGATAGTTGTGCTTTCTGGGAACTCTTAATTATCCTGCCATGTCTATGTATTTTTTCCTCTTGCCTTCCACTGAGGGAGGTTGAGTGAAGGATGCCTTCTGCTAAGCTGGCATTGACCTAGGACTATCTGTGACAAATCTGAGCTGTGCTAGAAACAGGATGTTGGTCTGAGAAATGGTTTCAAAAGATTTGCTTTCAGTGATGTTAAGGGAACCCTATTGTCAAAGCACAGCTATGACGTATTTTGCTGTACAGAACTACGTATGTGGGCTTTTTCTTTTTTTTCTTTTTTTTTTCTTTGTTCTGAGAATATGTATATTTAATGTGCATGTATGTGAGTGTTGAAAGGAATTCTATACATCTTAAGAATTGTTAAAACTTTAGAATGTAGGAGTGACTTATTTAAATACAGTTTTTTTTTTTTTTTTTTTTTTTTTTTTAAATAACAAGGTAATACTTGAGGATTCTGGAGGACTTTTTCTGAAGTTCACTGTTCATCCGACTACTCAAAACTACTTCCAAGTATTTAATAGTCATCACTTTGAGATTAAGGAAAGATCAAAATGAAATACCTAAGAATGCAGACTTCTGAATTTATTATTATAAAATATGATGAAAAGCTGTCAGCTTTTCAAAATTGGTTTTATTTTTTTAGTTGCAAAAGTAATAAAATATTTTCTGTTAAATTTTCTGTATGTTCCATATAGTCCTTATGGTGATGTCTGGAATGGGAGTGAGTTCTTACCTTACAGTTCACACATTATATACCAGATAATCATGAGAAGAAAAGAAAATGATTAAAAAACCTCACTTATAATCACTTAAAATATGTAAAAAGTGGTTGATTTTTTGCTTTTTTTTTTTTTTTTTTTTTTTTTAACACTTGCATTGTGCTTTTCCTGGGATAGTTTAAAAAGTGGAAGTGAGGAAAAAAACACCTGACTTCCAGAGTGAGATGCCAAGTTGCATACTGCAATGCCATACCAAAATGCCCAAATGCATTGGGAATCAGTTTGCTTGGAATGAGTTTCCATTTCCTGACTGTAGCTCTCATTTTGAGGTTTGTTTTTTTCCCTTTGAAAATGTCCTGTATTGGCACAGACAACAACCATCACAACCATCTAGATATCAATGACATTTTTTTTTTTTTTTTTCAGATTAGATTTAAGTTGTTAACACCACTTATATTTGATGTGTGTCTCTTGACCCACAGTGGGTGTGAAGGAAGGTGGTGTTGGCATGGATGTATTTTGGATAAGTTTGTGTCCTCTTCAGATGAAGTTAACAGCTGTGCCATTTCATCCACACTGAGGAATGTGCTGCCCCATGCAGAAGTGTGGTGGAAAACTGATTTTTGCAGTTCATTAATGAAGTGATTTATCTTCCATTGATTTCTCAGCCTGCAAGTTGTGATCTTGTCTTCCTCTGCACTGAATCCCCAACTCTGCCACAATTGTTTTTCTACTTTGAGGGTAACTTTAAAGGGCTGAATCACTTGATAACTAGGTAATGGTACAGAAGGGTTCTCTGTTCACATGCAGGTGCCTACCCAAACCTTACTTTGACAGGACACTTAAAGGATGCAGAACGTCCTCATTACAGCATCAGGCCTTTAGCTTTGGTCCATGGTTCACTTGCACCACTTTTCAGCCACAGCAGCTACTCAATTTCTCCAGATGCTGACACCTTTTAATTTTTTTCTATAACAAGTGTATAAAATGCCTGTTGGAAATTGTATTTCTTTGTAGTTATTTTTTTTTTTTTTTTCATGAAGGAAGAGGGGTTTGAATCCTTATACTTTTTTCAAAGTGTTGCTGTGTGAAATAAGTGCAACCTCCTGGGGGTGATGATTAAAAAACACATGTGTTTGTGTGTATGTGCTTGCATTCATTTCTTTTTTTGAGCTGTGACTCAACTCAGTTACTTGCCTGCAGGAGTCAGTAAATGTTAGGGCAAAGCCTGTTGGCATCTGAGATCTTCAGAGATCTTAGTCTCTGAACTCTGCTGATGACAAAGATACAAAAAAACATTCAAATGTATTGAATCTGAAAGATGGCATTTTAATTTAGTATTTCCCAGAATGAAGTGAACAACTCAGGGCATGCCAAGGAGGCCTCACAGCTGTTAGCAAGTGTGTGGGTAGACAGATGTGTAATGTACACATGCAATGTTGAAAAAAATAAATAAATCTTTTTGATGAGGTTATGCAGGCCAAATAAATTTGTGTGCTTTCTGCCTCTCTGGCTTAGGTGCTGCTTGCTTGTTTGAATCAAGCTAACAACAGACACTTATAGCGCTCCAGCTGACTCACCGGTGCGGAGCAGAGGGGAAGGGTCGCTTCCCTTGGCATGCTGGAGATGGTCCTTTCAGCTGACACGGGCAGGTTACTCTCCCTCTGCCCCAGAAAAGAGAAGACCCCTCGCTGGATGATTTTTTTTTTCTCACTCGTGTGAGAAAGGATGGTCCATTGGTACTTATGTGGATGTTTCAGTAGGAGGTTTGGATGCTTTTAATGAATTGAGATGCAGAGTAACACTTCTGTGATGTTGGTGAGAAATTAGGCTAGTGGCCAGATGGAGCAGCAGCTACAGATATTGGGTTTCATGTGTGTGTTTTAAATCCTGTCTGGAGCTGCTATTGGCTTATACACTGTAAGACCTTGTAGTCGCATGTCTATTTCTTTCCAGTCTTTTTTTTCACTTCTTATTTGTTACCCATTTGTTTGACTGGATTCAGAAAAAAAATCTTAGCACAAGGTCTTCAGGTATGAACTTCTTCTATGGCTTAACAAACACAGAGTCTTGAGAGGAACCTCTGGATGCCGCTTCATTGCGGGCAGTCACTTGCCTGCTGCAGGGATACTGAAAACCTCTGTGCAGCTGAATCAATAACCATACAGCAGCTTTGCCCGCTGGCAGGAGGAGGCTATTCATTCTCAGTGTAATTCAGCATGTCACCTGTTGACTTCACCAACAGCATTTGCTTTTGTGCTAGTTTCTACCACCTGTGTGAGAAGTGGTAGTGTGTATCACTAACCTGGAACAAAAATTTATAGTAAGTCAGTCTCTGCAAAGATATATATCACTTAATTGTATTTTTTTTTTTAATGGCACCAGCATGACATGGTCCTGCTTTTGTTGAATTTTACTTTGATCTTTGAATGTTTTGCTGCAACAGTTTGCAAAATATATTTTGTATTCTTACATTACACCCTCAATGCAGTATTTGATCACTTCTTTGAACGTATCAGCACCTTAACCCTTTGAATGGCAGTGCCTTTTATAAGAAGAGCAGGAGCATTTCAACTGATGTTTTCCTAAAAGAGACAGTTTATGACTCACATAGCTGTATCTTCAAGCTAACATGCTGAAGGCTGCTGCAAACTCACCAGTTGTCCTTATGACGCTGCCTGATATCCACAGTTAATCTGAGTGGAAAGGCACCAGCACTGCTGGCCCCGGAGATGACTTGGTTTGTCAGTTCATTGCCACAGAACCTACTGACTTAGGATCCGGATGCTCTGCATCTAATAGAGCAAATGATTGTTTCTGAAATATTTTGAGAAGCAGGATTGCCAAAGGTACTGCTCTGAAGGCATATCTTATTTATATACAAAACCAATGGAAACACAATGGCTTCCAGCTGAGACATTCAAGTCTTGGGTGACAAATCCTGAATCTGGTGTCCTGGTCTTAACGAAAAGAGTGAAAAACAAACAAAACCACCAAGAAAGTCCTTATTGCCTGGTATCCTGGGCTACATTAGGCAGACTATTGCCAGCAGGCTGAGGGAGGTGGTCCTTCCCCTTTCCTTAGCACTGGGGAGGCCACGTCTGGGGTACTGTGTCCTGTGCTGCGCTCCCCAGTACAAGAGAGACGTGGACATACTGAAGACCAGCGAAGGTCCACAAAGATGATGGACTGGAATGTCTCTCTGGTGGGGAAAGACTGAGAGAGCTGGTACTGTTTGGGCTGGAGAAGAGAAGGCTCAAGGGAGGGGGGGATCTCATCAATGTGTATAAATAGGTGAGGGAAAGGTGCAAAGAAGGCCATTGCTACCCACTGACAGGACAAGTGGGCACAAACTGACACACATGAAGGCTCTGTCTGAACATCGAGGACCATATTTTTGCAGTGGGGGTGACCAAGCGTTGGCACAGGTTGCCTGGAAAGGTCATCAATGGAGAACTTCAAGAGCCAGCTGGCTGTACGTGGTCCTGCTTGAGTGGGGGTCCCTTCCAACTTCCACCATCTTGTGATTCTGTGCTTATGAAATGGGAATCCCATGGCATCCTAATGAAACTTGTTCAAGAGTTGTGGTAACAGCAGGCATTTAATTCCTGGTTTGCATCTCAATGAGAGCTGTTTAATTCTGTGTCTGGTTTCAGTTATCTTTCAGTGAGGTTGAGGTCCAAAACTATGCTAGCCATGTAGCCCCTGAGGAACGTGAGTGTGTTAGTGTATAGGTCTGGGTAATCACATCTGGATGGTAGCATTCTGTTCTGACCAGTGTATTTTTAGACTGTTAGCATCAAATAGAGGTTTTTGGAGAAGAATGTAGGAGCTGGAAAATATATCTGGGAGCTGTTTAGAAAGGCACATTGCTATGTGCTAAAAGCAAGCAAATAGGGAAGAAAAATGACAGATTAAAGCTGGTTAGAGGGGCTGAGCAAATAGCTGTGCCATTCAAACTGAGGGCAGATCTGTTATTTTAAAGGTAAATCTCTGCACAGATTTAATGGGAATGAGGCACCGTTTTCAGTCTCATCTGGGGGACTGGCGTGGAGTCTGCACAGAAGAAGGGAAGACACCTGATATAGCTGTTGCAAGGGAAATGTGAGCCATCCGCTGGCAAGAGGCTTTTGGACATGCTTCAGTAAATCTCTAAGGGAGTGTAACGTGTGTCAGGTTTAAGCCTACAGTGAACTACGTGAATGCTTTTCCACCTCTAAATAGTACAATACGTTGTAAGAATTCACTAGATGTGCTGTCTTAAGTGATTCGTGTTGAGTCAGACATGATGAAACATAGATCCAAACTGAAATGAAAGTGGGAATTCTTCTGAGAAATCTCTTCTTTTAGCCCATGTAGACTACCGGTCGCATTGCTCACTGTGGTCTGTACTGAGCATCAGTCTATTCCCGTGCTATACTGCTCTCTTCCATCCTGTAATTGATACTTTCTCATAAAGTACAGAACAAAGTGTCTTACACGCTGTATGACTAATCCTTGTTATTTCTAAGTATTGCTTTTGCACTTTAAATACAGGCAGACACCTCTTCACCTATTGTGTGTACCTCTATTTTGAATAGTGTTGCAAGACCAGTACATTTGAGTGGTGAATTATTTCCCTCTGGTGAGGGGAGAGGTGTCCTTGCAGAAAGGGCTACTATGAATGGGACTCTAAACACCAGGAAGGTACTAAGTGTTTTATTATTATTATTATTATTATTTAAAGGGTTGCTTTTTCTGACACCCTTCTTTTACAAAGAAAGAGAAAAAGAAAAAAAAGAAAAAAAGAGTAGTAATGAAAGAAGGCATTTAATGACATGAGTTGTTTTAAACAAAATTAAGGTGTTTATGTTCTTTCATTTTTTTTCTTTTTTTCTTTTTTTCTTTTCTTTTTTTTTTTTTTTTTTTTAATATGTAGCCTACCTATCACAGGTCCCTTTGCAAACACAGCACCTGCTCTGCAGATGAAGACTTCATGGTCTTCAGAAGACATTTGCCTTCTCTAGTAATTTCCCTGGGTCAGACATTAAAGCAGTCCCAAACTCATTCAAGATGGAGTTAACAACCTGGCCTTCTTGCACTGAGAAATCCACAGGTCCATGCATACTAATATATTCACTGGGGTCTGACAAAAAGCAAACAACCCCCTACCATAACAGTGAAAGAGTTGTGCTCATGCTATCTGCTCTTGTGCTGGGTGGTGAATAGGAGGAACAGAGGCTGGTTGTACATTTGTGGGGTAGCATGAAGCAACCCAGGAGAATTACTCCTGGACAAGGGCTCTTTTTGCCTGTTTTTCTTGCTGGTTTGGTCCTGCTGAGTCTGCGTTCAGGTATGGTTTTGCCAAGGTCCAAGTGCTCCGTTGCAGGAATGGGGCAGGCTTTGAGTGCTCCCATCCAGCACAAATTCAACATTGGAGCTACTGCAAAGGGGAAACTGTGTGCTCCTGCTGTGATGGCTGAAAGGTAAAACTGAGTGCTCTTCGCTTTTTGCAGCGTCTCAGGCTTTGTGGCTAGTGTGTAAGATGGTGAACCAAAGCTGTGCAGTCTCTTCCACATGCCATCAGTGAGTGGTGCAGATATTTTTCATGGTGATCTCTGCTACTCATCAGTCTTGGCTGGAAGGACAACTTTAGAGGTGATTTAGTGTTGGTACTTGGGCTGTGCTGAAATTATTTCAAAAGCAAGAAGGAAAGAAGACTGTTACTGACACTGGCCTTGAAATAATTCATCTGAGATTTTGTATAGGTCTGATGGCCAAGAGCGTGCTCAAAGTACCTGATGTTTGTTAACCTTCCTACTGTGGCAAAGATAGATATTTTGAATCCAAAATCTTACTATTATCTTTTAGAAACTAGAAAATAATATTAAAAAAATCAGGAATACACAGGTCAATCAAACTCACTGACAGACCAATCATCTTATGACACTTTAATTGTTGCTATTTTATTATGAAAATAACTTTGTGCAAAGCCTCCTTCTATAAGGAAGGGCACATACACGTAATTATAGGATGCTTTTGGTGTTTTAAAAAAATAAAAAGAAAAATGAAATGACTAATACATTTTGCTGGTGGAACTGACAGCTGTAACAAACCTGCTTCTCTCATCAGCCATAAGCTTTTATCTGTGCCTTGTACTAATGAATAAATCATCTTATTACATAAAATTGCATTCTAATTGCTCCCGTGTCAGTCTATTTCAGGTTAGGCCGAAGCAGTAAGGTTCCCTTGATGCCTGGGTTTTCCTGTTCTGTTTGACTGCTGAGCAGTCACATTTGCAAGTGCCTGCAAAAGGACTTGAAGGAGAGGAAAATTGAGGAGGGGACTGGAGGAAGGCAGGAGGTAAAGGGAGAGAAGGTCAAGAGAGGATGTGATGGGGATAGGGAATGAATGGGGGAGACATGAGAGTTGTTGAATGGAAAAAAAAAAAAAAAAGAAAAGCATTCGGAAAAGCTAGTGGGAAGAAAGGGAAGATGTGTCAAAACTATGGCAAACCATTTTGTGTTAGGCCTTGTGCAGGGCAGCTCGTGGGAGCTTGTGCTATTCCCAGCAATGGAAGGTCTTGCTTTGGTGCTCACACCTTCCTGATTTGAGTAGGGCCAAGCTGCTTCCTTTGTTGGGTTTTGGCTGACACAAAGCCATTGCTATTCATGCTGGCAGCTCATGGACAGATGCAGGCAGTTACAAAGAATTAAACTGCAATTTAGGATTTGTTGTCCTGGGCAAATTCTGAATGAAATTCAGACCTCAGCAGCATTGGTCTCCATGCCTGAGGAAGACCAGGGCTTTGTCTACAATGGCAGAATTGAATTCTGTAGTTTCTGGTGCTTACATGTGTGTATGGCTAAGACTGGCTCAGTGGGGCTGACTCTCAGGGGAGTGTGAAGCTCTTCCTTGGCCCTCGTGATATGGGCTGTGCTTCTGGACTCCTTCTTCAGCTCCGTTTCTGCTGCTGCTAAACAGCTGTGGCCGTTCTGTGTGACAGGAGGCTTTCCTCAAGCTCTGACAAGTTCTTACGGTCTAAGCTCTCCTATTTGTCACTTAAAATGTTACCTGGAAAATGTTAATTATTCATTTAATGCTGTAGAGTGAAGAGATGTATCCCCCCACCCCTTCTTGTCATCAAGTCAGATGATTGATTCTCAGATAAGAGAAAATGGCAATTTGGGCAGGCTTTGTGTAGTAGAGAATGCTTTTCCAAATTACCTATAACTAAATGACTTGGAATTTATCCTTCAACTATCAGCAAGCTTTATTAACTCTCATATATTGATTTTACTTACGTTGATGAGAAAGAGGGTTGAACACAAGTAAGACTCACACAGAACCAAGTGCATCTGTATAGAAATTGTGCAGCTTTAATTAATTGGGTTTAATAACTAGTTTAATTGGAGCTTCCTGTTGTATAGAAGGGATTTGGTGGAGCTCCTAAGTGAGTGATTTAATCTTTTGCAAAAGGGAAAAGGAGTCTGACTACTCATTACTCTTCTAAGATGTACTAGAACTACATCCAGAATTTTTGCTACTTGCATTTGTGTTACGAGGTCCTTATCTTGCCTCTTTTTTTTTTTTTTTTTTCCTGAAAGAACAGTATTAGTAGGATCATGCATTATAAGCTAATGAAACTGGTTAAGTGAGGACACGATTCATTGTTTAAGACTGTTTACAGTTCTCTTTTATACGTTGTATGTAAAGTAGATTTACCTTAAAGGTCTGGCAAATGGAAGAAAAGCTGTTGATGCTGGATGTTTAGAAACCTTTTTCATACCTGGTATCTCTGGGTTGTTTTGGAGGAAAGATGGAATGTTTCTGATATCCCCAAATTTTGTTGTCAGAAGCATTAAACAGAAAGAAGTCTTACAGTGAACAAAAACCCTTTGGGCTACCTTTTCAGGACATGAAATAGGAAAGGAGATCACAGTCATTTATTTTTTGTTTGCTGAGTCTTTGCCTAAGAAAGTCCATATTACTGTAACCTGTTCCAAGAAAAAGAGTCACTCTGTAGAGGCTGCACAAGGAGTGCGTGGGATCCTATTTTTTATTTCAGCTTTGAGTGTGAAAATAAAGTGGTAATCACTGGGTTTTGCTGGAGAAAATGAATAGGAAGTTGAGTGTCTTTTCCAGCACCGTGAGGCAAGAATAACCCAAACAAATGAATTCCTTGATTGCTTTTTCCTGTATGAATGCAGGCAACCTTGTTTTAGCATAGGCCTAGATGAAAAGGTTTACTACTGATCCAAACTCAAGCTTTGTGTCAAGAATTTCCCTTCAGTCTAATTGTCACCCCTGGACTGTCCATTGAAGGAACGTTGTGATTCGTGGGGGTTGCTCTTAAAGTTTCCTTTCAATTAGGAGTTTTTCAGAATAAAGTTATTTTTGGTGTTTTTTTTTTAACTGTAGTTTTCTCTCTTCCCCGTCTCTCTGCTGGTACTTGGGCCTGTCCCTGTGATGTGTTTAATGCCTGGTATCTGTTTTCCTGAGGCTGTGGGGCTTCCAGGGAGAGGTTGAAATTCAGCCTGGGAGAGTGGGGTTGGATTGAAGGATTAATTTTCACCGACTTTACACACCGTCCTCCTCATGTTTAAGTAGCAGAAGTACTTGACAAGTGGCCATTCATTAATTGCCATAAGAAATGGAGTTAGGTGCTGAAAGCCTGGTGGTGAGAAGGGCTGTTAACAAGCTAGGAAAGAGGGGAAGAGCTATGCAGCTACTACATCACACTGATTCGCACCTGTTGTTTGAGTCTTCGGCCAAAACCAACTGGGAACAACATGTAATTAATCAAGAAAAAGATATTTAAACCTTTAAAAGAAGGAGAGAAAAACCAATTTGGATTGATAACAGCCAGAGCCAGAAGGTAAAACCACTGAAATGGGATAAATGAGCTGTGAAAGACCAACATGTGCAGAAGAGTGAGAATGGGTTGAATTAGTGAGGGTAGATTTTATGCTCGGAGACTGGATCTGGTCAGGTGCCCTTGTAGGCAGTACTAAGGAACTGGACAAAACGGGAGAAACATGTTTATAGCAGGCTATAAGGAAAAAATTGTAGAGGATGATTGGTGAAAATTAGATGGTTAAATGTGAGATGATAAGGTTAGACAGTGGTGTTGAAGAAATGTCTCTGAGAAGGCTGACATTTCCAGGCTCTGAAGGAGGAGAAAATCTGGGTGAGCAGGAGGGAGGCAGCCCTGGTGTGGTTGGGCTCGGCAGCAGCTGCACTGGTGCCACTCCCAACAGGTCCCCAAGATGGGGCTTGCTCTGAAATTTAGTCTTTGGAATAGGTAATTTGATGATAAAATAGAGCTGTGGCTGGACAGTAGGTGTGCAACTGTGTAACTGCTGGTTGGTCTGAACTGCTCTGGTTGCTTTTGCCATGCCAAGTGAAGCTGAGCTGATCACAGAACAGAGCTGGGGTGAAAAATCTCATAAGAGAGAGTGTCTGTGTAAAGGCAGCCCTGTGAACAGCACCTGTGTGTGGCTCACCAGTAAAAGCCTTGCTGTGGACACAGGAGGATATGGTTTGCTCTTGGATGCTGAAGAAGCAAATAATTAGAGGTAGAATCAAACACCCTTTTTATTTTCCAAGGGAAACATGTGAACCTTTTTTCCTTTCCTCTCAGGTTTCATGCTCCTGCCAGTTCTTTGAAGTGGTAAAAGCTTGAAAGGCTCAAGGAGCTGACTTACCACATGACGTCCACAAACACGAAAGTCTGCTCTGCTGAGCTCGCAGCCCGGGCTTCTAAAGATGCCAGATACTTAGGTTAGGCCTTCACCCCATGTCTTCTGGGGGTCTTGGAACAGCGTCTCTTAGGCTTTTGGGATTTAGTAGCACTTGTTAGTAACCTAAGGGCTCTGCTTTTTGTTGCTGTTGTCCTGTGCTGCTTGATTAAAGGCCAGACCTGAGCGAGAGCTCTTACTGATTTCAGAAGTAGGCAAGCAAGTAGTGATGGTGGGCTTGGACTCTCTGCACTGAGGCTTTTCCCAGTACAGGTCACTGGTGGCACCCGCCTGGGCCTGGTGTGCACAGGGCCAGGCCTGCGGGACGGAGCCAGCACGGAGACCGAGGTGGTTATTGAGCGGGAGGTGGCGTGAGGTGGAGGAAAACTGCCGCAGCGATAACGTGTGTGGGGGGAAAAACAGATCTAAGCGGTAAATGAAATGGAAAAAATAGCGGTGGGAACAGAGATGAATCGGTAGGACTTTGTTTGAGCACTTGTAAGAAACAAGCTGCTAGGTCCAGTGTCAGCGAGGCATGCATTAAGCGGACTGAGTGGGAAGTTAATAATAGAGGCGGACGGTGTTGCTGAGAGGGAACCCGGTGTGCTCTTTGTGTTATGATTCATTGAAAGGACCGGGGGTCAATTTTTCTAGAGATATTTTTCTTAGAAAAGAAGCTGTAAAGCCCTGTGATTGTCAGATCAGGTATACCTACAGTTACTGCCATTAAGTATATGGTAATATGTAGTCAGATCACCATAGGGAGTTCTGATAACATAATCAACCAAAAAAGCGGCTTAACTAATGGTCTGTGCATTTTAGTTGCTTATATTGAGAGCTATAATAAATACAAAATTTGTAAATTTACTTCTGTTAAGAGATCCCAGCTCATTAAATGTGTGGCACCCCAGGAGATGCTTTTATTCAGCTCACCTGTGTGCCAGGCTGGCACGCAGCGCAGCTGCTCTCACAGAGCGGTAGCTGTCGGGGGGTCACACTCCTGGGAGATAACAGTCTATGGCTGTAAATGGGAATTTGGGGTGAGGAACTAATAAATTAAAGGTTTTGGGGGGAGGGGAGGGTAAGGTGGGCTGCAGGGGTGGTTACCGAGCTGATGGATGCAGCTGTTTTTGCCACTTGTTTTGCTCTCGCTGGGTGCTGTGATTGTTGTGTTTTGTTTTCCAAAGCTGGAGACATCCAGTCTGCGTGTCAAAGATGAGCATATAATGATTTTGCAGTACTTTGCTCTTTTATGATCTCATGTTTTCCGATTGCTCCCTGCTCTCTGCTGATGTTTATGGATTTTCATATTCTCTCCAGTTGGCCTGTGAAGGCAAGTACACACAAGGGCAGGAGCCTACATTAGCAATAGTGCCTGTGCGTGTTATTGCCTAACCCCAGGCAGCATCGTGCTCTTCCTGCTCCAGAGGCTTTTCATGTGCAATCAGCCTTGCATACCGTGAAGAGCCACCGTGAAGCAGCCTGCCATCCTGCAGAAGCAGCACCGTGGTCTCAAGAAGAGTCTGCATGGTGCAGAGTCATATGCACCAGTCATATCTGGTGCAAATGTGCACATCTTTTTGTGTTGTAAAAGTTAAAACCTATGCTGATTTTTGTGTGTCCCACAGAGCAGCGGGGGTGAATACCTTTGGGGAGACCACAGACTAAGGGTCAGTCCCCCTTTGTTGCTGGGAAGGTAGAGGAAGGTGGTCAGTCACAGTGTGAGTAACCATAGTGCTTATGGCTGTGAGTAGCCTCATCAGTTTGCTGTAAATGGTGCTTGCCTGGGTGGGCCCAAGGCTGTGTGTTGATTCTCAGATGTAATATTCAGAGACCTGCCTTCCAGTGTTTGTCCAGGCCATCCTAAGGCCTGAGTTTTAAAGGGCTGTCCCCACGAGGCTTTGACTTGTCTCCAGGGTTTTAATTCCTACTGGTAGAGGCTGCAGGTAGTGATTTTTGTTCCATTAATTTTCTGCTGTTTGATGCATTTTGTGAGCCTGCTCTCTGGAGCCCTTTTACAGCCTCTGCTGCTTAAGGATGCTTGCTGGAAAGTGAAAGAGTAAAGGACAAATGGGATGGAGGCAGTGGGGCAAGCTAGGAGTAGGTGGGACAGTAGAGAGAGGAGAGAGTGGTGGACTGGATGCCAGACAGCAGGTAAATGTCCTTCACTGCATTCACATCAGGTTTTCCTGGTTCCCTCTTGCTGCATCTAGGAGGGGCAATGTAGCTTTGGTTCAGGGCAGTAGCTGAACCAGCATTCCTAACTGCCTGGGTTTAGAAGGAAGAAAGGAGAAAAGAGAAGAAAAAAAAAAATAAAAAAGGGCTGAGGCAAAATAATTGATATAAAATCTATATTTGGGCCTAGAATCCCAATCCCTTGATGAAGATGTCTGTTGTGAGACCAGCAGTGTTACCCTGGAGAAGTCCCTGGCGTGGGATTTTACATGCTGTTATCACTAAGATAGTATGTAGAGGAGGATTTTATTTTTGAAAGCCAAACTGACATCAGGGTGCTCCTTCCCCCTGCCCTGTGTGCACACACATGGGCACGCCTGTCCTACCTGCTTCATAGCCATTGTCCCTCTATGTGCCCTGACAGCCATTTGATAACGATAGCTCGGTTCAGTTTTGTTTCATCTCATCCTGTCATTTTTGAAAGAATTGGCACTCTTATTTATATAGCTTGCTGTGTCCCCTCTTTTTTTTTTTTTTGTTTTCTTTGCTTTTGTAATTTTTTTTTTACCTCCTAAAACCCCTTTCACATGTTGACACAGCATCCAAGAAAACATGCCCTACTGTTCCTTGGTAAGAGGCAGTGCAATTAATTCCGAAGACCTTCAGCTGAAAGAAACCTTGGCCTTCCTCTGAACAGTGAGAGCTTTTCAATTACGCTGGAAAGCTGCATGTGGGCCAGCCCGAGAGCCCCCTCCCCTGCCCTCCCAGCCCTTTCTGAAGGGCTGCTATATTGTAATCTGTCAGAGTCGCTCATTTCCAGATAATTGGCTTTTTAAAGGGCATCTATAGGACCCAAATAACTCCTGGCATACTGTTTGTTACCATTGACCTGCCAGGTTAGCAAAGGTTAGACTTAATTGCCTCATTTATGGCTAATGCATTCCAGTTTTGCTGTTGCTTTTTCTCTGAGAATAATTGCTCAGACCTGGATTTTTGTTCTGAAATGTTGATGGAAAGAAAAAACAAGGGTCATGCTAGAGACTTCTGCTTTCATCAAGACAGAGATCACATAAAACTACTATGTTAAGAAAACGACCACATACTTGGAGTAGAGGTGGTCTGGATGAGCCTTGCTTAGCTCATTGACGGTTCAGGTGTCCCACTCTGGCAAATCTGTTAGCGTGGTGCAGGTTATCACAACAGAAGGCAATTTTCAGACAGTGTCCGACACCAATCTTCTCAGTCCTGCCCACGGACAGCACTTGCCCCATGGGTACACAGGTGGCATGATGGCCTCTGCAAATGCAGCTCCTCTGGCCACGGGCTGGCTGCTGCGACAGGAGACACAGACCCCTTCTGGGCTGGTCCATGAATAAACCCAGTGCTACTCTTCTGTCCTCTGCTGAATTGATCCTAATGTTTTTACAAATGTCTTTAATGCACGTCTTGTGTATTACAAGCTTGGGTGGTGAAGACCGAGCACCCCTGCAGCAGCACATGGTCTGTGCTCATGGGACTAGTCAGTCATGCGTGCCCTACCATTTCTAGCACCCGGTGATTTTCCTGCTTCGTGAAGAATAAGACAAAAGCTGCAGCCCTGTGAACTAGATGTGATCCACTGGACTTTCCCATCTGATTTGATGCCTTCACCTGGGAGTGCAGGAATAGCTGTAAAACAGCTGAATGCTTCCCACCATGCTGGTGCTCAATTTAATTGTATCTGTGCAGAAAGAGAGCACTGCTTCTGAAGGTGAGCAATCATCCTGTAGCAGTGAGGAGGCTGGTCCAGGGTATACTATCGTGTCAAGGTGCCGTCTCTATCAATGGACTTTTTGGGAGTGTTTGTGATGCACAAGAGTAATAATGAAAGTAATCAAGAAGACAACTTATGGTTGGATCTGATGGATTTGCCATCATTTGAAGCAGGGCTAAATGTCTTTTAATAATGCGTGTTGTGCTTCTGATGGAAGTGATGGGTCTAGCACTGGAACTTCTTCAGATTTCCCTGAAGACTCCTTCTGGTCTTGGGAATAAATCTCTTAGGGAGCTCTCAGAAATTCACTTGGAGTCACTTGGCAACATTTTAGAAGAGAGGGGAGTAGAGATGAGCCACGTAAAGTGGGAGGTGGGAGGGATCACAGATGCTAGTGAACATTGGTTTTATTTGCAAAAACGTTTAATAATATTGCTTACTCCAATGTCCCAAATATATATATATATATTTAATCACCTGCTATGCAGAAAGATAATTAACTTTCAGCTGCCTGATTACATGAAGACTTCCAGCAAATACAGTGTAGGGCATTGGTTTGCCACATGTTTCTTGGATAAACCTGTTTGCACAATCTGTTCGTTCTCATCTGGACTCAGCTTGGGGTGCGTGCATGCATGTGACCATTTATATTTATTTAATTCTGCTTGCTTTGGATGGCTAAAATAAACCCTGAAGTTCATAGATGTGCTCTCTCAAGGGTACCAGTCCCATCAAGTCTGAACACATGGTGCAATGCCACAAAAGGAGGAATAAAAAAGTCTAATAAAAACCTGTAGCTAGTGAGACCTTGATAATTAAACACCTGTATGTGGTAACTATAGAACTAATTACTGTGATCGGAACAGCCACTCAAATACAGATGTGTCCAATCCATGCTCTCAGTTGCAGCAGATGTGTAGCAGAAAACACCACGCTATTCAGAACCCCACCTTCAGCCACCCTTGGCTGTGTGCTGATGAAACCTTCCGTTTGTTTTGTCTTGCTCTTGGGCTCCTTCTCTCCAGGGCCTAAGAGCAGAAATGTTGTTTGACTTAGGAAGCCAGAACCTGCATATAAAGCAATAAATGTGTGTCAAAGAGATCCTGAAATTGTTTCCAGTGCTCACCGTGTTCTTGCTGAGCCCAAAGCTATGAAACTACTTGCTTATACTACTGATGATTTAAAATTGAAGAAAAATAGTATAAATGCTAACTTAACTTCCAGCCAGGTAGTAAAGGAAAATGTTTAGAAGCAAATATTACAGTTCTGTGTGCTTATTTTTGAAACTATACCTCAGGATTCAGTGCTGACGCGAATCAGTGATCCAAGTGTCAGGTGTCCCTGGTCCCTGTCAGGCTACGTGGAGCGGGAAGAAGACATGTCTGTGTTTCTTTGTGGAGCCTTCTCACTTTTGACTGGGAAGCAGGAGCGTGATTTGAATTCTGTGTAGAAAGGCCTCCACTGTACAAAGCTGTGAGGAATAAAGAAGTAAGAACAAAGAAGGTTGGTTGTGTGGTGTTTAGCTGTCTGCCAGGTTAAACCATGACAATAATATTGAGAAACATGGTGAACTTAAGCTTCTTGAGTCATCTATTAAAAAGACTAAGAACATTCTGTAATAAATGCTAAGTGTGGTCTAATTTTCTAGGATACAGAGAAGTCCTTCCATCCAGTCCCTTCCATCTTGAACTTGTTCCCCCAGATTTGGAGATTTTTCCTTTGCTGTGATGCAGAGTATATGATCCTCTCAAGATGAGGGAGTTTCCCATCAAATCCATGGTGTATATAAATTGTGGCCTAACCTGGCAGACACCTTTTTAAAACTACACAGCTGTTCACTCACTCCCCACTGTGAGATGGGTGAGAAAATTGAAAAGAAAAATGCAAGAAATTGTGGGTTGAGATAAGGATGTTTTAATAAGAAAGGAAAACAAAACAAGCAAGCAATAACCAAAACACTATAACAACAGAAAGAATAAACCAGGCAGGTGATGCACAATGCAATTGCTTACCACCAGCTGATTGATACCCAGCTCGCTCCTGAGCAGTGACAGCCTGCCCCCCAGCTGACTCCCCCAGTTTTGCTGTTCCATGTGGCATCATACATTATGGGACATCCCTTTGGCCACCTTGGGCCAGCTGTCCTGGCTCTGTCCCCTCCCAGCTCTTGGTGCATCCCCAGCCTGCTGGCTGGCAGGGCAGCATGAGAAGGAGAAAAGTCCTTGGCTCTGTGTAAGCACTGCTCTGCAACAACTAAAACATCCCTGTGTTATCAGCATTATTTTTCTCTGAGGTCCAAAACACAGCACCATACCAAATACAAGGAAGAAAATTAACTCTATCCCAGCTGAAACCAGGGTAGCATAGCTGTAACATTTATCAAATTTAATCTGGTGATGCATTCAAAAGCCTCTGTCGAGCTCAGTGATCCTTGTGACTGAAAGGGGATTTATTCCAGATATTGGCAATAAATGCAGAATTTTGTATATGTTTTCAAGGTAGGGATGTGTATTCCTGGTGGCTCTGCCCTGTACCTCTTCAAAACTAGTAAAATGAAATCCTTGAGTGTTCTCTGAAGTGCTAATAAGTTTGGAAATACTTCATTAAAATTCTCTTAAAATGTTTTGTATTTTTTTAAATATGTCCTCTCCTTCCTGATACGACAGACGAACCCACTCTTTTTTGTGTTTCTGCCTTCTGTGCAGGCTGGGTTTCTCCAAGCTGCATGGCAGATTCTTGAAACTAGCAAGGTTATTCTCTCTAAACAAGAGCAAATCTGGTGTCTTTGTTCTCACTTGTATCTTTCTGAGAAGACTTTATGTAGTAAACCCTCGTGTTCTCCCCAAGTTGCCAGTGTCTCACAAGTGGCAGGCTTCAGAAATGTGTAAGACTGTAAGTAGGAAGCCCATGGGGAGCTGCTACCAGAGCAGAGGAGAGCTGTGAGGAGGGAGGAGCAGCAGCCCCTGGGTACTGGCCATAATCTGCCCCCCACCTCCCCACTGCACATGGGGTGGGCAGAGAAGTCAGGAGGGAAGAGAGAAGGCTGGGCATGGGGAGGGGGAGAAAAAGTGTTGCTTCAGTGCTTGTCTCTTTGCTTCCTGCTACCCCAATCAGTAATTAAACATGTCTTTTAACATCTCTTCAGTGCCCTACTGAAGACATTTATGCAGAAATGTCCTAAAGATGTGATCCAGCTTTTGCCAAGAAGCTGTGTTGAGAACATTGGCCCAGAAGGTGAGGTGCTTGCAATCAGGTAACAACAGGTCTCGGTTTGATTTGTGCAACTGGGGAGGGGCAGGGGGAAGAAAAGGAGTTGTAAAAATAGACTTTTAGTGTGGGCTTGAATGATTCTCTTCAAAGATGTAAGATCTCTTAATTTATAGCCACATTCACAATCCGTATATGTATATAAGCAGTCACGCTGTTTTATGCGTGTGGGGTGCATATTTAACAGAAAGGGCTAATAGCCATTGTGTCACACAGGAGCATGGGGATATGATATAAAAACTGTAAATCAGGACAGGCCTCTGACAGCGAGGAAGTATCTGAGCAGAAATTTATGGGCTTTGATGCAGAAATTGCTTTGTCTGCTAGTGGTGCTTCATAGCAGCCCAGACTATATGGTCATAATCATCCTGTCTGGAAGCAAAATCTATGGCCGCCTTCAGTAAACGTTACAACTGCTTATAGAGCAGCATCTTTGTATTACCATCCTCTGAATAAATCTTGCTATCTTTATTAGCATGATCTTTTTTTTATTGCCATTGCTAAGAGGGAGAAGAAAAGAATATTTTATGGAATCAAGATTAAGTATATATGATTCATTATTAGTGACAAACTTGGGATTTGATACATTAGGAGATTGTATTTTGCTTACAATTAGGTAATTTTTAAATGTGTATTTTATGAATCACAAGATGTGCCATTACTTATCATCCAGTACTCTAGATACCTCCTTTTGGTAGGTTTACCTGTCTCACTTGGCAAATTCAGACAACGACATGCAGAAATGCTTGATTTCTCCAAAGGCATTGTAAATCTTGTTCGATTGTTCAAACCTTTGGCCCACAAATGTCACTAATAATCTTACCTGTTGTACCTTTCCTCATGATTTATTGCTGCAGAATCCCAAAGAGAGCGAGTTAATGATCTATCAGGTATTGCATAATTAATATTCTCCTGTATTACTCTTGCTTATTTAATAATGGTCTGTTCTCGCTCGTCTTTTCTAATTTATGTGTCCCTATCTGCAGTCACATTCTGGAGAACTACAAAAAGATTTATTCATTCAAGGTATAGCAAAATTAATACTAAAAGACAAATTTCAGATGTTTCCAAACCTTCTTTAGTTATGTTATTGTATAAAGGTGGGAGCAGGAGGCTGGGGTTCAGACAAGGTCTGAAATGGTTCCTGCTCTGCTTTGGAAATAACCAGATCTGGTGTGATCCAGAAGATCTCTAGAAGAGGCTATAAAGCCTAGACTGATGCAGGTATTTAAGCCCTGGGAAAGACTGGGGTTGAAGAGAGAATTTTCTTATTGTCTACGTTAGATGGGTCCATCAAATGTGCCATCTGCTGTACTGAAGTTGAATCTGTATAGGGGATCTGTAACTCGTAAGTACAGATCTCTCTCTGGGTGCCTAACAGGAAGTTGCACATCACCTGTAGCTTTTCTGAAGAGAGCTCATTCTGCCCATGAGCAGTTAAATGGATGTGATTTTTTTAATAGTGCTGGAACAGACTAATGCATAAATGGTAATGGCTGCAAGATGATCATCTGAGAAAGAACATGTTTTGTACCATGGCTGAATTCTGACAAAACACACACAGAGTAAATTGGACAAAAGGAGAAATGGGAGAGAGATGTCTTTGTATGAGAGGGCACTTCTGTACTGTGAGGGTGACAGAGCACTGGAACAGGCTGCCCAGGGAGGCTGTGGAGTCTCCTTCTCCGTAGATATTCAAAACCCACCTGGATGCCATCCTGTGCAGTGTGCTCTAGGTGGTCCTGCTTTGCAGGAGGGGTGGACTAGGTGGTCTTCAGAGACCCCTTCCAACCTTGGCCATTCTGTGATTCTGTGACTGTACAACTGGGGTCAGGTTCCCTACCTTGAATGGTGCTGAACACGCCTGTTTCTCATTGGCATCCAACTTGCACGAGGAGGAAAGTGCATCTTCACTTTTGAGGTCTGGGTTCCAAGTCAATTGTGTGCTGCCTGTCTCAAATTGTATGGTCTGGTAAAATTGGGTAAAAATGGCCCCAAGTGTAGTATGTGGATCGAGATCAAAAGGGCTAGTTTTTCACTTTTCCTGCTTAACTGCAATAATGATTAACAGACTGTCAGTTCTGGACTGTTTTATGTCTTTTATAAGATGCTCTCTTAGCCTTGGTTCACTCCAAGGGACCTCCTTTCATTTTAACCTGTGAAAGGCCAGAGAGCAGATGCTGTCAGTTGTGAAGCCTGTTGTTCACTGCATGTGAACATAATTTGTAAAACCCTTGGCCAGGAGCTATTTTTTTTCCTGCTGACATTTTCTATAAATATATTTATGTTTTTCTTGTATTTTAGGTTTGTGTGGTGGCTGCTCTGATATTTAATAGCTATCTTCCCCTCCTAGCGAAGACCTAGAGATAGCTTCTGTCCAGGATTTAGTCATCTGAAAGTGTTATGACCATATAGGATATTGACAGTTATCAAAAATCCCCTTCACAGCTAAATCTGTATAGATGATATTAGTCCACTACATACCGCCATGGATGGCATAGACAAACAGGCTTATATTATAAGCTGTTTTAATAAATGTCTATAAATCATATTGTCAGGAAAAAGGGCACTTCAGATGTGGACTCTGACATTCAGATGTGCTGGTGACTGACAGCTTTCCTGGAAGTTTTAAGATTGTGGTACTCAAAAAGGATCTTGCTGTATTGCTTTCCACAAGCAGCCATGTTATATCACCTCTTAGGAAGTTGCCCTGATCCTTTGTTAGAACAAGTTACTTTTCTTGTCTAGTGAAAACAAACTAAGTTGGTTGGCTTAAGTGACAGTGGATCTTAATGCTCTTCAGCAAATGAGAATAAATCTGGTTCTGATAGTTGACTACTTGATGACTCAAGGAAAATTTTGTTTATTGGACTATAATTCGTAACTTGGAAGAAACAAAAAATGTAGAGTGGTGGCTTGTGTTAACCCACTCTCACTGATTCATCTGGAGAATTGGGATTCAGTGACTTTTATGCCAGTAATCAAATCAGAAGCAAAACCGTCCATACTGGTTGGCTGGAAACTTCATGGCTTTTTTTTTGTGAAACTGTTTTAAATTCAGGTTTACCTCCTCTGAGGCACGTTACAGCCTGAATCATTCTCTTTTACAACTCAGTCATCAAGTCTCCCTTTGTTCTATTTTCAAAGGGAAAAAAATACTCCAGACTTTGATAATTGTTCTCTGATTATTTGTATTTTCAGAAAATGGCATGTATATTATTTCTCTGGATGTTTGCATGAATTGCTTGCTGTGGACCTCATCATGTGGAGAACTTAAGCCATGAAGCATGATAAGAATGTAATCTTAAATTTAATTTGCATCTTCTCTAGTAAGTTGTATTCACAACTGAACATGGCTGAACTTGAGCCAGCAGTGTGCCCATGTGGCCAAGAAGGCCAGTGGCATCCTGGCTGGCATCAGAAATAGCATGGCCAGCAACACTAAGGAAGTGATTGTCCCCTTATACACAGCACTGGTGAGACTGCACCTTGAACATTGTGTTTGGTTTTGGGCACCTCACTACTTGAAGGATGTTGAATTGCTTGAGCGTATGCAGAGAAGAGCAACAATGCTGGTGAGGGGACTAGAAAAAAAGACTTATGAGGAGCAGCTGAGGGAACTGAGGTTGTTTAGTTTGGAGAAGAGGAGGCTGAGGGGAGAATGCATCGCTCTCTACAACTACCTACAAGGAGGTTGCAGCAAGGAGGTGTCCTTCTCTTTTTTCAGGTGACAAGTGATAGGACAAGAAAATGGTCTCAAGTTGTGCCAGGGGAGGCTTAGATTTGATGTTGAGAAGAATTTCTTCATGGAGAAGGTGGATAGGCATTGAAATGGGCTGCTCATGGATGTGTGGAGTCCCCATCCCTCAACGTTTTTAAAAGACGTGAACGTGACACTAAGAGACATGGCTAAGTGATGGGACTCAGTGGGTCAGGTAAATAGTTGGACTTAGTGATCTTGAAGGTCTTTTCCAGCCTAGATGATTCTATGATTCTGTGATTCACATGAGAACCAGTGCAAAGCTTATTCTCTTCAGGCCTTCAAAATCATGCTAACATGGAGCTTAAATGTCTCACAGAGTGCCTACATTGCTATAGCACCTAGTTCTTGGGCTGTCCCTTCCTAGGAGTGAACTTTATCCCATGTAACTCACTTCCAGGGTTGTCCCCTAAGCATTGAGAAAGACCTTTGAAATAAACAGTTTTGTAGATAATCTGTGATTTAGATGTCCCACTGTGACTATCCCTCATTTTGTATATGATGTAGTTACATCTTTGGTGTGAGCTTTTGTGGGAGATCTCTGTGATCAACCTGCTATTTAATGTAATGAAGCCAGCTAGTTAAAGGGTCTGTGATTTGAACTACAGTTTTCTTCTAAATTCTTCAGTTTGTCATCTGTCAAGTTTTTTTTATTATTATTTATTATTTTATTTTTTAAAAAAGTCTGTTAACTGTAAGGGACCCCTGGTCTTCAAACAGAATCTCAAGCTATTTTGGGATGGGAGACAGTAATCATTAGTCAATGAGTTGATGCCCAACGAGTAGTCTTTGAATAATAAAAGCAACTCATATATATATATATGTGTATATATAAATTTACATATTTATTTTTATTTTTTTCACATTTCATTTATCTTCTGCCATTAACCTTAAATACCTGTATTTGTGTAACTTGTGCAAAACGGTCCAGCTTCATCACACCAGGTAAATCAGAGAAGGTAGACTGTGCAAGAGCAAGGAAAAACTTTGATTCATCCCACTGAATGAGGTCATAAGAGAAATGTTCTTAAGAAGATTTACACAAAAGGAAATGGAGGACTTGTGCTTCTGTGTATCCTGAGTAGTTTTACAACAGTGTTTTATCTGAAGTGCTAAACAATAGGGATCCAGGTACCTTTAACTATCACTACAAGGTATGGAAGGGGCAGAGGACAGAGGAGATTGAGTAGAGCTTTTTAAGGAGATAGTCAGGTGGAAAATTGAGCTTGGTCTCCCATTTTCCTGTGTAGGTTGCCATTGGGTGTTACAACACTGTTTTGGGGAAAAACATATCACAAACCTGCATAGCTGGAAGGTGGGGCCTCACTAGCAGTGCAGGGACTCATTGCAGGGTGTAGTTTGGCCACCTCTGAAATGGCCTTTGCCTGCCTTCATGTTTCTGCTCCTTTCCGTATGCCAGCATTGACTTACAGGCAGGCAACTGTGCAACAAATCTGTTTGCAGGTAGCCAGCAACTTTATTTTCCAGGTTTAATTTTCATCTGTGTGTCAGCTCGTGGATCTGCCTGGCCAGATGGCTGCTGCACAAGGGCAGGAGCACATGGCTGGAGGCAGCTCTACCCCTTTAGGTGACAACGTGGATTTAGATCATCTTCATCCAACTGTGAAAGTACGCTAGATTAGTAGACCACTCTGCTGGACCGAAGGACTCGTCAGGTACCAAATGACAACTTTGCTTGGATCTGCCTTGTTACTTTCAGCAGGACTGCTTGTAGTGAGAACAGTTGCTTTGTGTGAGAAAGAGACAGAATAGATAGTATCACTCAAATAGCCCCTTACGTGTTAAGACTGTAAGCAGCAATTCCCCCCTCTGAACAACGTTTCTGTACCCCTGGAAAGCTTTTTTCTTTCCATTAGCTTTGCTATTGACTGCTTTTTAACCATTTCTGCTGGTGCTATCATCAGGGGGAAATCCCAGACCTGAACAACTCTAGTAACTATCTTTACAGCTTTAACTATTATGAGTGAATTTAACCAAGTTACAGTTAAGTTTTGATTAGTCTTATTATGTGCTATTTTTAATTAGTTTTTTCACTTCATGCTTTAGCTTTATTTTTAACTTGATAACCTAAAGGGAGTAGGCTGCACCTGTAAATATTGGAATGTCTCCAGTATATTTGCCACACTCCTCTGCCAAAGCCTAGTGAATGAAGTTAACACAGTGAAAGTCTGGGAATTTGTTGCTTGGGTGTTTTGAAGTCCAAATGCTGTTTGCCAGGAAATGTCTCATCATCAGACCTTTGAATTTGGACTATGTTCTAAACACCTTTTTCCTGTCTTTTCATCTGCGCTTGTATGACCAAATAGAGTAGTTTGCATGGCGCTGCTTACTTTACTTAAAGTGAAAAAGGTTTGCTGTATTTGATGCTTTTTGCTGAACATATATTCACAAATGGGCTACCATCATCATTAACCTTGCTTTGTTGGCAGTTGCTTGAAAATAGAAGCAAATTATACAGATAGGTGTGTTAGGTAATGAGGGCAGCTTTCAGAAGGGTTTGCCTGTGTACTGAGATGCATATGCTGAGTAACCTGGGAAGTGGAGTAAGGTAGTAGTGATAATGGCTCTGCCTTCACTGGGACTTTACCCTAAGGCAATCTCTAAGGGCCTTCTGCTAGGGCAAGCCCCAAGATCTGCACGGAAAGCTTGCTGTTTGTGTTTTGTGTCATTATGGCTTATGTCATCTACACTTAGTCTTTTAGTGTTGGATTCACCTTAGATTTCTTTCTGGTAACTCCTGGAATCAACAACAAAGTATAACTGTGCTTTGACAGATATTTTAGGATACTAGACTGGAATCTCCAGGTTTTGGACAGGGACAGTGATAGCAAAGGCAGTCTGCTGGTGTATTTAGTGTTGAGCGAAGAAGGCTGAGCTGCCATGCATTCAGTTCTGCTGTGAATACTCAGGTGTTTTTCAGTTAATTAAATCTAAACAATGCCTTCCTGTTTTCATGTCAGGCAAACAATAAAAGATGATGGAGGAAATTCTTTGGATTGTAGCCTTTTAGTCATTTAAGGTTGTTGGCCTGATCTCTCTGCATTTTCTTACATCAGTTTATATCCCTAGATAGTCTGAAGGCTTCTGAGTATACATAACATCATATTTTCTGGGTTTTATAAAAGATGATAGTGCCCTGAATGAACTTATTGGGTTTCTTAAATGTCTAAATGTGTCTTTGATCACTTTCATGTGTTTAAATATGTTCTTATGTTCCCTTTCTTTTGACACCTGACTGTGTCTGGAGCAGCCCCAATTCTGCAGTTTGAGATTCTGTAGAAGTGATGATGTATGAAAGAGCTGATGGGCCACGTCAACATTCGTCTTGTTTAACAGGAGGAATGGATGGAAGGCTTTCACACGTGAAAGTGTTAAACCCAAGCAGATTTGCATGGAAATTAGGTGGCCAGTCACCAGTGCTAAAATACTTAAATTGTTAAATACTTAAGTTGGAAACTTACTGCACTTCTTGTTTTGCCATTGTTATGAAAATCTAGGACCCTTTGACTGAACTTAGCAGTATGAATCTGAAAATTTACTGAAACTGAAGAGTAAAAAAAAAATATTCTCAGGTCCTAAAGTGATGCATAACCCATGATTTAAACAGCACTTTTGTTGACCACATGTAAGATCAGGAGTGGTAAAGTGAAAGGGGAATGCTTGTCATTATGGCTTCTAATACTGCAAGAATTATCATTCTTGAACTGGTTTATTGTGTGATGGCTCAAAATTAAACAGAAAGAGGTATTTCTTTGCATCTAAGTGAAGATCATCATTACAGAAAGCTTTATTCCCAAAGGCTTATTTGTGCCCCCAAAAAATACAGAAAAATCAAAAGAAGAAAAATGCTTTGGCTGTTAAGCAGTAGATCGTATTTTTGTTTTAGGATATGCTCCAGCTCTAGGGTGTTTGAAGCAGGGAAGTTGTGCTGGGGGAGGTTTCATGGCACCATTGCCCAATTCTTACTCTATATTGGAGGCATCTGCTGCTCATCACTGTGGGAGCCTGGATGTGGGGTAGATGTCTTCTCTGTCAGATCCAGAGTGACTGTTCTTATTAAATATATCTGTTCCAACACAATGTTACAAACTTAGCTAACATTGCTCATAAGTTGCAGACTTTATGAAGCAACAACTCCCCAAGTGCCTCTCACCCCAGAAGTTATTTGTTAGGTGAAGTAAGCATTTTTGTGTGGCTGCTTGTTTGTAATGCTGCTGTGACTGGTGGAGTTCATTACTGACTGTCCTTGATCTGCAAAATTTTTCACAGTTGAAGTTGTGTCAGAAAAATTCCCAATCAGCTCTATACCAGACAGTTTGTAGGATGTATTACCATCCTGCAGTATTTCTAGTTTAGGTTTTCCCTTATTAACCCTAGAATACCCCGAATTAGAAGGGACCCACAAGGATCATCAGGTCCAACCACAGGTTCCACAAAGAACCACCCAAAAATCATGTCTGATAGCATTTTCCAAACACTTCTTGAACTCCAACAGGCTTGGTACTGTGACCACTGCCTTGGGGAGCCTGTCCCAGTGTCCAACCACCCTCTGGGTGCAGAACCTTTCCCTAACCCCCAGCCTGACCCTCCCCTGTCCCAGCTCCATGCTGTTCCCTCGGGTCCTGTCGCTGTCCCCAGAGAGCAGAGCTCAGCGCCTGCCCCTCCGCTCCCCTCGTGAGGGAGCTGCAGGCCGCCATGAGGCCTCCCCTCAGCCTGCTCTGCTCTGGGCTGAACAAACCAAGGGACCTCATATGTCTTACCCTCTAGACCTTTAACCTTATTGTGCTTCTACGGACACTCTAATAGTTTTATGTCCTTATATTGTGGTGCCCCAAACCGCACACAGTATTCAAGGTGAGGCCACACCAGCACAGAGCAGCCGGACAATCCCTTCTCTCACCTGTCTGGCAGTGCTGGGTCTGACGCACTCCAGGGTACAGTTGGCCCTCCTGGCTGCCAGGGCACACTGCTGGCTCACATTCAACTTGCCATCAACCAAAACCCCCAGATTCCTTTTTGCGGGGCTGCTTTCCAGCCTCTTGTCCCCCAGTCTGTACATAAAGCCAGGGCTGAACCTTCCCAGGTGCAGAATCTGGAACTTGCTCTTGTTAAATGTAATGCAAATGGTGATTGTCCAGCATTCTAATTTGTCAGGATCTCTCTGCAAGGCCTCTCTACCCTCAAGGGAGTCAGCAGCTCTTCCTAATTTAGTATGCATTCAAGTCCTGCATTCTGATTTTTTATAAAAAGAGAACTGGCCCCAAAATGGAGCCCTGGGAACCCCATCAGTGACTGCTCACCAGCCTGTTGCAACACCATTTACTATAATCCTTTGAGCCCAATCTGTCAGCAGATTGTTCACCCCTTTTATTATGTATTTATCTAGCTGTATGCTGGACATTTTGTCCAGAAGGATACTGTTAGAAAGAGTATCAAAAGCTTTGCTGAAATCCAAAAGCATTATGTCAAGTGGCCTCCCTTCATCAAGGAGGTGGGTAACCTTGTCATATAAGGAAATTAAGTCCATTAAGTGGGACTTTCCCTTTTTGAACCTACTTTGGCTACGACCGATGACTGCATTGTTTTTCAAGTATTTTTCAATAACTCACAGAATAATCTTCTCCATAATTTTAGTAGTAGAGATGCTTTGGTTTGTGGGGTGGGAGATAAAGCATTGAAAAAATGTACCAAGTTGATGAACGTCTTTGCACTGGAGAGACCAGACCATAATCAGGACAGGATGGGGTTGAGAGCCCGTGGCTGCTCAGATTATGAGAGTGTTACTCTGGTTTCAGAACAAAGACTAACAACAAGAAAACTGTCAAATTTGAAGATGTATTTGCTTTCTGAAGTGGCAGATAGCAGCTGAGAGGCAAGAGAGCTATATTCATAGAGGCAGGCTCATTATGGAAAGGAAATAAAGATTAAACAAGACACTGTTGATTCTTATTGCTTTGAGTGATTCAAAATCCACAATCTCCTTGGTTTGTATGCTGTAATCTGGCCCTCCCTTTTCTTTCTTGCCTTTTGAGAGCATTATTGAACATGTTAGGAAAAGATCTTATGTACACTCCTCCTGAGATTGAAATGTGTTGACAAGCTGAATGTGTCAAGGATGCTTACATATGCTATTGCCTAATAATAACAACAGCTCAGAACCAACGTGAGGCTTTTATGTCAGGCTTGCAGCTCGCACTGAAGATTTGAATGACATTGCTCCCTGCAAAATTGTTGGCATCTTTCCTCAAGAGTGACTAGCTTCCTGTGCTATAGCCAAACCTGAACCATATAACATATTCAAAACAATTTACAGAACTGGAATTTAGGTTCTTGTGTGTAAAATATTGAACTTTTTTTTTTTTTTTTTTTTTTTTCACTTGCATGGGTGCCTTGCCACGCCCTTTCCCTTTCCCTTTCCCCTTCCCTTTCCCTTTCCCCTTCCCTTTCCCCTTTCCTTTCCCTTTCCCTTTCCCCTTCCCTTTCCTTTTTCTTTTCCTTTTCCCTTTCCCTTTCTCTTATAGGATGAAATCTTCATAAAAAAGGTTATTTTGCAAAGTTTTCTTTTTTTTCCTTCCTTTCTTTCTCTCTCTCTCTTTTTTTTTTTTTTTTAAATATTTTTCCTGCAGTATTGATGTAGAACTACTGTGCAGCAAGAGACCAGAAATCCAGCCAGAACTGTTGTCATCAAAGCAGCGCGGAGTTGGCTGGCTTTATCTTGAAGAAGGATATAGACTCCAACAGCTAAACCCACTGCCTCTACTATTTCAGTCTACACGCTGGCTTGTGCATGCCAATTAAATTAGTGGAATTCAGAGAAAGTAACTTTCTCTTGGCTTTTTGAATGTCAAGACTGATCAGTGCAATTTGCAATTAAATGCATTATCCCTTAATTGCAAACAGCACCAAAAAGGCTTGAATTATTGGGAAATGGGATTTTAAAAGTTTGTTTATTTATTTATTTATTTATTTATTTATTTATTTATTTATTTATTTATTTTACCTAAGTCATTTAAGTGGACACCGAGGACCTCCACCATGCAAAGCACTGTGGTCTTCCTTTGTACTCTGTCACATTGCTTCCCTTCAGTTTGGTGAGATACTTGAGGCCTGGCCCTGTTGCTAATCAAGCCTGGTGTTTTTGTTGTTTGCGACCCCTGGCCACAGCTCTCAGAAACAGCAATGGATGATCCCTGCTATGGAGAGCTGGGGGCACAGGCAGCTCTGGCAGCCCAGGAGTGCTGCAGCCTACCCTGTGCTTTGGGCCAGGAGCTGGATTTGGGGCACTGCCAAGAACCTTTTGCAGTCAGCTGCTTTGAGGCAATTGCCTCTTTCCATGTGGGACCTGCAGCAGTCAGTAGGGCTGCCCAAGAAAACACATTACGAGGCTGTATGCAAGGACAGCTGGTGTGGAGGTCTGCCTTCAACCTCCCAACCCTTTGGCAGCCCAGAGCCTGAAGTGGCCAGGTCTCCTCCCCAGGTGCCTGCTGCCAATCGCTCTGGAGCTGGCAGGAGACCTCCCGTGGGTTCTTTGGCCACCAGCTGGACTGCTGCGACACCACTGATAGGACTGCGTCATGTGTGTGAGTAAACTTGCTTTGTATACTGACCATATTGTATCTGAAATTACTAAAGGACAGTTGCACAAGATCACAGAATCACAGAATCACAGAATCACAGAATCACAGAACTGAAGGGGTTGGAAGGGACCTCGAACGATCATCGGGTCCAACCCCCCTGCCAAAGCAAGTTCCTTATAGCAGGTTGCCCAGGTAGGTGTCCAGACGGGCCTTGAATATCTCCAGAGGAGACTCCACAACCTCCCTGGGCAGCCTGTTCCAGTGCTCCATCACCCTCACTGTGAAGAAGTTCTTACGTATGTTAGTGTGGAACTTCCTGTGCTCTGTCTTGGGGTCATTATCCCTTGTTCTGTCCCCACAAACCACTGAAAAGAGGTTGGCCAAATCCCTCTGTCTCCCACACCTCAGGTATTTATACACATTGATGAGATCCCCTCTCAGTCTTCTTTTCTCCAGGCTGAACAGACCCAGGTCTCTCAGCCTGTCTTCATAGGGAAGATGCTCCAGGCCCCGTATCATCTTTGTGTCCCTCCACTGGACTCTTTCCAGGAGATCCTTTTCTTTTGTGTACCAGGGAGCCCAGAACTGGACACAGTACTCCAGGTGAGGCCTGACCAGGGCAGAGTAGCGGGGGAGGATTACCTCCCTTGACCTGCTGGCCACGCTCCTTTTAATGCATGCCAGGATCCCATTGGCCCTCTTGGCCATGAGGGCACACTGCTGGCTCATGGTCAACTTGTCGTCCACCAGGACCCCAGGTCCTTCTCCTCAGAGCTCCCCTCCAACAGGTCCCCCAGCCTGTACTGATATGTCCGGTTGTTTCTTCCCATATGCAGGACTCTACACTTGCCCATATTAAACCTCATTTGGTTTCTTCCTGCCCAGCTCTCCAGCCGGTCCAGGTCTCACTGAATGGCAGCACAGCCTTCTGGCGTGTCAGCCACTCCTCCCAGCTTTGTGTCGTCGTCTTTTGTGTCGTCATCTTTTGTGTCGTCGTCTTTTGTGTCGTTTCTACTTGCTGAGGGCAGACACTATTCCCTCATCAAGTTTGTCGATGAAGATGTTGAACAAGAGCAGACCCAGCACTGTCCCCTGGGGAACACCACTAGTCACAGGTCTCCAGCCGGACTCTGCGCCGCCGATCACCACCCTCTGAGCTCGGCCAGTCAGCCAGTTCTCAACCCACCTTACTGTCCACTCATCTATCCCACACTTTCTCAGCTTTGCTATCAGGATGTCATGGGAGACAGTATCGAAAGCCTTGCTAAAGTCAAGGTAGATGATATCCACTGCTCTACCCCCATCTACCCAGCTGATGATGCCATCACAGAAGGCAATAAGGTTGGTCGAGCACGACTTCCCCTTGGTGAATCCATGCTGACTGCTCCTCATAACATTCTTCTCTTCCAATTGCTTGGAGATGGCATCCAGAACAAACTGTTCCAACAAAGATACTTCATTTTCTTTACTATGCTAGTTTTTGGGGGGAGTGGACAAAGTTCCTCCTCATTTTTGTGAGACTTCAGTAATTCCATGGAGGAAAATATAGGCAAGTGAAGGTTTTCCTGCTTGGTTCAAGAATTCAGTCCTGTTTCTCCTCTGGACCATTTACTGTCAGATTTGGGATATGCCAATAAAACCAGGTGGATGTATTTCATGTGATTTCATGTGAGGAGAAGAAGTGCTTTGAATAACTGCAGTAATCTTGCTTCTGTGATTTTTTTTTTCTCTTTCTATTCTTCAAATCTTTTCACTTTCTTAGACTTGGAGAAAGGTAACAGGCTAAAGACTAAAGTTTCAGAAAAGGCTACTCTGAAATGCAGTATCATCAGTGTATTGGATCCTCAACTCTGTATGCTGCAGTGTAGAAAAATCCTAGAAAAAATCTTTTCTGGCTAGAAAATCTTTTTTTAATATGGCTGTGGCTAGACATTAAGGAGGACCTGTTGCAAGTGTCTCACCATTCAACAGGGATCAAGGTAAGGGAAGCTAATCCTTAGATGAGCAAATGGCCATTTACATATCAAATTATTAATTATTTTGTATCAGCATTATGCATTATCAAACTATGTATTTGGCCTTGAAAAAAAGCATTAAATGATAGCTGACAGAAGCAGTGTTTTGAAGTCCCTTTTTCACTTACTTCACTCTGCTGTTCAATAATTAAAAAACAAAAGGAGAAAGACTTCAACTGAATAAACACACACAGCATGGGACATCTGCTCTGTTTGCTCTTCCAGCATCTTGGCATTGCTGGCAAACTAAGCTTCATAGTGGCAGCAGAGGGATTTCAGGGTAGCAAGGAGAGAAGGGAAGAAGGTCTTACCTACCACAGCTCTGGTGGAGGTGCTGGAGCTCACCTATAGCCAACTCATGAGGAATTGCTCTAACTCCTTGCAGGCTCCAGGAAAACCTTGCCCTCTCTTGTGCACCATGTTTGGCTTTAGCTTTTTAACATTGTCCGTAAGAATGTGGCTATGAAAGCTTCAGGCAAGATTAAAATACTGATGATGTGCAAGGGACAAAATATGGGACAAGTCTCTACAAAAACCTTTTCCAGATACATGCTTTGACATCAGGAGTTTGTATATTTTAACTCATATCTCATAGTTGTTATTCCAAAATAGCTTTTTTTCTTATTTCTTTTTTCTCCTGTGGGGGAAACAAGCCACCTGTTTTTGACTAGTGCTAGTTTGTGTTTAAAGGCTGATTCAAAAGAAGGATCTGCCTGTTCTACCAGTGATTACATATCCAGTGAATTTCATATTCCTATGTATGATTTTCATCAGGATTAAACCATTTTAAACCTGTTTGGCACCCAGTTGCATGATGCTAAATTTCATTCTGTTGGCATCTTATTATCAGTAAGCCAGAGGAAGGAACTGGCATATCAGCTGTGCTGTATCATTTCTTTAAATTTTTGGACTTGAAAGAGAAATCATCAGTCAAATTACTTCCCTAGAAATAGTAAATACAGATCTGCAAATTACATCCCTTATATTTTAAACAGAGTTCAAAGTCTGGCATTATAAAATGGGGGATATGGGGTGTGGGGCGTGGGAGGGTTATTTTGTAAATGTAGCATTAACAAAAAGGATGGGAAGCATTTTGAGAAGATGCCAAAAGTAGCAGTCAGGTGGATTGGTTCAATGAAGAGCAGATATCGTATTTCCTTTCTCTCTGTTGGTTTTATCATAGTAATCAGCCTTTATACTTGTTAGTTTGCTGTAATGAGTTTGAGACGTCAGCGGGAGTTTATTACATTTATAGCAGTTAATGCATTTTTTCCCCTATTTCTTGTTTGAAAATGGCGTCTTTGTAGAACATCTTACCTGTCTGGATTTTTTTATTTAAATGTAATATAGGCAGTTCAAGACATAACTGATAATGGGTGTTAGATAATATCTTGGATACTGCGGTATAAATTGTAAGATGACTGTATTCTGTCATGATGAATATTAGATAATGATACCTTGTCCCTATAAGAATAACTTACTTTATTATTCAGAATGATCTTATGAGCTCTTTGGATTCATGGTAGAAATCATAAACTATTCAGATTTTGCTGAATATTCTAATCACACTTGCATCATTCTTAATTATGAATTTGGGGCACTGCCAAAAAAAGAGACAGAGGCAGCAAATAACAGTCTTCCATTAACTCTGTGCTGTTGGAGGGCTGGCACTGAGAGAGCCCTTGTGTTGTGAGCTGGCTTGGATGTTTCCTTTTCCCAGTGTTCACATTAGTGCAGCTCTTCCAGGGGCTACACATTGGGTACTGCCCAGCTGCAGGCTCTAGATTTATCGCTCAAGAAGGTTTAGCTCATTTATTTGGTGTTTAGGGTTTGTCAACAAATCTGCTTGCCTCAGCAAGGCAGCAAAGCTCAGCACCAGTGCACAGATCTCCCCACAGTGTAGGTTAAAAATATTCTGTCAAAAGCAGTGCTGGCTGAAATTTGTATTTCACCTGGCTTATAGTGCTCTAGGGTCTTCTCTGGAGGTGGACGTAACCAGGACTGTATTTGCTGTGGAGCACCTTGGCCATGGGGATGTCACGGGGGAGCTGTGTTTGTCTGGAGTGTTAATTTGACCAGAGGATGCTGTTTGTAAAGAAGAGTAGGAGCACTGGGCAACCAAACTGAACTTCTCGAGAAATCCTTTAGATCTCCAATGTAAAACTTTTGACTGGAAGGCCAACGTTTTTCACAGAAAGGAGCCCAGCCACTTAAACACTGCTGATTTTGACCCAGCTTGAAGGCTGGGTGCACTTATAAGCCCTGATGCTACTAATAAATTTTGCAATGCTTTCTGAAGAAACACATTCCTTAAAGATGCTGGTTTCTTTGTTGTTGTTTTTTTAAGGAGGAATAATTTGTCTGGGGGGACAGTGAAACACAAAAGGCCCTATCTTTTCTCCTTGATAGCTAGAGGGGCTAGCACAGAAGATGGCAGACTGGGAAGATTGAGTGAGTGTGTGCAAATGGAAAGAGTGATATGGGTTTGTAGTCTTACAGATTCTAGGTTTTCACAGCTTTGTATTTTATAGTGGGATGTATTCAGAGAGAATAAGATGTACATTAATGGAGGGGTGTATTTTTTTTTTTTGAACAAAGACAAGGGCCTCCCAGCAGTGTTAATACAGGTTGCATAGCTGCATCATGAAATTTTGTAAGCTTCAAAAGAGCTGCTTTTGCCATGTGAGCCGCAAAACAATCTGGAGAGCCCTAGCTGTTCTGGCAGGAAAGCAGTGTAAGAGGTTTACTGAATAGTAAACAAATACATTACAAAAGACACTAAGTGATGCAGAATGCTCAGGGACATAGAGTAAATGATGAAAGACATTTGTCTGAAGAAAGCTGGTAGTGTACAAGCATAGATTTTAGGGCTCTGGACATAGACAACCAACTCAGTGATGCAAACCACTGCAGTAGCCACAAATTGCATTCTGATTATACCCTTCACATATTCACATATATATATATATATATATGCATATGTTTGTATCTCAGAAGACTCCTATGGAATGCCTTTCACTGTGGATGGCAATTCTTGCTATTAGCTCTTATCCTCTGTGCTGAGATTTCAGGGATCTAAGCTTGAAAGTTGAGATCAACTCGAAAGAATTTCTGATCTTAGAGGCCATATGGAGAGAGAAATGCTCTCCAAAACACTTTAGAGCCAGGGCTCAAACCTATTCCAGCTGTGCAGACCTGTCAGATTTCACTCTGGAAGTAGTTTCTGTTTAAAAACCTACCTGGTCTCCTTTGACTTAGGTAAGCTTTCTGGGTGTATACAAAATTTGGAATATGCACTAATGTGTTCAATGCCAGGTTTTACAACACAGAATTTTTTAAAGGTGGGAGAACCACAGTAAAATTTCACTTCCCCAATAAAACATGAGTTCATGCTAGTTCCCTTGTGGCAGATTATTCAACACATTATTAAGGTAAAATATCAGAACCATTTTTTAAAGCTTGGGTAAAAAATTAAAGCAAGGCTAATCATTATGGAGTACAGGAGTAAATGTTGTGCTTTTTTATGAGCTCACAAAAACATGAATTCCCCATATGCAGATAATATTTTTTTTTCATGATAGCTCTAGGGGGAAATTTCTTGCTGGTTTCCTTATCAGATTTTCATATAAACAAAATTGCGTGGACTCTCAGAAAAACTGAGCAGTGAAAAATGTGTTTTTAAATACTGAAGTTTGTCATACGTGTTATAGAGCTACATATATATAGCACTGTAGTTATACAGTGATGGCTGTGTTTATGTGCATGCTCGTGTGAGAGTGTGCATGTACGTCTCTGATTTTGAAATGTCTGCCTGTAAAAAAAGCTGAAGTTGTATTCCCAGAGTCTCTTTGTGAAAATCCTTGATTAAACACAGCATGTTCTTGGGGAATTTGTTGGGCAGGATAACATAGTATCAGATTAATAAATGTCCGCTGAGCTCCAGAAAATACAGAATACTTTAAAAAATGGTGAAATAAATGTATTTTTAACTTCACACAAGATGTATGAAAACATTCAGGAAATAAATTGCTGCTGCAGTACCAGAAGAATATTTATGTTCTTCCATTTCATTCAGTTTTATATTTCTGGTAGGTCAGTGTTTGTGAAAAGATAGAAGTACACACATGGGCACTTATAGCTGGGTGAGGAACATTCCACATAGGGGCCGGGACAGGCCATATCAGGCTGATGTTTGCCAAGTCAGACTCCCTGTAACTCCCTATAACTTGAGTTCAGATGTGTGGGTATTGAGTGATTTCTGGTTTGAACCACAGCATCCTAAATCCTGTGGTGTTCTCTGCCGACTACCAGAGGCTGTGATAAAGAGGCAGTTGTTATCTGGAGATTCATAAGAAAGGACAGGTAAATCCCTAGTCATGCGTATAGCTACAATAACTTTGAAGCACCTCACGATATATTTTTATAAGAACAACCAAATATAATCGTTCAGTATCTTCAGGTCATCATCAATGTTGAAAAGTACTGTCTGAGAAAGCTCAAGGTCACTAAATGCCAAGTAATATATGTGAAGAAAAGCCATCTATGCATTACCTAGACAATTATGGACTTTAGTTATTAGAAATTATTCTAAACAGTTTTCTTATAACACTGACTCCATGCTTTCCAGTGTTCAAAATGCAAATAAACTGCTAGAAATTAAGAAGAAAGCGAAGAACTGGAAAGGAAACATCTTTTTTTGCCACTGTATGAACACGTCACACTCCTTATTTGAGTATTGCTTTAAAAAGAGAGCTGAACTAGGGGAGGGTGCAGAATAGGGAAGCATGAATGACCTAGGGCATGGAATAGCTGCTTCTGGTGGGGACAATGGCTGGGTTAGTACTTAAGCTTGTAAAGAGAAGACTAAGGAAGAAATAAGAAAAATCTGTGGGATCATAAGGCAGTGGAGAAGGCAAGTGTTTATTCGTTGTTTCTCAAGACCATAATAATAATAGGAGGGTTCTGAAGCACCAATTGCAGGAAGTGCTAAGGACATCTTCAGGCAGAACCAGGGCATGCACAAACTATTCTCACATTCTTTCAGTATCTGCTGCTGACTTTCAGAGAGATGATATGGAACTAAATGGACTTCTTGACAACTCAGTGTAACTGTCCCTTACTAGATCTAACCATCAGTCCAGCTAGTGCCATGTCCAGGGTGAAAATTAATTCAGGTGCAGGGAAGTGTCAAGCAATGCAGAAACTATGGTTTCTATGGCAATAATGGATAGCCTCACATCATACATGGTTCACTTTAGATTATCCATGCTTTGAATGTACCCCCTTGGGTGAATCTCATGGTATCTGTGTGAATGTGAGTTTCCTATCAACTTTACTATTAGCTTTGTCAGAATAGTTTGGGATAACTCAGGGTTGATAACTTTGTTCTATCAGTGTGCTGATGACTCTGGAGGGCTGGACTTTGAGTTTGGTACCTCTTCCTAAAGACAGCATTTATATCAGGGCAAGTCTTAAAAGCACACTGGAGTGAGTCCAGCAAAGGGCCAAAAAGATGATGAAGAGACTCTAGCATCTGACATACAAGGAGAGGCTGGGGCTCTTGAGCCTGGAGAAACCAAATCTCAGGGGTTCTCTCATCAAAGTATATACATATCTACTGGGAGGGCGTAAAAAAGCTGGAGCCAGGCTTTTTTCAATGGACCCTTGTAACAGGACACAAACCTGTGTACTTGCAGTTGTGTACATGTATGTAAATAGGTGGCAGGCAGGTACTGCATGTATAATTTGGCTAAGTGCCTTGGAGGTCTGTATTTCTAGCTGGAGTAATTTATGTAATGGTGCCGTGTCTGGACAGGCGTACTGTCATACTCTTCTGTATGTCTTGGTACACTGTACTTGTGGTAATGGAGGTACCTAGTGTCCCTCTCCTACCGTTCCCTGGGAGCCCATGCCTAAACATAATTTTCAACATCTAATCCTAATAAAGTACAGCATTTTCAGCTGTGTTTTAATGTATTGGCATGCTAAACTTTTGTTAGAGAGGAGATGCCAAAAAAGTTTTACAGAAAATGGCTTGATTAATTCAGTCTCCTAAAGAAGTCTTGATTAAAACTGAGTAGTGACATAAGTAAAATATTTATTTTTGTGTGATAAATGTATGTGTATTGAGTCATTACATCAATGTGAATTTTGCACAGGATTTTTTTTTTTTTTCCAGAGATTTTTTAATCACATTTCAATGATAATGACAAACACAGTCTCTGAGGAACACTGTAACTGACAGGTGAAAGACGAGGAATGGTCTATATACCAGGTCAACAGATTACTTTATGTGTATTAGTAGGAAAAGAAGAAAAACTGTTGCTCAGATCTTACATCTAATATTTATCTTACACCAAGATGAGCTAACATTCATCTTAATGTAATATAAATGGTCCAAAATCTGGTTAATTCATATTTCTGTGGTCTGAAGATAAGAAAATTAATTTCTGAGAGTTCAGTGATGGAATCAAGATCAAATTTACGAGGGCCTATGAACCATGGTTCAGTTTGACCTTGTCAAAATATTGCATCAATGTATAGAATCATAGAATCATAGAATATCCCGAGTTGGAAGGAACCCATAAGGATCATCAAGTCCAACTCCTGGCACTGCACAGGTCTACCCAAAATTTTAGACCATGTGACTAAGCGCACAGTCCAATTGCTTCTTAAATTCAGACAGGCTTGATGCAGTGACTACTTCACTGGGGAGCTGTTCCAGTGCACAACCACCCTCTCGGTGAAGAACCTCTTCCTGATGTCCAGCCTAAACTTCCCCTGCCTCAGCTTAACACTGTTCCCATGGGTCCTATCACTGGTGATAACGGAGAATAGGTCACCTGTCCCTCCACTCCCCCTCGTGAGGAAGTTGTAGACTGCGATGAGGTCTCCCCTCAGCCTCCTCTTCTCCAGGCTGAACAAGCCCAGTGACCCCAGCCGCTCCTCATACATCATCTCCTCCAGGCCCCTCACTATCTTCTTAGCCCTCCTCTGGACACTCTCCAACAGTTTCATGTCCTTTTTGTACTGTGGTGCCCAGAACTGCACACAGTACTCGAGGTGAGGCTGCACCAGCGCAGAGTAGAGCAGGACAATCACTTCCCTCGACCGACTAGCAATGCCGTGCTTGATGCACCCCAGGATACGGTTGGCCCTCCTGGCTGCCAGGGCACACTGCTGGCTCATAGTCAACTTGCTGTCAACCACGACCCCCAGATCCCTCTCTGCAGGGCTGCTCTCCAGCGTTTTGTTGCCCAGTCTGTACGTACAGCCAGGGTTGCCACGTCCCATGTGCAGGACCCGGCACTTGCTTTTGTTGTCATGTGGCTGGTGATCGCCCAGCTCTCCAACCTGTCCAGATCTCTCTGCAAGGCCTTTCCACCCTCTTCCAAGTCCACAACTCCTCCAAGTTTGGTGTCATTGGCAAATTTGCTCAAAACAGTTTCTAGTCCTACATCCAAATCATTTATAAAAACATTGAAGAGGACTGGCCCTAAAATGGAGCCTTGAGGGACCCCACTAGTGACCATATGCCAGCCAGAAGTGGCCTCATTTACCACCACCCTTTGAGCCCTGCTTTTCAGCCAATTGCTCACCCATTGTATGATGTTTTTGTTTGGCTGTATGCTGGACAGTTTGTCCAGTAGGATCCTATGGGAAACTGAGTCAAAAGCTTTGCTGAAGTCCAAAAAGATCACATCAGCTGCTTTCCCTTGATCAGCTAGATGGGTGATCTTATCATAGAAGGAAATCAAATTCAGGAAATAATTCAGGAAATGGAAAACTCAAAGGTTTCAGACCTTTACAATCAAACAAGAATAAAAAATTGGATTTGCCTAGCCCAGTTCTTTTCTCTGAAAAGCAAACAAAAGCTCACAAATATGAGGCTTGGAGTAAGGATGTGTACAGGATGAATGCTATGAAATATAGCAGTTGAGAAAGGAATTGTTTTTTAAGTGCTGTATGGGCATTTGCCATTGATGGGCTACTGGTTTGCTTTTTTTTTTTTTTTTTTTTTTTTTTTTTAATCTATAATCTGGCGAAAAGTAGCTGAAAATCAAGCTAGAGGTGATGCCCTCTCTGGGTTAAAGAGCATTGGATTCATAGCCTAGAGTCTTATCTTTCCTACGGGACGCTTTTTTCACAGTAAAGTATGCAAACACAGAGCACTCTTGAGATGGTAGCTACATCTGTCCTTACTCAAACAGAAGAATGTTTCTTCTTGAGAAACACCAGAAAGAAAAGAAGCACAAGACAAACAGAACGGAGAGAGCTTTTTATCTCCTAAGACATAAAAGGTGTGCAGTAGGTTGCATATATATTTGTGTTTAAAAAAACACAATCCACAAATAAAAAAATCCCAAACCATAAACTTCCCTTTTGATTGCTTATGTATGTTGGCAATAAAGGTGCTTTAGCACAACAGGGACAAAGCACTACTGGAAAAGTCTGCGGGACTTTCCTTGAATGCCCAGAGAGTCATCATAATTCACAGTCAGAAGTGTAAATCCTACTTGGCTCTTTCTGAAATGAGATCTGGATTATGCTCTTTGGGGAAAGCCATGACCTCATGGGGTTCCTAAACTGCACTGCAGCTTTACTGTGGTCTTTATTGTACACTTAAATGATGTGGGCAAAAGATCAAGGGAGATTAATCTGAAAAACATCCACTTTACAAGCCAATAGGGAATCAAATTATACACACTGGAGATGAAGAACAAATCAGTTTGTTAAAATGTGCTGATTTGCATGAAATGTTGTAATTTTGAAGAAATTTACAGAGCAATCTCTTTTTATTCTGTGCTGTATAATAGCTTCTCATTCTTATTCAAGCCTTGACAATTTGGAAGAAAAGGGACACACTGAAAAATAATATGACAAGGCAAGTTCTCTTGATGGTGAATCTAGGAATTGACTTGGTACACAGGGGCCAACCCATCTTCTTAATGTTTTTTTGGAAGGGAAGAAGATAAAGAACCATATTTAAATATTTATGTAGAACAGATAGTTACAAAATAATGTAGCCATCTCATAAAAAGGGAAAGAAAAAGCAAGCCAGAATTTTTGGAAATAAATAAATAAATATAGAAATTAAAGATAGTTGAAGCCAGATTTGGGTGTTCAATGAACAACTAAATTCAGGAGATTTAAATGCCTTCTTCTCCTACTGAAACTCACTTTGCAGACTGGATTTGATTTGACTCATGGAATGGGGCAGGCTATGGTATACCCGCTCTGGCTGAGAGGTGCATTATTTAATGAGCAGTCCTACTGACTTCAAGAGGAGTTGTGGGTTAAAGCTGTTCTGCAAAAGTAATGCAGTGTATTCAAAATAGTAATTTACAGTTTTGTGCAGAGAGAACATGAAGGAAATAAGAAATAAACATCAGAAGAACTGCTAATGCTGGAGTAAAGCCATCAGGCTGAGCTAAGCCAGTAAATCAAGGAAAGAAGTGCAATGCAAAAGTTTCATGTCAGGATATTGATGGTTAAAATTATTCTGTTGCTATTTAAAAACCAAACAAAATGAGGAAAAAAAAACACAAGGTGAAAATAACTGCAGAATTAAGTTGGAATGCTTTGACTTCATGAGAAAGCAAGGAATGGAGAAGTAGAAACTTCCCAGTTCTGCTGTGGAAATTTAGTAACTTCCCAGAAATGTTGTAACTTTGCATAGTGCTATAGTGTCAGATGGGTTGTGGCAGTTGACCAAGGAGTAGCAGTCACTCACTAATGCGAGGTAAGATGTATTATCTAGGTTTTTATGCTTATGACAAGCTAAATGCAGCACAGTGGCATGTGATCTGGACTTCTTCCTTGGTCATTGTTTGTTAGCATTGCAGGGATGGGAATACATTTTTGATTGGTGCATTTGAGATTAGTTTTAATTCACTTGGTTTAGCTGTGTATAAAACTACATTTTCCTGTAATTACAGAGCCAAAGAAGCTGCACCTGATCTGAAATGTGACCCTGATATGCAAGAATGCCTGTAGATATTTGCTCTTGCTTTCCCAGCCAGAGGCCCTGAAACCAGAGCCCATGTGTGCTTGGCTGATGGGGTGCACATCTGGGTAGCACCTGGAGCCTCATCTCTCCCTTGACATCATGCATTCATGTCAACCCAGAAAAAAATTGAGCCTGATTTTTCTTCTCTCTCATGATGGGTGGACAGGAGAACATTACTACTTTCTTGGCCTTTTCCACCCAAACATTTCCTCCTTTGATCTTGCACAGATTTAGTTGCCCTTACCTCCTGAGGTGGGAAGCTTGCCAGCCTCACTGCAGCTCTCTGGTGAGTCTTCCCAAAGGCTTCCTTCTGCCTGGTTCTTCCTCATTCAGACGCCTTCCATCGTTGATGAAGAACTGGTTTGACAGTTTTCCTCTTTTTGGGCTGTGCTGACTGTGCCAGGCTTCAATGGCCCTTACTGCCATTTTGGCTTTCACCCCAGTGATCTGCAGTCCCACTCTGGAGCAGTCTGTCCTCTCTTTTCTCCCAGCACCACCTACGAGCTGGGTTTTGTCACATCCAGCAGACACGGCACAACGAACATTTCCATCACTCCCTGTTCATCTGCAGCTCTTGGGGACTGGTCATTCCTTACAGAGCCTGCGAGGGAGCCTAGGGTCTGGCCACTAGGAGCTGCTGTCCATGCTGGCATCCAGAAGTCAGGAAATTAGTGCACAAAGTATAAAGGAGGTGAAAATCCCCTCAGCCACTGTCTCTTGCTATTGGCTTTTCCCCCTCCCTTTCCATGGGGAAGTATCTGTGTTCCCTGCTGCCTTCTCTGTTACTTCTCCCATGTTTTGGCTGCAGGGCAGCCCCCTGTTCCCCTCCCTTCAGTTGTGTTTTTAGAGCGCAGCACTCAGAGCAGTGTTGTGATTCTGTAACATACTTGGAGACTGTGAGTCTGACTGAAACCTCTGTAACTTACAGTACCTACAGGTACTTGGCTACTTGGCTTTTAAGGCTGTTAATCCCTCTTTTTGTTTACCTCCCATTCCATGTGGCCATGAAGTACGAATACAATTTTTCCCTTATTTTCATATTGATTTGGGTTCTGAATTTCAACTTATTTCTGTAAAAAGTAACAACAACATCTTACAGACATATTTCGTCAGTAATAGTGCATGGTAAGAAGCAATAAACCTGCACAGCACAGGTGAACATAAATACCAGTCCATAAATGCAGTAGTCATCCACTGAACAGGTAGTGAAAGTCTTGCTTTTTTTTTTTTTTTTTTTTTTAATCCCAAATCTCATTTTCTCAGCTCAATTGATTAAAAAACAATTTTGACAACACGAGCCCCTGTGTTAAGACACAAGCTAGTGGAAATATTGTGAATGAAGTATTGTCAGGTGTATCTATGAAGTGTAGGAATCGTCTGTGGTGATCTGAACGGAATTTCCTAACAGGCGTGAAGATGGAGAAATACAGTTAATATATATTTAGAGGGGGGAAGAAAACAGGAAGGGAAGGAAAATGCTGAGAGAAGTTACACTTTTCCATAATCCTTAACTATGCTTTTCTTACAGACATGGATGAGAAATCCTCACTGGATTACAGTCTATTGCCTAATGAATAAGTGAATATTCGCTTCATGAGTGATGTTCCTGGAGGCTGGTTTGCACCCTTGCTCAGCAATAAATCCCATTAGCATTTGTTTTCATTAGACATTTGGATAAGGAGGAGGTTCTTAGGAATGACAATAAAGACATGAGAAGGAAATGCATTTTTTTTTAGAGGACAGAACTGCAGAATGATTGTAAGTCCTCAGATTTTGTTCTTAGTTTGTGTTTCATGTTGAAAATCTAGTATGATTATCTACCATATCATTAATTGCAAGGTGATGGTCCCGTTGTGAGAGCTCCTAAGTAGACATACTTGTTAATACCACTTCCAAGTATTCCAGCACACCACTTGGGAATTTGTTCTTGTTTCTCAATTTTCCACGTCATTGCTTCTATACTTGAAAACATACACCAATATTGTTTTTCCTGGCATGCTGCTTGGTTAAAATACAACACTAGGTATACAAAATATATCAGTGTATGGTGTATGACATCGGTAAAAAAAAAAGTGTTTATAAACATATATATAAAGCTATATATATAAGTTATATATATAAGTTCATGTCATAAATAAAAGATAAGAACCTGTCTATACTCAAGGAACTGGGTGATGTGAAGTAATTAAGACCTAAAAATATGGAAAAATAAAATTAACGATCTTAATAGCATAACTGACACAGTGGAGTGATATTTCACTAGTATACTCATACCGGGATAGCTGGAAACCCAATTTCTGAACTGTGTAAATTGTTGTTTTTACAAACCAATTGCAACATCCCTGTGAGAGCCACATGGGTGAATGATGCTGCCTGTGGATGTGGGTCATAATGGAAAACTGTTAGTAACAGTCATCAGAAAAGAAAAGCTGAATATTCTGGTCAAACCAAGCTCCCATAAAACCCTAACTATTCTTGTCAAAATCCAGACATACAAGTGAGAGAAGAGCTGTGGCCGGAAGATGAAATAAGTTCCCTTAAGCACTGTTCCTGTGGTTGAACAAGGAGACTGGAGGATATTCCTGCTTCCTTTTCCCACCCCTAGTACCTCCCATCAAAAAATAAGGTCATGTTCTTCCATGCTGCCTAGCTGGACCTTTTTTTTCTCCCAACTCCTCCTCTGGCCCTGCAGTGCTGATCAGAGGAGGCTGAAAGCATTGTGATATTTGGGACGTGTCCATTCCCAGGACTCTCTGAATCATCATATGATGCTGGCAGGCAGCGTTGGTGCAGATAAAGTTGGCGAGAGTCGGGGTAAAAGCTGGATTTTTTGTACAAACTCATTCTCCTTTGTTTGTATCAAGAAGTGCTGAAAGGATGCCTAGGGCATGGCGGGTGCTGTGGTGACATTAGAAGACCCATCACAAGACCTCACTTGCCCAAGGGCAGCACCGTGAGGACAGATGTTCCTTGGGAGCAACTGGGAGTAATCTCCAGTCAGCTTCATCTTCAGCTGAAGTTAGTCTTAGTGAGAGAGATTAGTCCTTTGTTTTCTCTGCAGTCCTAAGGCTTTTCTCTTTGCTTGAACTGCAAAACGCTCCCTTGCAGTGAGTTGAATGCGTTGCTAGTATCCTGAATGAGATTCAGTGTGGTAGTGCCCTCTTGGATGCTGAGCTTGAGATGCTCCCTTGCATCCAGGTGAATGAGGGCATGCACTGAGTGGTCCTGAGCTGTCCCATTTGGGTACGGAGAGGATAAGCAGTGCTAATGTGGGATTTAATGCCAATTGCAAGGATTTTGAAGGGTCTGGGCTGAATAGCTGGAGAGATGGAGAGGACCGATGTCCACATTGCTCTGACCACAGTGTGCTCAGGACCTACACAAGCTTGTTCAGAGCTATCTTTGTGCTGGGTCTAAACCCCTGTCCCATGCTCTGACTGCACAGAAGATGTACTCTCTTGGTGTGGCTGACTATGGATATATTTACACTACATATACAGAGCCCAACCGAATCCTTGTTTTCTCTTGAACTATCTGCTGTTAACTGTTGTTTTACTCAGGTTTTAATTAAAAATAGTAATAAGTGCAGCATCTGTTCTAACCAAAAACAGATTTATTTTTCATTTTTAAACCTAGCTAATAAATCTATAAATCTGCTTCTGTAATGTATGTACACTTTATGTCTTATCTGATGTCAAATATTTTCAGTCCTTCTGTCTGCAGTGGGAGCTGAGTGCCAACTGCAGACCAGGGCTTCCCCCTTCTCTTGAAGGCAGTCATGGCACTGAAAACAGGACATTGCTTGTCGTATTTCACAAAGAGCACAGCACACTCAACTTCACCTTTCATTTTTTCTTTATAGCTAATCTAATAAGTAATAAGATGTGTGAAATAGTGCAGTTAGTGATGATCAGTGAGCACTACTTAAAAGTCAGGAAATGTCTTTTTTTTAATATTTTTTTTTCCCTGTTGTCACTCATAAAGGCTGGGTCACTGCTGTGTGTGAGTGAGAGACAGACAGGCAAGGCTCAACCTTGAGGAGAAAATCCTGGAGACTTCTATTGTTTCCTTGAGGCAATCTCCATCATCATGAATGCATGTGTTACAGCTAGGACTGCTGAAAGCTGGGGTGGTTATAAATATATATATTGCCAAAGGCCAAATTCTTGGTGTTGTGTGAAGCCCTTGGCAAAAAGTCAAAACCCATCGTAAAGCTCTCAGGTCAGAGTGGCCTTTGTGAATATGACCGTGCTGCACAGCCACCAAGCCCTCCTATAAATTCAATCTTCAATGTAGAAGGGGAGCCCAATTACGGCGTCTTTCAACAGAGGGGCATGAATTAATCAATTAATTAAATTTGGTGTAACTGGGTGATTTTAGGAGAGGTCCCTGTGGAGTCAGGAGCAGTACATACTGCATCTGGGAGTGTGAAGGCAGCAAATAGTCCCTTAATATTTTTGCTTGGGACATATTGTGCACTGGAGCCAGACCCCACGGCAGGGCAGGCTGGAGTTGGCAGCCCAAAGCGTAGCACGCATGCTCTTCTTCAGGACCCTCACAACAATCTGCCTGGTGTTCTTTTCAGAACATCTCATCACTGTAAATGCTGGTGCAGGTTTATCATTTTTTCATACCAAGGAGCAGAGTTGCCTGAGGCACTTAGCAGGACTTGCTATAAAATAGGAAGTGTTAGTGCATTTCTGTTAGCAGATGCTGAAGGGGAAAACTTGTCCCACTGATAGACTTTACGGAATAATCTTCCTTGAAGGGAATTTGTCTCTTAATTCACAGCAATTACTATTTTGCTTATTCAGTAAAATATTTTTTTTAAAAAAATGTCTCATCTATGGAATTTGGGAATACTTTAAAGCCTTTATGGTGTCTTCTGATCCCATTTTTCCCAAGATAACCCCATGGGAAACCTTCTGCCACCCCACATAGAATATGTTACTTTCTGCTAGTTTATTTGTATATCCTGATGTCTATGTTTTCAGAGAGGGTAAAGGGCTAATTTCATGGCATTTTTTATTTTTATACATCTCTTGTGTATCTTCTCATTAATTAGCCTTTGTGTATCTTTTATCTTTCTGACCCTTAGTTAGAGGCTTTCTGTGCACCTAAATGTTTTATCTGCCCTTACTGTGTTTTTGGCTGCATTTATTGTGAGATGGGAGAGAAGCACTGTTTCCTAAGACAGCGGAGTCTTTAACCTTTTCAGTAATGATTTATGTAACATTAATTACTATATTCTTATGTAACATTAATTACTATATTCTTTATAGTTGGCTTGTTTTCCTCCCCCTTTGTTTCCGTTGCCCATTTTGACGTTTTTTCTAAGCTATCACAGTGACCCCCTGGTCATGTCCTTTTGCAAGCATATTTACATATCACAGAACAGAATGCTGAGTAAAGGAAATTTGGCCACATCACTGTGATTGGGCTGCCTATTTGTATAAAACAAATATTTAAGTATAGTCTGCAATTTCTGAGCTTTGCAGTAATACAAGTAGTAATACAAGTAGAATCAGATCTTTATTAAGAGACTGAAAAATCCAGTTATTTAACCACACTGCACTGAACTAGAAGAATATTCGATTTCGGACTGGAATAGGACTTCATGAAATCTGCAGCAGAGTGATATTGGCAGGGTTTTTAATTTTTCTTTTTTTTTTTTTTTTTTTTTTTTTCTTTTGGTTTTTGGTTGCTTGCTGACTACTTATCAAAAGCAACTAGGAAAGAGCACAAGGAACTGAACTGTAGTGCTAATTCTGTATTTATTTGTGATTAAATTGCTTTCCTGTGCTTTGATTTATGAGGAAGGGGAAGCATAAATGGATGACTAAGGGATTCAGCTGCAAAACTCCCCTTAATTTCTGTGTCTGCTGTTTGGTTGAGCAGTGCAACAGGCAAACTTCCTCAGTGGTGCCCACAGTGTGCTGAATATGATAGGAAATGTTGTCTGGTTTAACTCTGAGGAGCTGACAGTTTAAGCAAGACAATAACAGTGAGAATTAATTATTGTATATATGAATAAGAATAAATTAGTGTGTGTGTACATATATATATATAATGATTAACAATACTGTTTACTCTTTTTCTGTGGAACCTTTGAGAAAAAAGAGTTGATGGAGTGTGTATGCACAGTGGCTGAAGACTACAGTAGCGAAGGGGCTCCATGTTCTCCTTCCTGAGAAACTGTGGATGCCCCATCCCTGGAGGTGTTCAAGGCCAGGCTGGATGGGGCTTTGGGCAACCTGGTCTGGTGGGAGGTGTCCCTGCCCATGGCAGGGGGTTGGGATTAGATGGTCTTTAAGGTCCCTTCCAACCTAGCCATTCTATGTGTGGGATGGGACAGATCACTAGCAGATTGTGGTGGTATCTCACAGCTGATGTCCTCAGCTTCAGTCTCGTAGTGGTGGTGCTGTGACCAGGTAGTGCTGACTAAGGTGCCCAGATCACCTGCCCAGGTGTTGATCAGTGATGTACTAAGCAGCACAAGCAAGTGGAAAGGACTCTTGGTGATGTTAGTGCATTTCAGTGAGAGGACACAAGACTTTTATTTGGGTGGCATAACAGTCCCTTCTGCCTTGTTCAGCTTGCTTGTACCCATGCAAAAAAAAATGCCTGCAGTGTGGTGAGGGACTATGATCACAATGTACAGAGGACTGTGATGAATTCAGGCACTAAATGCCTTTCTAGGAAGTGTGCTCTGTCTCAGTGTGGGACCTGTGGCATGAGCATTTGTGATCTGCTGTGTGGTTGTAAAGGACTCTGTGGTTTCACAGTCCAGGGGCAACGCATTGGCTCTTCTCCAGGAATGGAAAAGCTCTTGATGAGTCTTGAGTCTAGTCCATGGGTACTCTCAGTAGCCAGGTCATAGGAGGTTTGGAGAAGTGCCTCATTATCCACCAGTCAATGACAATGTCTGGGAGCCACAGCTCCCATTTCAGAAGCTGGTGCAGAATTACACCATGCTGATGGAACTATTGAGCATTTCCAGAATAAATTTAAGAAGCTCAATATTCTCCTCTTGTATTTGGATTCTGTTTCTTTTTTTTTTTTTTTTTTTTTTGAAATGGCTTCTCTTTCTCTCTCTCTCTTTCCTTCTTTTTCTCTCTCTTTGTTTTAAAGTATTATATATATTTTTAGCACCTTAGGCTGCTGCCTGTTTCCATTTTGCCATTCTTTGGCTCTTTGTCTTAGTGACGGTAAAAAGGAAGGATGCATTGCGTTTGGTCCTTGCCTCTTAGTTGTGTTTGTTTACTTGCTGGTGAATTATGCTGACTTTTCCCCTTTGGGAGAACTTGTCTGCTGTACTGCAAGATGCACTGTTCACCTATGAACATTACCTGGCTTGATGTGTCCACAGGGCCAGTTTTCTGTATATGGAGAGACCTGAAATGAAATAAGATCTCAAAAGAAAGCAAGGAGAAGAAACGAGAAGTAGGCATATTTTGTAGCATAACTTTTCTGCATCTATTTGTGTGGCAGAGACAGAAAGGCAAAGTTGTAAGAACTTTTTTTTTTTTGAAACTCTTGCTAGAGAGTACTTCTGTCGCCTCACGTGAATATTTTCCGTGTTGTGACACACAGAAGTAACAGATGAGTAAGACATGGTGTTTAATTTTTCACTTTTCCTAGCCAGGCCACGTTTTATGTTTTCTATGAAAAGGGCCACATAATATCTGTGTAGCCTCGTGGATTAATTTGCTTTCTTCTGGGCTGTGCAATTTGACTAAGAAAAGATGTGTTTTTACAACTATTAGTTTGGTTATAGATCATATCTAAGAACTTATATAATATTGGATGTCACTAATCATCATTTAGAAGAGAAGATTATTCAGATGAGAACATGGCAGCAGCCCATTGACTGTAGCAACTCTGAGTTCCTGCATAATGCTTAAACTTGGGCTTCATTTTAAGCACCCATAAAAAGTATCATTACCTTTTTAATGCTCATTCTTAAATAACACTCAATGGCCCCTTACAATTCAGGATGAAGGCAAAGCAATTGTGGAGCTTGCCTGAAGTTAGGCGAGAAACCAAGGGCAAAGCCAAGACTTTCTGACCCATGCTCCTGGCGGGGTGCTGTTGCTTGCATTGTTAGCAGCTTTCTTTCAGCTGAATGGAGCTGAGTTTATGTTTATGTTTATTCCACTGTCGTACAACTAAATTCAGTCATTTGACAACTTTCATTGCATGCCAAGTTATTGTTGCATTTCAGCTTTTGAAATTTAGCAGCTTCTTCTGTACTCTTAATAACTGCTTGGAAGACAGAGTCCTTACATTTTCCTTGTGGAAACAGTTGCTTGGTTTGATGGAGGGAAAATGCATCATGAAATCAGATGTTTCTAATTGCTCCTTGTTTCAGGAGTTTCTATTGTACACTGAAAATCATCCTTAATGCATGAGTAAGCCTGATGAATAGATAGATTTGAAAAACATTGACTCAAAATAAATCTCTCTTGGAAGAGGAATAATTGTTGACTAATTCTCGTGGGAGAGAGATACGAGTTTTTCGCAGGCTCTTTGAACAATAGGACTTCAAAGAGAATTGGTGAAAAATAAGAAAGGTGCACTTGATTGTTTATTCTCTTTGCCATTAGGGCATCTGTCTCATTAGTGTTAACAAGATTTCATACTGTCCTCAGGGAGACAGGTACCTTCCAAGAAATGCCTATAAGGAAAAAAAATAATTGTCCTAAGTGCCATAGGCTGAAGCGTATGTAACTCATAAATCCTCAGCTGACATAATAGTTCCTGAGGCCTTTTCTTCAGAGAGAAAGGGAGAACAAATGCTATGAGGCAAAGTAATTGGTAAATTGAAAGAAGCTGTTAGAGGAAATTAATATTTTTGGGCAAGGGTTTGTTGCAGGTGAAGGTGAGACTCTGCAAGGGGAGGACATTTCCTTAATTACTGATGGGGGGCAGTACCTGTGTGTTTCTAACTCAGTGTCCCCTTTCTGGCAGTGCAGCATAGCATCCTGCAGCAGGAGGGGCACTGTTCCTCTTCCTGGGCCCTTGGGTTGTGCAAAGCAGCTGGCAGAAAAGCATGGAAATACCAGGTTTTGTACCACCTTGCAGGGCTGGGGTCTGGAAAATGAAGTGTGACTTGAAAAAGAAGTGTGTGCAGAGGACTCCAGAGATTGCAGGATTTAGATCTGGATGTATATAAGACCTTCATTTTGAACCAAGTCCATTAATTCTGGATGCCTCTAGTTTTAGTTTCTCAAACTAATACACTTCACTCGCACCCAAGAAAAGCGGACTCCAAAAACGACTGGATCTCTGAAAATTTTAGTCACCGCTGTTTGTTTTCATGTAAGTTGGTGTCTGTTTTTCAGGGAGAGCATGGAAGGAACAGACATCTGGATTGCCTGTGACTGGGACAATGCATATGGAGTCCTCGCTGCCGGGACTCTCATGGGGTCTGGGTCTGGGGACCGCTCATCTGGAGCTGCACAGTTGTACATGGAGTGGTTGGTGACTTCACCTGCTATGCAGTGAGCAAACACATCGCTCCCTGCTTCCTTCTAGGCCAAAAATGAAAAGATGGCTAATTAAATCATGCTTTTAATGCTATTTGTATTATAAAGCATAAACGAACCATTTCTGGCATATTTTTTTTCATTAATTCTATGTCATAAAATGTAAATTAAATGACTTAAGTAGCCCAACCAAGTCATTTTGCTAATTATCATAACACAAACATAAAGGCAGTGCAAATATATGTAAAACCTCACTTGAAGTTTTCCCTGACACTGCCACCCTCCCCACCAAATACTTACTGAATGCAGTTAAAAACATGACACTAAGCCTGTTGTAACCTTGTTATAACCCTTTATTCTTTGTGCATGTGCCATCTGGGGGTTAGAAGATAAAAAACCTTATTCCTATCAAGACTATTAAGAACTATTTTTCTAATAAGCTATGGCCAATGTCTATCTTGCATCTGCCCAACTTCCTTTTATGTCTCAAATTTAAACCAAGGGTTTTGTAATGAGAGGCCTTGGGGAGTTAGTGATGAAGCAGCCGGTCCCAACAGTCAGTGGGGAACAAATCGCATCTTGAAAAGGGACTGCCGTCATCCTCAGAAACACGAAGAGACATCAGCAATGTGAAAACAACCAAGTGAAAAAAACTCCAAACACTTTTCATGTTTAAAGCAGCCTTTAGAGATAGGGATGTTTTCATTTTATTTTATTTTTATTTTATTTTTTTATTTTCTTTTTCTTTCTTTCTTTTTTTTTTTTTTTTTCCCTACACAGTCAGATTTTTGGAGCTAAAATCAATTTTTAATTTCTGAAGTGCTGTTTTAGTTCTTGAGCCCGTATATGGAAAATATGACTGTCAATAGGAAATGTTTGAAAGGAAACACATGACAAAGTCCCTGCTGTGCAGACAGGCAGGGCTGGCCTAAATGGAATTTGCAGCTGAATTTCACCAATAAAAAAGCAGCATGTATCTCTTTTGTGGCCTACAAGTACGAAAGTTGGCATGATTTTAGAGCTACGTTGTGAGGGAAAAATACCAGGAGGGTGATTAAAATGTGATCATTGACCTGATCAAGATCTTAAAGCATTTGTGATAGCATTTTTTTTTTTTTTTTCACAGCTGCCCTGGTGTTCTCCTGACCCCAGCCTGAAGGAGCTAGTTGCAGAGAAATTTATCCGAATATACCTTCATCTCCTACAGAGGCTGGCAAACATTCAGTAACACGGATTTCTATGAACTTGTTATTACTCAACGTCAAAACAAATTGATCTAATTTAGATGTATCCTGTTTGTACAGTTTGTTCCAAAATATTTTTCACGTGTTCAATTTTTACACAGAAATGTTGGAAGATCTCAGGTTCAAAATGTCCCTGGAGGTGTTCTGTGGATACCTGGAGGCTTCTGAGGATGCCTTTGTGTCGGTGAATTTTCAGTTAAGGTGCAGTTTGTGATACTCAGTTCTCCCAGAACTGGAACTGGTTTAATCATACGTGATAGGCTGTCACAGGCTCTTTGTGATGCCATTCCTCAAAGATGTTGTTACAATTTCTTCTATGTCTTAAATTTAAATTTGAAGCTTTTGCATGAAAGATCTTAGGGAGTTAGTTATCATAGAATTATAGAATCATTAAGGTTGGAAAAGGTCTCCAAGATCATCTGGTCCAACCATCACCCTGCCACCAATGTCACCCACTAAATCATGTCCCTAAGCACCACGTCCAACCTTTCCTTAAACACGGTGATGCCACCACCTCCCTGGGCAACCCGTTCCAATGCCTGACTGCTCTTTCTGAGAAGAAATGTCTCCTCATTTCCAACATAAACCTCCCCTGGCACAACTTGAGGCCATTCCCTCCAGTCCTATCACTAGTTACCTGTGAGAAGAGGCCGACCCCCAGCTCCCCACCCCTTCCTTTCAGGTGGTTGTAGAGAGCAATAAGGTCTCCCCTGAGCCTCCTCTTCTCCAGACCAAACAAACCCGGTTCCCTCAGCCACTCCTCACAGGACTTGTGCTCCAGGCCTTTCACCAGCTTCGTAGCCCTGCTCTGGACATGCTCCAGGGCCTCAGTGAAGGCCTTAGCAGCTGATCCCAGTAGTTTGTAGCTCCAAACCCAGGATAACTAATGCTGCCATATCCAGCTCGTGTTAAGGGGCTGAGAGTAATGTGTGTGTGGGACAGGGGCTTTGGCTGCCCGTGACAGTTCTTTGATACTAACACCGGCTTTTGTGCCTGCCTCTGCAACTGGTGCAGTCCCAGGTGGCCATAAATCCTGCTGGTGAGTGTGTCTGTGGCCCCGTGGCAGTGCCGTGGCTGTTGCACTGGGGCCGTTGTCTCTCCTTGAGGCAGGCCGCCCTACACTGGCCCCACAGGGCACGAGGCACAGGTTTGTGATGCACCACGAGGAGTTAATGGAGCTTCCTGCATCTGCGACCGGTTTCAGAGGATAAATTTGTTCTTCTGACTTTGACCTCTCTGGGTGGTTTAGTAGGGCATCATCATAATTTTGTCTCCTCTTTTATCTTTATGCTGGCCCCTGAATTTCCTCTTCATTGACCTTTATCACAGGTCACATCAATTTGCACATGATCTATAGCAGAGAAGATCAGGAAGGGAGACAGAGAGAAAAACCACAAATAGAAGCCTCATGGTCAGAGCAGCTGTTTCTGAAGTGTGTATATCTTATGGAGCACACATTACAAAAGCTCTTTTAATCTCTGTTATTTTTTCTGCCACAGCAGAACAGTCTCAGGTGTTGAAGGCCTGTTTCATCCCACTCTCTCTGCTCACTTCAAAAATAAAAGTTTCTTCATGGTGAAGTAGGTCCCCATCACTTTGCTGATGAAGTTGGTTGGGCTCCAGGCGAGCTGCCACATTCTGTGGAAATAGCCTTATATGCTTATAGGAGTGAATTGAACCTACTGTACCTGTGCAGTGCCCATTTCTCAGTGAGGCCATGGCTGTACGATGGGAAGACTTTGCCTAATGATATGTGATCTATACTGTCAGATTTTTTGTTAGGACATCTGTTATTGTATAAGATTACCTAGATTTCCGTATGTGAGAGAAGGGACCCAGTGCTTATGTTTTTTGAATATTACCATGAGAGCAGTATTTGGGTCAGCAGTGGCTGATGTGCATAATCTGGCTACCTGGCACCTCATTTTGAGAACTACACTGTGCATTTATTTTTTATTTTTTTTAATGTCCATAGGTTTCCTGGACCTTGCTCATCTCACTGGATTTGGGGTCACACAAGCTGTCTTGCCCTGTGGGGTGCACGAGGTAGTGGTTGCTCCTCTTCTCATGATGCAAAGACAGTTGATGTGAACACTGAGTCTCCTTTACAGGGTATTTATAGGTTTCTTCTTCTTCTTCCTGTTTTATTATTTGGGGCTTACATGAAGCCAAGGGAAATTTTGTCAAGAGAGGTTAATTGCCACAAACTGAGGAGAACAGTGGCCCCACAACAGTGGACGTAAAGGGGAGTTAACTCATAACCATGCAACTGCATCTTTGGGTAACTATACATCAGTGTTGGGGAGGATAAACGTCTCTGCTGTGCAAATCACAAAATTGTGCAGGATAATGGAAATTGTGATCTAAGAATTCATAGAAAACTTTGGCTTTTATATTGTTTTACAGTATTTATTCATAATGCTGGGCTAGTTGCCTTAAATTAGATGTGAAGTAACCACCATTATAATGTCCGTTTCCATTCCTTACCACCAAGTAGTGCGTATTGCAGAAGATTGTTCAACGGTCTTATCTCTGTATCATATATATGATACACCCTAAAACAACCGTTGTTTATGAGCAGAACACGGTGGGGGCATTGGCCTGTGTTCATTCAATTGAAGCATCTAAATCCAATTTTGATATCTGTTGTCTCACTTTTATCTTTTAAATTAAGATCTCAAGAAAATTAATGTTATGAGTGCAATAAGGTGATTATAAAATTATTGTCACCAAGAAGCATGATTTATGTAGTTTTTAATGTTGTATTCTGCACGTTGTAACAGGAGAAGCCGAGCAGAGACGAGATGTGCAGGATGAGGAGCACAACAGACATATTAATTAAGAGACCTTAGAGAACACAGGGAAGGAAATGATTATTCCCCATTTGATATCTTACGCCAAGTTACTGTAAACTGGGGAAGCTTTTCTGCAACATGGGTGACCAGGGAAATGGAACAGTTTTGCAGAAGAGGTACTGAGAGTTATTAGCCTCATACCCCACCTCACCTCCACAGGGAGGAGGTAGCTGGTTTAATAACAGGAACATGAAATATGCTACCAAAGGACCTCTCCAGAGATCACAACAGTCCTGGGGTAAAAGGTAGGAAGCAGCAGTGGCCTGCCTCTGAAAGTGAATTCTGTAATTTTCACTTTTTTGTTTGTACCAGTGTAGGAATGGGAGAGAAAGTGCTAGAGTAAAGGCTTGTCTTAAACCTATCACAATTTACAAAAGACGTGTGTTTCTAAGCAAATGGCTGGTCTATATGTAGTAGGCTACAGCAAGCAAAATTAAACATGAAAGTAAAGCGGCATTTGCCATTTGCCAATTTAGCCTTTGCTGTTTAAGTTGACATGTCTCTAATCTTTGGAGGCCCAGACTGCAGAAATTTTTTCTTTATGAATATTTCTCTGATCCATATCAAAGAACTGAAATTGTGGTTATATGCTGTCTATTGCAACTTATCTATATACAGTAAAAATGAATGTATCTCAAAAAAAATAAAAGTTTTAGTGACTAGGCAGCTTTTCAGCATATTGGCAATATACTTTAATAGCAAATATTCTTTCTTAGCAAAAGCAATGATACATACTAATACTGTGGACCATCTTTTTGTGTTTTCATCGTTATGTTTGACATTTTTCTGCCTCATCTTGAATGTTGCATTCAATAACACACATCAAGACATGGAGGGGAAAAAGCTTGCAACAGCTGCAATAAAAAAGAAAGCAATTATTTATGTTTAATTTGCTTCAGGGATCAATGAATCTCATATCTCTGTGCTATATACTGTAGCTGAATGTTCATTTCATTTTATAAGTTTCCAACTGGTACTCTGGGCAACTGAACAAACCTTGTAAAAATTAATAAATAGAACTTAAACCAAACTCAGAGGTTGTGATTTAGAACAATCATACAAAACAAAACAAGAAAACAAAACAAACAAGCAAGCAAGCAAGCAAACAACTCCCCTCCCCACCCCCCCCAAAATTTTGGGACAATGGTTAAATATTATGGTACAATATGTCCCTGGTATAAGGACAGGAATTTGGATTCCACTAACTTACAATAAGGCAAAGTGAACCCCTAAATGATGTAAGGTAGAGTCCTGAAAAACTCCAGAGATTAATTTAATGATCTGGAAAGCTATTAGTATGGACAAATTAACTACTTTTATATAGTAATTACTCATGGAGTAATTATGCATTGTACTGAGCAATGAGCTTCAAAGCTGGTGACACTGATAATTAAACCATCCTCATCCCTGTGAAGTAAGTAGCAGCAGTCAAATGTTGATTGCTCCAGAATGGGCCCCGGAGGTAGCAAAGGTCAAAACTTTCTGTGTGAGTAAAATGATAAGGAAAAACCATGCCCTGCTCTGACTCCATCTAAGATCGCCATTCAGATTCAGTTTCTCCACTGGAGTTATTTGGCAAGCCTAGCTAGTTTGCAGAAATATTGCACAATTTATGCTGTACTTGAAGGAATTTCAGTCTCCAATGTCTGTAATACTTTAATGTGCTGATTGTAATAATCAGTAGCCTTGGACAGCATTTCAGTGAGTAATCCTGCGGTAGTACCAGTTCATATTGAGATGCAGTGACATGTTACATATAGTGGCAAATCACACTAAGATGTAGCTGAAAGGGTTGGTTCCACTAGTGTGCTCACCATCAACCACACACTCCCTTCTCTGCCTTGCAGTAAATCTTGTGATCAGTTGATTTTTCACAAGAAATGTGCTATAAGCATATGGCCATAGGTAAGAGGTTTAAGAAGTGGGAATGCTTCCTGTACTGGCAAATCACCTGCTTTGGATCACTGTACATGAGATGGCTCCTTAGGGACCTGATCTTCATTGTGTATACAGCCTAATTATTAGAAAATATTGAAAATACGCCTGAAATGTTATTTTTTTTCTTCCAAAAGATTCACAGTTTCAGTGTTGGCCTAAGTACATGTCAGTTTTTCCATCTTGACTTTGAACAAAGATGTGGCATGAACCCAAAATTCAGATAAAACTTCGGATGGGTATTTTCAGTAGGGATGAAACGAGACAATATCAGTAATGATTTCTCTTCCCCTTGTCTATTTCAACATGAGAAAATAAAGCAGGTGGATCTGTAAGGGATATGTAAGATGTTCACCCTTTCCCCTAGTCCATGGGAGTTCTGTGTCATAGCAGAAATATGCAAATATGGTCACTGTATGGTCACACTGACATTTTACAATCTTCATAGACATTCTGATGCTTACCTATGCTTCCTACAGGATATTTTTTCCCTGATATTAACATACTGTCTCTGCTTGCATTTCAATTTCATTCATCTTGGTCTTTTCTCCAGAATCCTAAGGTGTTGTTTGTTGTATTCCTCTTTTCCTGCATCCTTTCACATACTTGGAAGCTGTCATCATTTTCTTCCTAAGCAATGCAGATTGCATTGATCTTTCCTCAAGGGCTCTGTACTCCCAAGTCCCAAGCCAGTCCTTTTTGATTTTATCATGGTTCTTGCTTTGCTCTCAGGATTTTGTTCTGTTACTTGTGCCAATGACCAAAACACATGCTCTGTAGAGTTTGCTCAAGATTTGTGTAATGCCCGTAAATGATTTGACCGAGATGTGTTTAACCTACCATCCTAGAAGCTATTTGCTTGGACTTCAGTGTTCTTGCTTTCAGGATGTGCTACATACAGAGCAGTTTCCTTCAAAGGTTACATTTGCATTATCAGCAGAGAATATGGAAAACTGCACAATTTTGGTTGATTACAAACTACAGATTTTCTAACTGGCACTGTAATTCTAATTGCTTCTTTCTGGGTTCTTCCATAAAGTTTACCAGCTAATTTGCACAACCATGTTCAGCTGCAAAAAGCTATGGCTCAGTCATAGGCTGCAACAGCTTCCTCTTTTCTTTGTCTGGAGCATCTGTTATGATAGTAAACAATTTCTTTTTCTGAATAATTCCGAATAATTCATCCAGTGTAATTCACTCCAAGGAAATCTTAGATAGCACACACATGCCTTTTGTTCTTCTGCAACTTCCTACTGTTAAGAAAATGTCTGATTGTTGTCTGTGATGCTAAGTAGAATGTATTAGCCAAATAAAATAGGAGCCTGTCAATGACAGAACCGAGTTGGCTGACCTTCGTTGATGCTAACAACAAAGGAACCTCAAACACTCAAAACCAAGTGTTCTTCAAAACATACAGTGAACTTACTTTTAAACTCAGCTTTCACTGACTAGAGTGAAGAAAAAGAGAAGAAACTTCAGTGTTAAGTACAAGTGTAATTAAGCTTTAAAGGAACAATAACACTTCTGTGGGCCTCGAGTTAGAGCAGGAATGCCACCTTCATTGGACTCCTTCCTGACAGTAATCTGGGATTTTCTTAATTTATCCGAAATAATTTAAAATAAACATTAAAACACTCTTCTATCAAGAACTCTTCAAATCATGGAGACCTGGAGATCATGGTACGTTCTTGACCTTAGTTCTTTAGCAGTTCACATTTCTCCTCTACTTCCACAGGAAATGGTACTGTTTCAAAGAGAGAGGGAAAAAGTTGCTGAGAGAGCTGCAAAATGTAAGGGGTTCGCAAAGGAGCTCTTTGGGTTAAGGTTGGGAGTTTATAACTGGCTCATTGGTAGAGTGCTCTGCTGAAACGAGAGTAGTTCTACAACTAAGTGAGGAAATGTTTGTAGTGCCCTGCAGTCTAGCACTGAGAGGAATCAGATGGTTACATGAGTGCTAGTAGATATACAATCAGAATTAAAGGAAAAAAAAGTACATTTTTACTTCTAGAGCTGAGCTAAATCACAACCCTTTTTGGGAATGAAGTCAAAGATTTTCAAAACTTTAGAGGGAAAGAAAAAGTCAGAGCTGACTTCCAAACTGTGTGAATGGAAGGGGTGGTTTCCTTAAGACAAAGTAGCACATCTGGGCACTTCAGTGCTGCTCAGTGCTGCTCCTCACAGCCAGAGGACCGGTCTTGAGTTGCTCATCTGGTTTAAGAGTTATCCCAAATGATGTGTATTACAGCAGGCAGGAAGCCTGGCAGTTTTACCTATCCAGAGCCTCGTGTCGCTGGAGGTCACTGGATGGTCTGCAGATCTTGGGCACATGTTAGTGAAGAATAATTATCTCTCAGTGCATGAGAAGTCCTTGCAGGAAATGATGGGTTCATCATTGCTTGTCAGAGAAGACTAAGGAACAAGCCCACGGTTATTAGAAATGTAAATCATATTGACATAATCACAAAGTGAGTATGAGTTAATTGACTGTGTACTTAAGGAGTGCACATGTTACCTTGAGGAAGTTGTAGTGAAGTGAAGGTGTCTCTGGCTGCAGTGAGAGGTTTAGGTCTCAGTCACTGGTTAATAATGCTGTGTGAGAATATTAAATACTATTCCTGACATAAGAGGGCTGTATATCATAATTTGTTTTCCTGGAGCCTGTTATAGGGGTAAGGATTAGAAAGTCACAAGAGGTGTAGTAATACATTTTGGTGAATCCAGAGTATGCTAAGCAATGGTAAAAGAAAAGGATTAAATACAAAAAACAACAAAACAAAACAAAACCAACAACAACAACAAAAAATTCAGCTTTCTAACAAGTGAGACAGAGCTGCAATATTCTGCACTAAAGCTGATGCCTTGTATTCTTATAGTTTAGGAGAGGGTAAATGATGATGTACCGATACTTTGAAGAGGAGATAATATTATTTAGGTTGAATTTACAAAAGAATCTGAGAAACTCTAGAGACCTAGCCAGGGCTTGTGTGAATGGGTATCACAGTGACAGTTAAAGTTTATGAAGGTTTTTCTTGGATAAAGACAGGATAAAGCAATCATCTGAATTACCCACATGAATGAGAGGGATCTAAATTAATAGTAACCACTCAAGGAAAAAAAATCAAATTGTGGACAGCAATTCAACAGAAACAGCAGTCAGGAACTAGCAGCTAATCTTAAAGTTGAATAAGGAATTGTCTGGAAAAATTTAGTGCTAAGTTCCCTAGGAATTAACACGATAAACAGAAATCTAAGCAATGGAAATTTGCCATTTAAAGACAAACATAACCAGCAGACATGTTTAATGACTCAAGCCCCATTTGGCACTAGGCTGAAGTCTGGGATAAATTTTGTAAAACTACCTAAGTAGGATGTTTTATTATTATTATTATTATTATTATTATTTTTCCCCAAAAATGTAAAGATTACAGACACTGGTTCTGCAGGTGCTCCAAAATCCCTCAGAAGTCGCTCTGTAGCATGTGGCTCTGGCTGTGAATGCAGAGATTGGTTGTGTCTGGCACAACGGGATTCTATCTTGTCTGGGGACTCTGCATGCCAGGGCAATGCAATCAATAATATTTTGGTTTTGTTCAACGCCTACAGCAACAGCTACAAAAATAACCCTGATATTTTAATAAGACCTCAGAATCTGTTAAATTAAAGCTTAGTGCATCACTTAAAGAGTATCACGGGATCTCTGTTTTTGAAGCCTCCTGACAGCAATGGACATGGTACTAATGATCTCAAGCGGGGACTGTGACCAATTTTCCATATTCAATTTACTTTGCAGAGAGATTACATTGAGTACTGTTATTACATTGATTATGGAGGATCTGAAAGAATTTCTGTCCTGCCTCATTTCTACAGACACATGCTTTGAATGACCCTTCATTAACAGCCTAAGTGGAAGTGAGTGATTGCGTCCCAGGAGGCTTGTGTCTCTCCTGCAGTCTCATTGCTGCTTCATAAACCTTAAGTGAGATCTTTATGTACAGTGGGACTCGGAGTTGCAGCCTGTCAGAAATGAAATGTTTCCCCTTATTTTGCCCCAGGGAGAACTTGTAGGTAACTTGTCTCTAACTTCAGACACAGCTACTCATTGTGTGATGATGCCGGGAGTTTTCTGGGAGAAGTCAGGTGCTACCTCTGCAGGAGCAGGGACTGCTCATGTGAACCAATGCCACCACTCAGTGCAGTGAGAGTGAGTTGTTTCCTCCATGTAACACAGGAGAGAATTTACATAGCTAATCTCAAATATTGTTAAAAAGAGAAACTATTGAAATTTCACCCTTATGACATCTGTATTCTATCTAATATGGGATGTATATTTCAAAAGACATGTTCAGAGTCTTTTATCAGTCTTTAAGTGAAGTATTTTTTAAAAAAATACATATTTTCCTTCAAAATCAGGTGTTATTCCTTGTGCAAAATGGTGTTATGTCAAATCCTTCTAGCCTGGTAAATCTGAAAATTCATTCAAACTTGGGGTGTCTTGAAGGACTAAGCCATCTCTTCTCTTGTAGCTGGAAATACAGCAAAGCTTTACAAAATGAATATACTGAGAGGACTGTTTTTCTTTTTCTTGAATGGTTGCACTTAAACCAGAACTCAGCAACATGCATATATGCCAAAAACAAACAGTAGCACATTTTGAAGGTTTTTGTTTTTGCATGTCTAGCAGGGGTTTTATTGATCAAATTTAACACCGAAAATAAAAAGTCAAAGAAACTAGGTTATTTCACTGAAGTAAAACACAGTGAGTTTTATTTCACAGTTAAACACAACGACTTATTGAGTCTATAAAATATTTTTAAATTACCTTTCTGTTTTTACTGACACACACATGTAAAAAAATGCAAGTTGCTTGTTGCTTCACTGATAGATATAGAGGCAGTATATGCATTTAGTCATAATTGCTTGGCAAGCCAATGTCCCTCAAATTTAGGACCATTTGTTTTTGCAGTCCTCTCTGCTGAAGCTAACATTGTGTTAAAGTTAACTCTATGCCTCGCACATGTAGTGTTTTGCATGTGGGGTAAGGTGTGCACTGTGGTATTCTGTGTACTGTCAAATTGCACTTATCTGCCGTGGGAGGCTTGAAAAGTTTTTTCTCTGGGCCACTGGAGGAATCTTTGCACTTTTGTAGCCTGACCATGACAGAAACCTGTAAGAAAAGCAGTTTTACCATGCCTACATTTAGTTCTGCTGTGGTAAGTCTTTCGGGAGCCTAACAATGTGGGAGAAAGCATAGGTTCTTCTTGTGGAGATTAATTACTGTTTGTGAAGACAACCGAAAATGAAAAGTGCGGGGTTTATAGCATTTTTATTTTTATTGCTGCCATTAGTAACTTCAATTGTGCAGTCTGCAAGTAAAATGGTGAATTCTCAGGGAATTTGTCAAGAGGAAGGACTGTTAAATTGGACCAAAGCGTAGTTTGTAGGAAGGGAAATATGTAAAGCATTTCCTATATTTCAGCTGGCACGGATCTGCTTGAGCAATACATACCCTGCAAAATTAATCAAGCTGTTGTTCCAGTCATGTAACATGTGGCTCCAGAAGTGCCTTACAGAGTTTGTAGCCTATCGGAAATTCCATGTGTGCCAAGGCAGATAAAAATGAGAAAATACTTAATCTGCAGGCTTTATCTGAGAACTCCTGGCTCTTTCTTTGTTGAGAGGAAGGACCGCTCTCACATATGACTGTATTTAAAGAGAGAGCCAGGATAGCAGTCCTTCAATATAAATGTTGTTTCATAAATAATTATTCTGAAATATTTAGACTTTTTCAAGTTCTTTATGGTATTTTAATCAAAGCAACAAAATGAAATTAATAAAAAGTTGTATAACATTTTCAATCAGAAAAATTCATGCAACTCTGCAGTGTCGTATTTATCTTGCTAATGTAGATTTTTCTTTAAAATTTACGGTTCAGATATTTGCCAAGTTTTCTTAACTCAAGCCCTTATTCGTTCTTGTTTCTCTTGCAATGCGCTCACAGCAAGCTCAATGACAGGAACCTGTCCTTACACACAAGCCAAAGCTAATGCTTTTCACTGCACACCCCCTGCTTATGCTATGGGTGTTCTCATGTGAGCTCCTGAAAGTAATCACTGGTAAGTTTGCCTCTACATCTTACAGCTACGTGCATTAAAATGGGATTTAATGACCTCTTCTTTAGAAAACCTGCTGTATTCGAAAGAAGCTCAAGGTGGACTTAAAGATGCTTAAAGAGGTCACAAAACAGGGAGCATAACTGTGTTGTTCAAGCAGGTTTTAGCCCTTCATTGTGAGCAACTCTATAGCAGAGTGAACTTTGCTGAAGGTGCCAGTGTAGGTTTCTTGCTTTGAAGCTGTAACCACAGACAAGAAGATGACTCTCTGAGGGCATTACCAAAATTTTCCTTGAAACACACTCTGGTCTTTTCATGCAAAGTTTCATCCATTAGCCCAGCTTGTAAATTGTTAAACTCCACGGTTTGCTGATCTTTTCCCTTCCTTAGCTTTTTGTTTCTTCAAAGTAGTGGTTACAGACTGGAACCTGCAAAGTGCTGAGTGCTATATTCCACATCAAGCAAACCTCTCAATGTTAATCATGCTCTGAAAAATGCTGTGAGATTAGAGCTAAATCTCTGCACAACCCCTGCATTTCTCCAGCTGGGCGCCTTTTTCATTCCTATGAAAGTACAGCTATGCAGTTAAGACACTGAGCTTGGGCTGGGGGGATGCTAAATCCAGTTTAATCTGCTACAGACTCCTTTAATCATGTCTTATTTTACAGAATAGAGGTGATAAATATTTTGTCCTTTTGATTCTAAACTCTTGGTATGGTATTTATTTCTTATCCTTATGAGATCATTAAGACCTTATTTTCAGATCTTACACAGTGCTGTAAATGACTGCTATCACCTATGGGGCAGACTTTTAAGTCCTGGACTGGCTCTGGTGAGGATTCCTGTTACCCAGCTTTGGAGCAGGAATGTCTTGGGAGGGCTTCTTTTCCCTGGCTCTGTGCAGCACTGCGTAATTGCATAGAAAGTAGCACTGATGCTTCAGATAAGATTTTCTTCAAAGCCTTCCAGATATGTAAAAGAAGAGTAAATTTCAGATTGTCTTTACGTTTTCAGAAAGGCAATGTTTTAGACCTTTTCAAAGACGAATTCAAATAATGAGTGTTCATTATGCCTACATTTTAAAGTGCCAGTTTCCAGCATCAGTGTGAGTGAAAGTATATCTCACTTTGTCTCTCTCCCTTTGTTAGTAATTGTTGTAATTGTAGGGTAATGTCTCATTTTTTGTAATTTTGTATATTAGCTCTGTACAATTCTCCCAGTTGAGCTCCATACTGCCCCTGTGTCATTCGTTTCATTAACCATTAAATCAATTAACATTAAGCATGCCAAGGTTAGTAATGTGGCAAAATAGTAATCCATTAAACATCTGGACAGTAAACCTATTACCTATCTCTTTTGAAGAGGTTATAATATGCCATACAATTAATTATTTGAAGCTTGAATACACTTAATTTCTGCGAAGTGCAAAATGGAACTATTATATCTCCATTATGAGAAGAAAAGCAACAGCTTTTCAAGGCTTCAAAATCCTTTTAGCAATATCTGATGTACCTTGTCTGCACAGCACCTTCTGTGAAACATTTCTGCATGTAAAGGCAAGCTCGTACCAACTGTTCTGATAACAATGCTTTACTGTGTTACCTATCTGTCTATCAGCGTATCTACCTATGAGTTAGCCTCAAAGCTCTTCGCAAACTCTACTTCCTTTTTCAAGCCAAGAGGCAAAAGCCTGATAAGCATCACGTGAAGCAGCACATTGCTAAGCTGATGATGGATGGGTGAAGGCTGCAGGGCAGAACTGAATTAACTCTGCTGGCTGATGTTTCTGCAGGTGCTTCCTCACCACCAGCAGAAGTCAGTGGTAAGAGCACCAAAGAAATCATTTTGCAATTGCTTGTGGTACTGCTGGCCGTGCTTACACTGTTGTCCCCTTCGTTTTATGTGAGTCTGTGCTTGTTCGATTCCATGGTCATCAGAGGAGTAACGCTGAATAAAAATGGTGAAAAATAGACCCTGTAAGTATGGGCATATCTTCACCATCTCACAAAGCTATTGCTCTGCAGTATCCCAGGAGGACAGTAACAATTTGTGGGTAGTATGTGAAATAATAGTTGTAGATGCTTAGCCTTTGGAAGAGTTAGGACAACGCTTGTAAGCAATATTGTTGCAAGAAAAAAAGGGAAAGAAAAGAAAAACAAAAAAATGTGGCTTTCCATGACTATTTGCCTGTTAGTTAATTCACAGAAATTGTTAGATAGATATATAATATAGACAGCCATAAATACCAATGTATAAGAAGGCAAAGGTATTAAAATTATAAAATCATTTATATTAAAACACATAAAATAATATTGTTGTAAATGAAAAGTTAAATGACTCTTCATTCTTGTTAGGATTTTCTATAATTCACTACAGTCTTTATAAAGATCCTAAAGGAGAAAATGCCTTCTTTTATTTTGATGATGCCATTATGGCCTTTTTGAGAAGGTTTTACAAAGCTGAAGGAATCACTTCAATGTATTGTTATCCCTTCTTTGTTTCAGAGTATATATCCCAGATTTTCTATTATTTAAATTTCCAGTAAATCTCTTGTCATTTTTTTTTTCAAAGGAAGTGTCCATAAACTATTTGAAAACAACATAATGAAAGGCAGTGTTGCCTGTGACATCTCTCACATGCATACACAACTGTTCTGTTGTTTTTGCTTGTTATCATCTGTTACCAGATGATAACAAAATAACTCTGGAGGTACTGATTGTTTAATTAATTGGAGTTCTTTTTGTTGCTTTTCTAAGGTCCTGCCTGGTTTGTAGTGGCAATTGCAAGAAACAATAATATAATACCTCTTTTATGGTCTTAATGATATGGGCTTTTCTTTGCCACACATAATTAAAATTCATGAGGTGGTGGGTTAGGAGATATTAGAAGAAGGTCCCTGTGCAGAAATGTTATATACTACAATATAATTTAATAAAACAATTAGCTGTTGTACTTCATCTGGCCCTTTAATGATAACTTTCAAACAGAACTGCAGATTTCTGAGAATAGTCTGCTTTTAAAACAAAAGCATCTATTTTAAAACAGATTCTAAACAGTTGTAATTATGGATAAGAATAATTAATTTTGTCTTTAATAAGCAATTACAAAGCTATGAAAGTCTCATTCTTAACCTACAGTGATAATGTTTGTTAAAAATGTACTATATACTCCGTGAACATTTGTGATTTTCCCAAACCTGAAAATATGTTCCCCAAAATAATAAAAATTTTAGGAACATCAAATACTACAAAAATAAGGAGTCTTGCTTATGTTCTAAAAACATATATTTACTGTTTGGTTGTGACACATTTAACATTGTGGCAGATTATGTGGTTAATGATGATGAACCAGACAGAAATTAGTCATCAGCAGTTGAGGGAAACATGATAAACTTTCTCTTCACTGCAGATGTGGGGTAGAAAATGGTCCATTCACCTTCTGAATGGTCACCTGCTTGATGTGACTGGTTTCTAAGTTTAACAAGTTTCCAGGACAGAGGTGCCTCCATAGACTAATTTCTATTTCTCACACCAAAGCTGCAGGATCTGTTCTCAACCTCAGGCTACTTGTTGGTCATGCTGAGACCAGAGGAGAACCAGCCACCATGGACTTGTACCTCAGCAGAGACTTCCCAGTGCATCCCACCCCTGAACCCTACAGGGTACACATCTGTCACTGCAGGCACCTACTAGGGAATTTCTGTGCTGGTAACTACATAACAGAACAGAAAAGATGCTCTGTGCCACAAAAGCATTATGCTTAAAGCATTGAGGGTTATATAGCTTTGAAAATAGCAAGAGATAGGACATGAATCTTTCTAGTATTATCTCTCATTTTATGAGTGCCTAGGTGCTGCCTCACCTCCACATCGCTCCAATATGTGGCAAATTTGAGCCCTTCTAGCTCAGGGTAGAGATGTATGTGTAAGCAGGTCTCTGACAACCTTACACACTCCTCTGGAAAGCTTCATTTCCTGCCCCTTTTTCATGGGGAAAAATGATTCCAGAGGAATGAGAGTAATTTGAAGTAGCTGATGGATCTCAGCTGCTCTTAAAAAAAAAGTATTTCTGTTTCCACTAGCTTTTTTTTTTTTTTGAGCTGGATAATCACCTGGAAGGCACTGTGGTAGGCTGCCTATAGGTGAATTTAGGCATTTATCAAATAAAACTGATGTATTTTAATGTAATTTAAGTTTTTATTTTGTGTATTCTGAAGGCATAGGAGTAAATAAATCAAGTCTTATTTTGGCATGCTTATTTTAGCTGATCAAAACTTCAGACCATCTAGATGTTTAATGTCAAAAAGCCCCAGTTCTGTGTTATAGTAGGAGAGGGAACAAAGCTAGTAACTTGGTAGATTACATTAAAATGCTCCTAGGACAGCAGGATATCTTGTCACAACCCAGGGCAGAGCCTATCTTGCTGCTGCTGTTTGAAATTGTGTGTATGTGTGGTGGGGTAGGAGATGTGGTGCTACTACTGGAGGCAACCTGCCCCACCAGCAGACTTCCCCTGCAGTTCCTTATTTCTCCCCTGGCTGGTGCAGGAAGAGCCTGGGTCAGCAATCCCCTTCCCCTTCCCAGAAGCAGTGGATGTCCTGGGAGGTCTCCCACCTTCCCTCACCACCCCCTTCTTTTTTCCCAGGGGCTCCTGGGCTGAGGTTCAGCTAGTCCTTCAGGCATCCTAGGAGAGGAAAATATGGAGCACCCCAGAGAATTCAGGAAATAGGATGTGTATGGTAGTCAAAGGAGTTGTGCAATTGAAGTGTATGCCAGCCTGTGTTAGCAGATATCTGAGTTTTATAGTAGAAGGAATTGCACGAGCAGTTCACCGTACATTACGTACCCCACACCACGCACCAAAGCAATCTCGTATCTCCATCAGCCACTGCCAAGTGGTTCCTGGACACTGGCTACTGTTAGTTCAACACAGAGACTGAAGTTAGATTGGTGCTATTGCTCCTAGTAGAGTCTAATGTTCTCTCTCTTTTTTTTTCTTTTTCCCTTCAACTTTCTTTTTCTGTGTCCTTAACTGAAGTTTGCACTTATGAATACTTGTCAGAGCCAAAAGCCCATCAGGTGTGAGGCATGATGCTAGTGAAGACATTTTGCTGTGAGGGAGCAGCACGGTTAAGAGTTTTAGAGAAATAATAGTGCATCTTCCTCATAGGGGAAAACAAGAACAAACCACACACACACACGACAATAGACAAGATCGGTACGTGGAAATAGCTTTTATCTTCCCGTGGAGCTCTCTCTCAATTCTTTCTGAAGAGTAATAGACTTAAATTGATCCAGGAGAACTTTGCTAATGATATAATCAAACTTGCATCTGTACTCTGCATTTCTCAGCTGAACTAATTTGAATGCTAAATAGGAATCAAAGAAGTGACCATTATGCATGAGAAAGAATGAGCAGTTTTAATCTTACTTGCACTGCATGTTTTTTGAGCTATTGATGTAAGTGATCAACAGTCTATATTTGATTCAGAGCAAAATGCCAGATTTTATGACACAAGTCACAAGTCAGATTCTTTGGCTGTAATTTCTAACCCCAAATTTAAATACTGTCAGCATCATCTGGAATTAAAAAAAAAAAAAAAAAAAAAAAAGAGCAACTCATCACCATGCCAATTGAACAAAAAAATGCCGTATGATTTAAATACCTATAGCTTCATCATTTACCCAGTTTCATGCTTTCATTTTGCTAAGCATGAGGTTGGTGATTAAACTGGTGCATAATTATTAGCAACAGAGAGACTGTTGTCACATCTCACAGTTTTCTGACCAGGTGCAGGCTTCTCAGATTCAGTCGGAGCCTGTCTGTCAGTTTTCTGAACAATCCAGCAAAATAAGTGACTGATTTCCTGTTATCATCACAGAGGCAGTTTTCAGCAGATTGTCACAGTAAACCTCCTTTTCTGAATAGTGTAATGAACATTCTGGTGTTTGCAAAAGCAGTTTTTTATATATAGACGTGTATAAAGTGTGAATGTAAAAACATTAACAATCTGATCCCAGTCTCTGTCTCTCTAGCTCCTTATCTGTATCCTTTCATTAATATCCATCTATTTCACTCTAATGTCAAAGTCAATCAAACACTTGCGGTAATGCAAACAGAACAGGAGCATGGCCTGCTAAATTAATCCGATGCGATGAGTACTTCAAAAGATTAAATTTCTTTGCTCTGCTTCTCCAGCACACTTTCACATTTAGGTGGCTGCTTTACCAAGTGTGCGCCCAAATCTTGACTTTATTCAGCATGATGTGGGCTGTGCATTGAAAGAGCAACAGCATCCTGCAGGGACAAGCTCATTCTGGATTTTGAGCGTCTCTGTGCAGCCTGAACCTCATCTCCCCGCTGGTGCTAGCTGAGGCATCGCTCGCTGACTGAGCAGGTAGATGCAGAGCAGGGAGAGAACTGGACGATGCCTTCTGTTCCCCCTCACTATGGGCTTACTTATGCTCAAGTCTCTTCTGAGTACACCCATCTTCTGTGTTTTGTACTGGACAGCTGGTTAGCTTGGCTTGGACAAACTGTTTTTAGAGGGCAAGGCTCTGTTTTGTTTTTTACAGTGTTCCCTCAATTTTGTCACTTTCTCAACATAATTTTCTACCTAGTTTTGCTGGATCAGTCTAAACAGATGTATAGAATAAGTATCCAATCTAAAAATAAAGGCTGTTCAGTGGGAAGAGAAACATTTTGTCAGTATGCTTTTAAAGTGTTATTCTGCAGGATAAAAAGTACCATGCTGGAGAAAACAACCCATAAACTGTGCTTTCCTCTTTCACTATATTGCACTATAAATTTGTTAGTGGAATTGACATTTCTACCTCTCCTTGAAACTATTTATCTGCTGCACCAGTATTGGAGCTGAAATGGTGCTGAGGCTTTCAAGTGCATCCTATTTGCCTGTGCAATAGAAACAACTAACCAGAAACTCATACACAATAATTACGCACTAACAAGCCTGTTTATTCTTCATCATCTTTCAAAATCTGGCTATTACCTGTTATTCACAATTTTATAAACACAACAGTAAATAACTCTCAGTGTTTTAAAAATAGGTCATTAAAGCAGGCTGATTTCACTTAATGCATATATACACAGCCGTATCGCAGAGCGGGCTGCCATCTCCATCACTGGAGGGAAGCACAGCCCTGACAAATATGACTAAGACCTTATACAGGAGTCAGGTTCTCCGGGTGTTGAGGGAGAACATGTTTGGACTGAAAATGGAAGACTGAGATGTAAAGACAACTTGATAAAATGGGAGGAAAAAGTTAAAAATTACATTTTTATGAAATGGATTAATCTTTTATTACCAATGGCAGATTCTAATGGAGATAATTTTAAAACCCAAATTTATGGTTCTTGCTTACTTTTTCCTTGAATAATGGCATCCCATTGCTAGTTCTGTGGTACTGTGTTAACAGAGCAATATTTTAACTGCCAGTAGTACCACTGGAAGTGAATATTTGCAGTTAAACAAGGCTTCCTTCCCTGGTAGGAACAGGAGACATTTCCAATATGCGTGGGCTTGCAAAGCCATAGCCATTGTGGCTACGAACCTCATAGCCATCGCAAAGCCCCAAGTGTCTTTGCAAGTCCAAAACCAATTCAGCCACCAGAGCAGAACTTGCACCTGGAACTGCAGCTCGGGAATGTGTTGTGTGTAGGAATCACCATTTGAAAAGAAATGGCTTTGGCACCTTGTTAAGGGAAATATATATCAGCTACAATTTCTGCTTCAACTCATGAGTAATGAAAAGATGAAAGGGCAGCCTAGACTGGGAGCAGGGAGAGCGGCACACCTTCTGATGTTCTCCTAAATACTCATGTTTGTAGTGCTTCACAATTTTTCACGCAATATCCTTCTGAAGTGGAAAAGAGTCATGGCTCTCATTTTACCAATGGGAATCTGAAAACAGGGAAGCTAAACTCTTCTGGTTTTGGATCAAGCACATCTCTTATGCTTCTGGGAAATTCAGAGCAGCGACTGCCCCCTTAAAGAGCATCTCTCCTTTTACTTGCTCTGGTCAGGGGTTAGAGAGACCAGCTGTTAGGTAGCCCAGGTGCTGATGATCTTCCTCAACAGAAGGCTAAAATCCAGACTTCCCAGAACTGCCTAACCCCGTGGGAAGCCAAACTCACTCACATACTCTTTGCTTGTCCAGCAAGGTCCTGTGATCTGTGTCTCTAGGTGCTACCCCATTCTGCTGGATACCCAAGCTCCTTTATCACACAGGCTGAGGCAGGGACCTGCTTAAATCCTAACTCCCTTAGGGTCATGTGCATGTGCCATGTCACGGTCACCTTGAAGGGTGCAGCTGCAGCTGCTGTCACCACCTGCCTTTGGTATTAAAGAGTGCTCGTCTGCAAAGGGCAGAGCTATTCTGGCCTTGCAGCTGCTCGGACTGGTGGCCAGGCCTCGATGGCCAGGCCTCGACCCACCAGCAGTTCAGGTAAGAAGCTCACAGGCTCACCGCGCTCCTCTCTCCTACTGACACTGGGCAGTGGGGAAGAAGACTTCTGGTTGGCACACATGGGAGCCTGACTGCCCTAGCAGGTAGTAGAGCACAGAGGTGAATGGGTAATTCCGGTCCTTTTCTGTTTTATGCAACAATGTGAGAAGTATTCTTTTCTGGGGGCTGAATTTGAACCTCCAATTCTGTACCCATGAATGTGAGAGTCTGGTCACCTTCTTGCCTGGCTCTGTGAGGTTTAAATTCTGGATGTGCAGTGGTCCAACCGCAGTGGGGGGCTGGGGGTGGTAAATGCTCCTCTCCGTTCCTTCCAGAGTGCCTTGGAGCCTAATCAGGTCATGCACTGAGAATGTGGAAATGTACCTGAAGAGGATCTTCCGTTCCTTGACAAATGCTCTACTGGGACACTGTTGTTACTGCTACATAAGAAGAGCTGAACATCTGCACTAGTGTCTCTGCAGAAGACTCAGCTTGGATGCCAAGTGGAAGCAGGTATTTAATGTCTGCAATTTTTCTCTATAAGGTCAGTGGAGAGGGGTGAACCTTTCACTTACATAGCTGTGACTACTTGCAGACATGTGTCTACCTTTAGCCATGGAGCACATAGGGAGTCTGGGGCCTATGTAGGCCACTGTATGGCTGTGACAAGGCTCCTGCAGTGCAGACCCCACTGAGTTGAGCCTGAGTGGCTGAGCTAGGTGTCTAAATACATTCAGATGGATGTGAGATGTCTTTTCTTTCCCTGCTGTGTTACACAGCTCCCTCTGGGATGTGAATGCGAGAGATGACATCAGCCTGTGGCTGGGTGTAACCTTATTGTGTAGGTATCCACAGTCAGAATACTTTGGTGTCTCTTCTTCAACTGAGAAGCCAGTTCAGATTTCTGATTCTCCTGTCTTCAGGGCTCCATAATTAGCAAGCATGCTAATGTCCTGACTCCTGGGAACACAGACATTGATCATCAACCTAGCACCTTGCCACAGATGCAAGAGGGGAAGCCTTTACCCAGGTGTTCCCTGACTTCTGATTGCTGAACAACCTCATCTTCCTGGGGTACAGTAACATTTTCTTTCCAAAGGATACTTGGTATGTTTATAGAAAATATGTAAATATTTTAAACCAAGTGTTGAGAAAGCATAGCAAATACTGGAAAAATGTGATTGACTTAACACTATAACTATTAATTTTATTCCAAAATTAGCATTATAAACATAATGTTTCAGTCATTTCTTGGTCACAAATTGCTTTCCTCATCATCATTTCTATTCTGCCTATTCTTTGCTCTTAAGAGAGGAAAGCAGAGAAAGTTGGGAAGAAAGAGGGAAGGAGGGGGTTTGCAGTTGACTTGAACTGTTTTAAAGGATGTTTTCCTTTCCCCTGCTTGTCCTCTCTTGGAAAGACATCAAACACAGACAATCCCACTTACTTTTACTGACTTGTGCCAAGATACTGGGATAGTTGCACCTGAAAGAAGAGGGGTTGACCTCATACGCTTTTGCAGGCATATATGCCTGCTCCACACCAGAATCTACGCCTGACCTACCTTATTCAACACTAAGTTTTAAAGAGATTATGAGAGCGATGCTTGCTTTAAAATATTTTAATTTGTCACCTTTTTTTCCCCCTTTCTAGTGCTATCTTTTTAAGATGTAGCGTGATACTCACAGGTTTTATTAGGGGTGTCTTATGGTCTTACTTTAAGCCAAAAAATAAATAAATGAATGACTTTTTCCAAACAAAAAGGCAGGTGATAATTTTTCTAAAAGACACCATCAAACAATCAAGAAATTCAGTTCAGTTTTTATCTGTTAATGCCAGAAAGCAGGCAAGGCTCCATTTGGGTCAAATGTATGAGCTCCCTGACTGGCACAACAAACAGAAATATTCAATGGATTTGTAATTTACCCTAGAAACTGACTGGTCTGATTGAAAATAATGATGTCTGACTGTGCAGGGTCAGTGAGTTGCCCTTTGTTAATGCACAGCTAACCAAGATCTACCATGCACAGAGGCTGGAAAACCAATTAGCTATTCTAAGAAGCACTGGCAGATAAAATGTCCCGATTAATCATACAAAATATGCGTATTCCCTTCGTTGTCTAACGCCTGTTTGAAAATGATCACTAATAGTTCTGAATGAACTCATTTAGCTGCTGAATATCCCAGCAGGGCTTTTTTTTTTTTTTTTTTTTTTTCTCCAGATATAATTTAAATATCATTTGATATATGAATCCTTAGACAAGAACATAGCTGTGCATATGAACTCATGTCAAATATATTTGTACATTATAAAATGTGTGTGCGTAAGCAATAAATGTAGATTGTTTACTCTGGTGTATATATGGTGTAAAAAGCTGAAGATTATTAAATTAGAATGGTTACATTATGCTAATTTATTATTTATTATCAGCCTACTAGAACATTTTACTGCCGAATGTACTATTTTGCAGACATACTAGTATGCTAATGCACTAGTGTTTAAATAATTTCAACAATAGAGTTTCATCCAGAATACTTGTTCTGCTAAAATCATACTTGTAAGAATTCAATTACTCTTTCAGTGAATGGATACCGAAGAATATAGAATATTTTATTTTTCTTCACAGAGTCAATAGAAAGTGCAAGATAAATATTTCCTTAAAATCTGCAGTGAAATCATGCTCATGTTTGGGAAAGCATGATTATGCAGCTAAAGGTGAGAGAGATCAAGAGGGATATGTAGACGAGGCTGAAAACCTGCAGAAAGGGATAGCTTAGGAAGATGCATATATGTGCTTGCTGTCAGCCTTGGACCAGAGACCTGGTCTGGGCTATAGGGTTTGGCTCCCCAGCCACTTGGTTGCAGTCCAAATAAGCAGATAAGGAACAGGTAAAACTGGTGCAGAAAGCTCCCAATGAAAACACATTAAGACCAAACTCCTGCGGTTTATTCCATATTCTTGTGCTGAGGATTTGGCCATTCATGCATTTGCCTGTGGATGCTGCTGCCCCATTTCTCTCCTTTATTAGGGATGAACCTGGAGGCACACTGGGCAACCACCCAGCAAACAGCTCATGAACACTCACTGAAATATGTTCTGGTATCATTATAGCCAAACACATCTGTCCTGCAGATACTGTTGAGTAACAGAGTTTGCAGGCTGCCAGTTTCAACTCTGGACCCCAACTGTTGTCACTAAGGACTTGATTAAAAGGGTAATGTACAGTCCAGGGAAGAGAGAATGTGGGGAGCCTGTGGTGTCTGCCATAGCCTCACACTCCCCATGCCTCTCAGAGAGAACATGAAGAACCTTTAGGCTAGAACTGGGAGGGAGCAGATACAAAAATCCTAAACCCACCTCCCCTCTGCTCTTGCAGGATGTCTCCTAAGTCTGTCAGGAAACACTAAGGGTACTTTGGAGGGTGGGAGCCAGTATCTAAAGGTACGAGTGCAAGTGGGTTCCTGCATCACCAGGACCACCCACAGCCTTGTTTTCATTCGTCTTGCAGGTAGATGGCAGGATACAGTCAGTCATGTGCCTTACGTCTTCATGAAGTGTCACAGAACTTTGTTTGGATAAACAGTGCTATAATGTAAACAGCTCTCTGCCCTGGAAGCCTCTTTGCCTCTGTTTTGCAAGCATAGCTGTTTTCCAAGCTATTGCTTAACTATGTGGGTGTCTGAGCTCTGAGGAGGAAAAAAAATATCAGAGAATTTGAGCAGGTGTACATATGCCTCTATGCCTGGCAATGGCTTTAAGATATTAATGAAGTGATCCTTGTTTTTGGTTCAATGAAAACCCATTCTTAGTATTTTTGCTATATAAAACAATGTACAATATGAGAGAAAATGTATTCAAGTACTCCTCACTCTACCTTAAAATGAAATTGCTTAGTGTTATCTCTAATAAACCTTGAAATGAAGAAGGAAAGTACAGATTGCTCTATGCAAGGTCTAATTTTTTTGTGTGCATTATATTAACCATGTCTGCCCAATTTTGTGATAATAAGGCAAATAAGGAAAAAGCCTCAGCTGAAAACCCCAGGATATAATCAGCAATTGCAAATGGGTAGTGCTTCATTGTAGGTGGTTTTTACAGTCATTATGGATGGTAAGAGTCTTGTTTAAATATTTGAATATAATTTCCCAGAATCAGTTAGGTACCTCATTGTAATGACTACTGATGGGGTTGTCCATACACTCACCACCCTGTTTTTTGAGAATGTGGCCTCTGAGATCTGTAATGTTAGCTTATCATCTGTCTCAGTGTCAGGCAGCCTTCAGCCACAGGTAGATAATGAAGCCCCAGGATGGCAGCAGCATAGGAAAGCTCAGTAGGGCTATAGGAGCAGTGATATTCTTCTGTGGGGAGACTACGGCTTTATCTACAGCTCCTCAGTCTTTCATTTAGCAAGAGACCTGAAGGGTACAACTTATTCAGTGACTCCCTTCCACAAATGGGAGGGAGAAGGTTTGACTAACACATGTTGATCAGAGGAAATTTGTGTGCTGCAAAAAGAGAGAAAAGAAAGTCCCCTACTTGTTACACATTCATATTTTCTAAGACTTAACAGACCACAGAGAAGTTTATATATACTTTTAGTGTAGAAAGGGATTAATAAAGAAATTATCCAAAGTTTGAATAGAAAAGACTTGTACCTAAGGACCACGGATGATCTAAGAAAAGAACCTAGTACAGAGAGCCACATCAATCCTCAGGATCTCAGAGCATTAACAAACCTGTCTAGATTATGAAGGAGCTGAACCTCTGGTAACTTTGAATTACCAGATAACGCTGTGGAAATTGATCACTCCCTTAAATATCATAGCCTTTCTTGTCCCTGCCTCAAGCATTTAAGAGACAGTACTATTAGTCAAAAGATAATTATTTGTTAATTGATTTTGTAAAATTCTCAGCCAGAAGGTAATTTATGTACTTGATTGGACTAGGGAAAAAAAAAAAAAGGAAGAAAAAAAGCAGTTTCTTTATACCAAATGCATAAATACTAAAGAAGAAGAAAAAAAAGTTTAATTTCTTTTTCTTTTTCATCAAGGATGACGAGTGAAGTTGTCAAGAATGATCCTAAAAAATTTAAAGAATGAGCTTGTGCACCAGAGGGAATCACGGTACTTTCATGAACCCAGCAGAAATTTTACACTGTTAAAGAGTGCACACTCATGTAATGTAAAAGTCCAGAAATCTAGGTAGATTTAACATGACTAAAATTGACTTTGACCTTATATGATTGATAAAGACTAATTCATTTTTCCCTAAATTCTCTTGGTATCTTTGCATCCTGGCTGTATTTTTGCTTGCATCTAAGCATTTGCAACACCTTTCATCCCAGACTGAAGCTGGAAAAAGTCACGTGCCATGGTGCTGTATGCTTCTGGGCTGGAGGACACCTGTAGCTAACCTCATTCTCTGCATGTTTCTGGAGTCTGGTGCTGTTACAGAAATGCCCTTCTGGGGGATATCCACCACTTACTTGTGAATCACTTTATTCCTGCTGAACACCACCAGTTCGATGATTATTTTACTCTCATCAGCCACCTCACTGAGCGCAGCTGTGGCACGGGTAGGGGAGGCTTTCCCTCTGGTGGGGCCACAAAAATAAATAAACAAATAAACTAACAAATATCATCAAACAGGACCAAAAGAAATAATTCACAGTTGTAACTGGATTGTGCCCATGCACTGAAGCCTTTAGCATGAAAGCAAAAACCATCTGCATATTGACTGAAAAGACCCGTACCTACAACATACCTGGAATCAGCAAAAAATTCCATATGTTTCTCATAAAATGCTTTTGTTGGTTTTTAATCTGTGTGTTCACATCCTGCATGACAAACCCAGAAGGAGACATACATGTGAGGAATACACAGGCAACAAGCCGGCTGGGTTGAATTCATCTTTTGTGCAATTCCAGCAACATTTCTCTGTTGGATCTGGATTCTCAGCTTTTACAGAAAAATCTGGATTGAGTTGAACTTGCATGAACCAAGCCAAATATGTAATTATAAGGTCTGGCAAGGAATGTGTCTCTTTTCTGCTTATTTTGTATTTGCCATTGTTAATAGCAAGTGATTGCCTCTGTTATTCTCACGCCAGTCTTGAATCTATGGAGAATTCAGAGAGATGAAGAACTTGATCTGAGAGACTGAAAACATAAGGCTCAAATTAAAGCCCTCTGAAAGTAAAGTGAAGGTTTTCAACTACAGTAATGCAGGAAACAGTGGGTGGCAGATAATATTTTCCCTCCATTTAATATGACAGTTTGGAATATCACCTATTGTTTTGTGAAAGAAATTGGTACATTTAGATTAGATCTTGAATTATATACCACACAACAGTCTTAGATATGACTTTTCCTTTTATTACCAGCTGTTTCTATCAAGAATTACTCCTCCTCCTACTTCTTTTTGTTTCTTTTTCCATGATTCTTTTGTCCACACCCTTTCTACAAAACCACCCTATATTTTTCAGTGCACATGCATTTTGACAATAGATACAAGAAATATTTTAGTATTTTTTTTGTTTATTCCTCTCTGCTTATCTGCTGCATATTATTCTCACGGGGCTAACAGTATTTTCTCTTCCTCATATAGCTGTGCTATGAGGGTAGTGGTATTAAGGACATGGTAAGGAAGGAGTTGCACCTGGAATTCACTGTTCCTGTAGGGGAATGTGCAAGGGTGAGTGCCCCATTGTAGCATCACTTTCCAGGGTGGTGTAAAGACATCCTGGGGTCTTTGGATCTCTTAAAAACAGAAATAATTGAATCCCTTTCTACAGCCGTGTTTCCCCAGTGTGCGCTCTGCCACCTGGCTGGGGAGGTAGGTCACTGCTCTCCAGCAGCTCACTGCTTGCTCAGACATCCACAGCACACCGACAGGAGTGTGGTCTTCTGTTTCACTCTTTCCTTCTATCAGATTTAAAACCTTCTGCTGGTGTTGTGCTGGACACTCCAGTTCAGCAAGCCTTGGCATTAATGTTACTAAGCCTGGTGGCAGTGCTTGCCTCTTTGATTTCTTATTTCAGACTCTCTGCAGACTCACAGAGACATCCCTATGCCAGTTTTATTCAGTCTTAGCCCATAAATTGGTAGTAAGGAAAGATACAGGTCCTAGGGTTCCACCTGTTGTGTATCACAGGCTTCATTACTCTACTAAGTTGATTTGCATTTGTTCTACAGTACTGGTTTTACATCAACATTAAGTCTTTGTTTAGAGATTGCTATTGCCAGAGATTGTGCTTCAAGGACTGTTTTCTACCAAAAATGCATCTTGTTTCTATTGTAAATATCGCCAGCCTTAGTTTTCTCTGACTTGCTATTCTTTGTCTGCTGAACCAAGTAACTCATTATCAAAGTTATGTTCCTTTGCAGGTGCCTACAGACTCATTAAAATACCTTTTAACCTTTTCTTTCATTAAATAGATTGAGTTCTTGCACTGTTATTAATAGATGCTTCCTCTGTTTTTTTAATCTTTTTCAGTGCTGCCTTGATCCATCTCAGTTACCAATGTCCTTTCCAGGTCATGATATTCCAGTCATGGCTACATCAATGTTCAGAGCAAAACCAGGACCAGCTCCTCATCCTTTTGCTAGATGTGAGGTTCCTTTTTTGGCTGTAGAACTGAGCTAAGAACTCATGCTTCTTCCTGACTAATGCTCACACTTGGATGAGATCTCGTATTCTTAAGGGACTCTGTTTCTGCAAACTGACTCCCCAGAGATGCCCTCCTTCCTTTGTTTCTAGACATAGGACTACCAGATGGACTTAATACTGTATTTTCTCTTCTGTTCACCTTGCCATGTGGTAAAATTTGGTTAAGCCCTGAGTGTTTGCTTTTACATTCCCTGTTTTACATGCCTTCCCGCTGGCCTATATGTATGTTCAAGAAAGCGTGTGAGTACTTTTTATGTGCAACATCATACACCACCTCTGATGCCTCATGAAGCACCATAAATCCCCCTGCATCAGTCGTCTATCATCTTAATTACACACTTCTCACCCAGTCCAAAGACACACAAATGTTATCTACGGTTCTCATCAATGATGACTTTATGTTTCCTTCCACATCTCAGGCAGAAAATTTAACTGATGTAGGACAAAGACTGGATCCCCACTGAACCTCACTATAAACACACATCTTTACAGTGATGTTCTGGTATGTAGCTGTTTGCCAGTTTTAATCCATTTAATGTTTGCAGTGTTGATTCATAGCATTCTTCAATCTTTTTTTTTTTTTTTTTTTTTTTTTTGCAATATATGGTACTGAATGCATCAAATGTCTTGTAGAAGCCCAAATATAGTGATACCACTACCTCTATCAGCCAATTTGTAATCTCATCAGAGAAGGATATCAAGCTAGTATGACAGGATCTATTTGCCAAAACCCTCTGCTGAGTGACGATAATTATACTACCTCCCTTTTATTTTTCATTAATTAGGTCCTGTATCAGCCATTCCTTTATTTTGCCTGGGATTTATGTTAGTCAGTCCGACAAATCTTGTAATTACCTGAGTTGTATCCTTTATTCTCTAATTTATTTTTTATTTTTTAAATACTATCATCACATTACTTTTTCTCATCTTCTGGAACTTCCCCGGCATCACAAGTGTTATATACTAATGGTTTAGAGGGTTTTTCGTGTAGCTCCTTTTAAACTCTCTTACGCTAGTTTTGAGACTACCTGCTATAAATATACCTAAAATCAGTAGCTTTTATTTGACTTCCTTCTGATATACTGCTGAAGTGAAAATTGGTCGATGATTTTCTTATGAAATGGTCCAATCACCTGATCCTTGGCCAAATACACAACAGTTATTTATTGAATACTTCTGCCTTTTCTGGATTATTTTTGGCAACATCATAATTTTCCGTTATACTCTTAGGATTCCTTACTCCCTACTCCCTTGAAGTTCAAAGTGTTCTTCTGACTATTGTTAGCCCTATTTACCATAGATTTGCATAATTTTTCATCACCAGTTTTCTTGTGTTAAAATTTCTAGTTTACAATCTACAATCAAATCTACATATTCACCCGTTTTCTTTCTTTTGGCTTTTCTTCTCTTTTTATTTTTTTCAGTCGTGGCCTTCACTTTTTGTAATAAGCAAAATTTGATTTTTAACTGGTGTAATCTTGAACACCTCCAAGTGATCATTCACATTTTTCCCATTGATCCTTTTATCCTTAGTGGTTTGGACTCAGGAGGCCTAGCAGCTTCCTTAAAAACTAATCCCAATGAATAAATGAAATGATAAATGAAAATAAATTAAATGAAATAAAAGCTAAGACTTCTGTAAGTGGCTTCCAAGAGGTGGCACCTGTCAGAGACTACCAGCACAAGGGAAGACTCTTTGTACAAGACTGCCCTGTTTTAAGGATGAGAAAACAGTTCAGCTGTGTGGACAAAAGTTGTGCTGTCCACTTGGTTTCATACCCAGAGAATTGCCCCCTGATAATTGTAGTTACTAATACAGAAGTGGCCACTTCTGCTATGTGGCTGTAAGCTATTTCCCTGCATGCGTCCATTGCCATTAATTGTGGGCAGGCAACTCTCAAAGATAAGCTTGCTGGATCTCAAAAGGCATGACCTCTCCATAAGGACACCCCCAGTGTCTGCTGTCTAGGTAATGTCTGAGGAGAAACTCTGCAGTGACCACATCCTTGCTGTTCCAGTCTGGCAGCCAGAATTTATCCTCACAAATTAGTATAGAAATTTAAATAGCAGGGTTTGTTTGAGCTTACTGTGTTTTCTCTCTACTGGTTTGTAAGAGGAAGAGAAAGTGTGTTGATGTTGAGGCTTAGCCTGGCTAGTTTCTCTGTCAGAAGGGTCCTTCTTGGTAATGTCCCAACAAGATTTGCGCTACCACTATAAAAACAGAGACAAAAAGCAACATGGAGGTTTGCCTTCCTCTGCCTCCTCCCCTTTCCAGGAGCAGGCTCATCAGTGCCTCATGGGTGCATATGTGGAGGTGATGTTATATACTTTTATAAAAGTTAAATGGATCCAGGCCAAATCCCTGGAGACAACACCTTCCTAAGGATTGCTAATCAGGCCCAGGCACAGACTTTTGCTGGTATAAATGATGCAATAACTGTTTTAGTGTTAAGAACAGAACAAAAACCCAATAAACCATGTTGGAATGTTGAGATGATCTTGGGATTAATTAGAAAGAACCCATACAGAAATTGAGAAAAGTTAGATGGGTGCTAGTGGGTGTTTACACAGACACCATGACTTGGAGAGAGGTGCTTTGGGATGCTATCATGTTGCAGCTCAAAACCAGTGGAGTCTGAACACAGTGAGAAGAAAAATCATCCATATTATCACATAAATATTTTTTCAACTGTTGATGATAATATTTTAGACCAAAGAAAACCGCATGTGTTAAGCTGGAGGAATTCTGGAATCACCAATGGGGACAGCTGATCTCAGGTGTAGCTTTAATTCAGTGGGCTGGAAAAAAGCAAAAGTCTTGGTGCCTCAGTACTGCCTAAACTCAAACTGAGGTCGGATATGGGGGGCTAAGACATTGGGTGAGATTTAAAGTGTCATTCTTTAGCAGTGGAGCTGAAAAAGCTAAGTCAATCAGTGGCTCCATTTCAGTAACAGCAGACGTGTTAGCACCCCTCAAGTTCCCCTGCAATTTGGAGCAATTGCAATTTGGTTGGGGAGGTGGTTAAACTCCTCCTGAGTCCTAGAAAGTTGGCAGAGTGGGAGTATGCTGAACATGTTCACGTGCAGGTTCACTGTGACAACCAAATTTTTAGTTTGGCCACTGCTCAAAACAGAGTGAAGGAGAAAATTAAAGAATTTGACTCTCCAGCTCAGTAAGAAAGGCATTCTCTGTAGGCAGGGGGGCAACAGTGTGTTCTGGATTTTGCTCACAGTGGATCTTTAAAATGCAGGAGGCATTTATATTTTTGGCATGCAAAGCATAAACCATCCCGGGAGCAAGGGTCAAGACTGAGGACTCTTCACATGTGTCAGGAGAATTTCCTCCTCCTCAGGAATGCCATTCATCCTGCTTTTCAGAAATGAAAAGTTCTGGTCCTTTGATATCACCTGCTATCTTGCAGAAAATCAATCCCAGCCAAGGGATTGCATTTGTACTGCATTCCAGCCCAGGGCAATTTGTCTTGGGAGCAAGTAGCTTCTTCCTGGCGCTGGTGTTTCCTGGTGCACCATCACCTCCAGGCTGTGCGGTTCCTGTGGGACCATTCACTCACTCTGGCAGTGACAGTTTCAGGGGTTGTGTGCTGAGTTTCTAGTCCTTAGAGAACATGGTATAGCTGGGGATGCCTCTGAACTCCTATGGAAGACATCACATTTTTTTTTTTCTTCAAAAGGCACTGCTATTTCACTTTATCAGAGTATTTGCTTTTAATGGGGAATGGGAGCATATTTTCCCCTGGCTAATTAAAATACTCAGAGTTGGCATTTCTATTTCCACCCCTGCCAGGGCTCTGTATGCAAAGGTTTGCCATCTCCCTCGGTTTTAGTTACTTATCTGCCAAACACAGGGCTCTTTCCCCCTTCACAGGGTATGGTGGAACTGAATTCACTGCTGTTTATGGGATGCTTGGCTACTTCACTAATGAGCAGCACAGACAAGCCAGCAGAAAAATATGGTTTCAGTGAAATATACCCAGAGTCTGATGTGTACCAGCACTGTTTTATCACAGCATTCAAAGCTGTTGATTAATGAGACTTTGGGAGTCCATCATGGGAATAATTTGTTCCTAAAAGCTGCACTGAACTAGAAAGCCTCCCCAGTCAGATGGTGATGCCACGCAGTAATGGGGATGCTTTTTTGCACAGATCCTCTTCAGTACTTTACTTGGCTTGGGTTACTTACTCTTTATTGAGCTCTCTAGAAGGGCAGGGACAAATTCTATACATTTATGAGTTTTAGAAGATATGTAGAACTGAACAATCAGGCTCTGAGAGCCCCCTTTTTGTGTTTCATGTATCATATTTTATCATCCTTCTTAACTTCCTTACTGAGTTTTAAGATAGTCTGAAGGTGGAAACATGCTGAAAGCACTGGTTTCAAACACAGTAAACACTAAGATTAAAGCTGCAGCTGAAAATATATCCAAAACTATTTTTTAAACATAGCTGATAATAGTCCTCCCCCGATATTAGCTGAGCAGGTAGCCACACTATAATTAAACAAGCTAACTTGTCCTGTTACTCCATATTTAAAGCTATTTCCATTAGCAGTTACATAGCCTGGGTGGCAGATGAATTAGTATGGTCTTTTCCAGTAGTGAAAGCAGCTATAACAGCAAGATAAGCTAAAGGTTTCTATCTGTCTGGCTGGCTTTAAGGGGGATTTTCTTTGACTTGTGTCCACGTATTGCTGCTACCTTACTAAAAAAATCTAAAACATGAGAACACAAATTCAATAATAATATCATCATGGCAGTAAAAATGTAATGCCATATTACTTTTGCACTGCAAAGTCAATACATTAAAAGCAGATGTGCTAATCCATCATGGTGGTGAATCTGCCACAATTCAATAGCACCGCTGAGTTTGAGGAAGTTACAGTAGGGACCGGTTTGATCTAACACCTTTAAATAATAGATCATATTTTGATCGTGATTTTCTTCTACTTTGTAAAAAAAAATAATCATCTGGAATCTGGAAACTTCTGAAGAACAGGGAACCACTACTATTCTCTGAAAAATTAAGAGCAGAAGAAAACTGCAGAAGTTATCCAAGCAAATCCCAGATGTATTTAGGGATCATGTCAGTTCTTATAACTGGAGAAATTTTGACTGGTTTTCCAAAGATTTATCCGGTCTGCTATGAACCAAATAATGTTTGGAGAATTACATTGTGCAGTTGAGATTTTGCTTCTTGGGAACAATGTTTTATTGGTTCCATTTGAACATACTGTAGTGTGCAAATGATCACAGGTTTGGCAAGTTCTTTGCAAAGCTTTGTATTTATAAGCCCAGAAACAGATGTACAGATAATTTCAGAGACATGCATACTTTATATGGTTGCAGACAAATACTGTGGGGATGGGTACTTTAGAAAATCAGATCTGTGAGTATCCTGGACGTCTTTCCTCCAACCTCTCTTGTTATGCTGGAAACCAACAGAATCCAGTAAGAATCACTAAAGTATACAGATCTGCACTGATTTCCGGTGATATTTATCTGAAGAGGGATTCTTTTATCCCTGTGTAACAATGTGAGTTTTGTGCTAACAGATTTGTTGTGAATGAGTACTGGTTCTTCAGCAGTGAGGTGACAGTCTCAGGTTGCCAGGGGCTGGGAAATTGCTGGGGAGGTTGTGCAAAGTGCTGGTAACTGACAGCTTAATCACATCAGTTGCTTCAGACACACATGGGCAACAAATGGGAATGGAAGGATGAAGCCTGTGTAAACAACAACAGTGCTACCTCGTGTCAAGACCTTTCAAGATTCAAAGGATGGACACCCTGTCCAGGAAGTCTGTGCTTTGCCAGGTGTAGTTTGCAGAGCAAAGGCTAAAAGCTGTACCAAAATATTCTCTTGTGAAGCTATTGCTTGAAGCTTTCAAAGATCCGAGCAGGGTCATTCCCTGGTCTGGTGTCTTCTCTGCAGGCCATGCCTCCACGCTCTGCAGAGCCCTGCTATCGCACGTGTAGCACGGCTGGCAGCACGCCACCTTCTGCAGCTGATCCCTGCAACCTGCCCACACTGATGCTCCCCAGAATTTGGCTCCCATTCAAGCTCTCCAGCTCCAGTAAAGCCATTTGTCTTTTCCTGTTTTGGGTGGAGGTTGGAGTTATGCAAAGAAGGAGTCGAAAGTATTTAAGGCTGTTCCTTCTCTCCAGGGAGAGTGTAAAAGAAAGGCATTTCCGCGAGATCTTAACCTCAATTATAGTCAACATGATTATGAAGTGGGAGACTTTCTGCATGTACTTATGTGGTCTCTCAGCAGGCAACAATTTACAGGTGAGCTTACAGACAGCACAGTAATAGGCTGAGGGGCAACATATCAGTTCTTGCATGGTTGCTTCTATTTGCATAAAGAAATTCACTGCTAATTTTAATAAATATTGTACAATGTTAGTAAACAGCCACATATTGTCAAACTACAAGCAAAGGGAAAAGAGTATGTGAACATACATCAGGCAGAATCTGTTTTCAGCCATGTTCGTGGAATATTTGTTTTGATGTACTTTATCGGGGCTTTAGTGCCTGACAGGAAGTTGTGAGTGGATTAAGAGGAGATAACAAGAACTAAAATATGAAATATATAATTAGTTGTAACACTATGAGAACTTTGTAGAAGCGCTATGTTTCAAGGGTAGAGTTTGTAATCCTTATGCTTGTCATATAAAAATAAGCCTGCCCTTACCATTACAGCTGCCATGCTCTTATGCTCCAAATTGCACCAGTTAGCAAGAAAAAACACACAACACAGAATAATGGATGAACAAGTCTCTTTTCCTGATGCCAGAATTATTGAATTAATGGGTGAACATGGAATTATGTGATGGAGCTCAGCCATTTAGGATGAATGGAAAGCTGCTAGCTAAGCTACAGACAAATTGTCCAACGCCGGTGAACCCTTAAGACCATTTGGACATCTTTTTAGGAGAGAATCAAGATATTTCAATTTGTCCCTGCTCTCTGAGACTAGCACAGACTGCATGATGCTATCCTAAGTGCATGACCTTTTCCTAAATCCTACATGAGTCATTTCAAAACTGCATGTCAGGGTATAAATGAAGAATGATCTCTAATGTGGACAGCTGCTGTGGTCCTCTGTGCTACCTAAGCCCGTGTGATGGCTGAGGATTCCCTGTCAACAAAGTGTGTTTTGTTCTTGGTTTCTATGACTGTGCTCAATTGGGCAGTCTCCTGTCTCTGTGTTTTAAGATGACAAGGAGAGAGGAACATCTTCCAGAGGGGTCCCAGTTGTGGTAAATGCGTATCTTGGGTGAAACGCTCTGCAGCTGCCTGCCTTTTTCTTGTTTTGACCTTAGGGCCTGGACCACTCAAAGCAGGAGCTTTCTTTTTAGATAGCCAAAGCTAGCAAATCCCATCCTGTATTCCCATTGAATTAATCAATCAATCACTCTTGCCTCCAAGTTTAGATCTGCTTTTTAAAGTTCTTCATCTTTGGCACTCGTGGTTTCCTGCGCAACATGCCATGACAAGTTATAAAGCATTCAACACATAGAAAATTATGAAACCATACGGGACAGTTTACTCTCAGCTGTGTCAGTGTTGCAGGACAGGAAGCAGAAGTGATTCTAACTGTTCTTGGACTGTGAATCTGCTGGGAGAGATTTATTTTTTTGTCTGTATAATATCCACATTTTAAGCATAAGGATGTTTTTCAGCTCCAGTGCCTTGGATGGAGATGAATTCATTTCTGCGTACATATCAGTAAGTGGTAATATTCTACAAATGAACACACATAGGAGGGTTTTTGAGGCTTCTCCCTTTGCAGATGCCTTTCTTATATCTGCTTCTCTGATTTACTCCCTGCAGGTAAGATGTGTGACAGTTCTCTATGTGACTGTGACTGGATTTCTTCAGTCCTTGGCACAATCCCACCAACCTCTGCTATCTCTCATGTTTCAGGCAAGTCTTTGCTGTTCCCTTTCCAGGCAGTCACCTCAGTATAATCTTATAGTGCAGCCTGTTTGGATTTCTCTCACTTTTTCTCCTATTTCCCACCTTAACATGATTGAAGTCAAGATGTACACCGCAGCAGAGAATGGTTATTTCTAGTAACTCTGGTTGTCTCTAAGTCATGACAGCTTTGCCAACTTTCTCATCTTACACGCATGAAAAATCACTTTCTCTCAGTGATGATAATTTTTTCTTTCTGATGTACACAGTTTTTTAAACCACTATCTTCTTGTAAGCTGTTCCTTACTGACTTTGGTCTCAGCAGTAGACATGTTGCCAGAGGTCATGTTCTGATCTCCATCCCACTAATCTCTCCTTGTTTTTCTGTTGTCCTGGGGGAGTAGGGAAGGGAAGAAGGTACAGCAAAACAAATGCCATTACAGTTGCAAAAACTGTTTCTGGCTTTGCAGCTTATGTGAGTATTGTTGTGTTCCTGTCAAAACTGAGCATTGTACCATGTGTCCTCAGGACAATTTCTGATGGCCCTCTGACGTTGTGGTGGCATTTCAGAAGTCTCTCTGGTTCTGTTTTCAGAAGTAAAAAACAATCAAACATCAACTTTAAGATTCCACTGAAACCAGGTTTTATTTTTCCAGTTTCCAGTCCTATGTTGCAATGATTGAGACAAATGTTTGCAGGGCTTTTGATGTGAACAACATAGATTTAAATAGCAAAGAATTTTTTCACTTTCCATCCTGGATCTGCAGCTCAGAGTCAAGGAGCTGTATGGGAGCTGTTCACACACCACCAGAAGTGGCTCGTATCAAGGAGAGCCACCTTTCCCTTTCCCTGTTGGAGACCAGGAGGTGCCAGGCAGATGTGTCTGTGGCTCGGTGGCAGTGGTGCTCCTCACCTTGGTGCCTTAGTACCACCCACCTTCCCAGAACCCAACAGCTGGACTGCCTTGGGGCTGGGGAGAGGGGACACACAAAGTCAGGTAGTCATGTCAGGGTGGTAACAGAGGGACAGTGCCAGCTGATGACTTCTATTCCTATCCTTTTTTTGGACTGACTCTCCATGAACGCCCCCAAGTGAGTCCTCCTAGGCTTTAAGCTTGGTTAGTTCCCAGATCTGCTTCCTTGTGCTGCCTAAGGATGCTGGTGGAAGATGAGAAGGGGACACAGCAAGAATGAGCAGCTCTGAAAGGATGATACTGATTTTTTTTATTATTATTATCATTTTTGGTGCAGTTTTATTTTCAGCTGGCTAGAAGAGGCTGTGAAACTGTGGTGCCTGTGACCAACTGAAATGCTAAACTCATCCTCGAATGCCTGGTGGTATCTCTGGTCACTTACGGACACCAGCTCGAGGTAGTTGAGTTCAGTTCGAGAGAAACCAGCTGGATGGTTCCTCACACCACCTGCAGGAAGGCTGTGGGACTGGCATGGGAGCCTGGTAATGCTCGGAGTTTACGATGATGTGCAAAACTTCAGCTGCTAGTTAGGATGTCCCTAACCGACAGTTTTCTGGAGGATGGGAAAGATTACTGAGAAAATAGTGTAACATGCTTTTCCTGTCCCGACAGTCTTAGAAGCCTGCTTTTTAGGAGTCACTGAAGACAAGACAGACAAGCTTTTGGTTTGATCAATGGATTTTCCTTTCTCTTATGCTTTCATTTTGTTTGTCTTTAGCCAGAGCTCTAATTTTGGTGGAGCATTATGAACCTGCTTAACATCTTCTGGATTCACAAGGGTGCCTCTTGAAAATGGCACTACCACCGAGCAGCTAGGAGGGCTCCTTGCTCTAGGATTACAGGATGTTCCGTTCAACTCTTAGGGGTATGTACAGGACAGGTGAATAAAAGCACTGAAAGGAGCCCATAACATTTGGAAATGTGGGGATTGGTGTGATGCATCAAAGTACAATGAGAAGCTTTTCTTACAGTGTTCCGAAGCAGATTGAAATCAGCAATACTATAAAGTGTGTGAGCCTGATTCTGTGAGATTAACAGGACAATTTTCTGTCCAAATAGGTTCAGATAAATTCATGTGACTACTGAATAATTATACAGTGCTTATCTGACTGAACTTCCAGTCCTAAAGATTCAGCATGTCTGGAAGGTTTGCTCGGCTATGGAAACCTTTAGTGAGACATTTCAACTGCAAGAGCACAGCCAACATCAGCTGATAAAATCTGCCATTTCCAGGTCCCTAGTATCTCATAAATCTTTTCTTCCTGGGGCTCCAATTTTTAACACTTTCCTTGTACTAGCAGATTAGTCTTGATCTTGAATTTGCAACAAGGACTATTAGTGGACTATTAGGGAATGGTACTTCAGGATCACTGATGCCACAACTGTACTTTGTTTCAGTGAGAAAATGACATTATGTATAGTTATAATAATTTTTAAAAAATAAAGCTCTAATTTGTTGCCTACCACAAAAAGCGTGCTGTTGATTTGTTTTCATGAAGTTTTCATGTTCTTAGTGTAGTCTGATGTTTGTAGGCTAAATAGCTGTGTATTGAATCTTTAAATGCCATGGCACTAAAACATAGATAAAATTTGGCTGTGGTGCCAGGGGTAGCACATCTGCAAGCCCAGACATAGTGCTGGTGGCCACTTTAGCCTTGTAGCCCTGTGCCCATCCTAAATTTGCTCCCTGATGAGGGGAAATGGTATCATGCCAGGTTCATTCAGAAAGGGTGAGAATGCTGCACAGAGAAACGTGGCTGCATTGCTGAGGGTGGTGGTGGGAATATCTGGCAAAGAAAAGATATGAGTATCTTAGAGCTGCCATTCCTGAGCTATGCCTGCGTCTTTCATCTTTCCCTCCTGGGCTGCGTTTTTCAACCCCATTCAGTTCTTGACTTTCTTTATCAGCTCTTCTGAGTCTCACCCCTTTCTAACTACTCTCACTGCATTCTTATGCACCTTTGTAACCCATCCAAAAGCTGCTTGTGGTATAAGCAGCTCTGCCGTTTGTCAGAATAGAAATGCCTGCCTGCTTTGTGTGAGGGCAACAACCCTGGGCAAGCACCCATGTGGAGTAATCAGCAATGGGTGTCAGCAAAGGTGCAGGAAACCTTGATTTTGGAAACTATTTATAGGACACCCATTAATATCTGTGAGACCCAGGGGTGCTCAGTTTCAACAAACAATCAAACTGTTCAGGAGCCTATGTATGCCTCTAACTTCAGCTGTAGGGGTTATTTCATCAATTAAAAAATGCCAGTCTTCACTGCATTGGGATTATAGCAACTAATGTACTATGGATCCGAAGTACACTTTTTCCATGTTATTTATGTTTAATAATGTTTTATGGTAGTAACCGAAGGAGCCAGTATGAACTTGTGGTTTTCAATGCAAAAGAAGAGAGATATTTGTTTTCCTGATGGAGCCAAATTAAAATTTCCATACTCAAGAAAGCACTAAAATGTCTGCTTAATCTTAAAAGATGAAAGGGGACATAAGCACACACCTGAAGCTGAGCAGTACCTTGATAATGCTGCAGATATTGGCACGGTAGAAGGCAGTGTGTCTTTCCAGACCATAGCATTTGAGGGGATGCTGAGAGCCGCTTAAAGCAGCAGCAGAAGTTAACACTGGAATCACTTCCTTCTAAACCGTTTGGATTGCAATTTTGCATTCAGTGTTTTGGGTTTCCTAAACTGAATGCTGGAACTGCACAAGAGGTGTAATGCTGAAGTTGTTTCGACAAGAGGGATAAGGTTTGACACCTCATAAACCTTTACACCACCCAACACCGGGGTACGAGGCCAAACTCAGCACAAGCCGGGAGTCAGTACTTCATCCGAAGGTCAGACTAAAGCGGTGAACTGGCTGGGGTCCTGCTGCCCCTGGGAAGAAAACTTCTCCGTGGGTGTGAGGTGGCTGATGCAGAGTCAGGCTGGAGCTTTGAGTGCTGCAGTGGTGGTACACCTTCCCACTGCTTTGGCGCCCAGCGCTGCGCCTGCTTGTCCTCTACACCCCATAAAGGCAGATCAATGCCAGATTTAGATTGGGCAGATTGTTGGATTCAGGGCAGCAAAGGGAAAGTGAGGGAGGGCATCTGCAGTGCCACAAACGTCAGACTGCTTCTGTTGAGTCAAGAGGACAACGTGAACACCGACGTCTTCAGTGGCGTTGCAGGAGTGCTGTTGGTGGGAGGACAAGGCACAGGGGGCACTTGGTGAGGTGTGATGTCAGCCTGTCCCTGGGTGCGCTGAAATAAGGAGCTAGACTTGCTGGCTGTGCCATGGAAAGTTCTTCACACGCATTAAAATTCTTCAGACAGCATGTGATAAAAGACAGCCTGCAATCTTGCTGTAAGGTTTGCGGCCAGAGCACGGCTGAGTCATGAAGAGTTCAAAATACCTCGACATGAAGAGCTCTGGGATTTTCTTTGCTTCCATGGCTTGAGATGGACGTGGTCCAGTGAGCTTTCCTGCATGCTGCAAGAGCCATTTATTTGATAGGCCTTCTTGGGGCAATGTTGAAATTAAGTTTTGGGAGTGATGAAAATGATTTCTGGCTTTGCTCTTGCCTGAATACATTTTTTCAGAATATGCTGTATTATTGTTATTAAAGCAATAACTGCATATGTTAATAATCATAGCAATTAATATCTGCATTTGTAGTAGTTTGTATGATACAATTTTAGAATATGTCTTAGTATTCTGTCAGTATGTCTAATGTTCTTACTTATGTGGTTATTTTACCTTCAAATTAAAGTAAAAATAAGTTCTATTCAGAGTCATGATTTGTCATTCCAACTGGAATTAGTCATTGGTCACCAAGATGCTAATCAAATTACCCATTTCTAAAGAATTAATTTAATTTTACTAATATATATGAATAGTTTCCAACTCCACCGAACTCTTTAGCAAATCCAGAAACTTTGTTTGGGTTGGATTGATCTTATCTGACTTCAGGCACTCAGTTGGTCAGGTGTCTCACCCAGCCCCATCACCCAGGCTGCCTGCAGCTCACCATAAGGATGCCCATCTCTCCGAAAGGACTCGAGGTCTGGACGAGATCAGGCAGACACCTAGATAGGGCACCTCGGCCAGATCAGCCCCTGTAGTCCCACACCTGTGAGAAGCTGCCGTGTACCGGGTTCAGAAGCTATCACCCACCGTGGGTCGGGACAGGATCCCGAGACTCTGGTTGGCTTTTCTGTGGCGTGTTGCTCAGGGACAGAAATAAAACAGAATAAATTCACTTGAGAAAGTTCCCTGGACACGGGTGTATGGGGCCACCTGGGCAGAGTGAGCACCGAGGTACAACTTCACTGCTGCAGCAGGTGACCCTCAAGACTGATCTATTTAGTAGGCATGAGACTGTAGCTCCGATGTGGCATTTCTGAACGTCCCAGCCCTTCTTATAAACCTCCTCACTTGCCTCCTTGCCTTCGTTTCCCCCTCCCTCCCTGCCGGGGCGGCGCGGGCGGCCGCCCCCTCGGTGCCGCCGGGCGGGGCCCTCCCGGGGCAGGGCGCGGGCGGAGGTTTGGGGGGTAAGGGGGGGGGGTGAAAGGGGGCCGGGGCTACCGAGGCGTGATCGCCCGAGGCCCCTCCTGCCTGCCGGGGAAGCTTTAAAACAGCCCGGCGAGGCGCGGAGCCCCGCACTCGGGAGCCCCGACCCACGGGCACAAGCGCCTCGCCCCGCCCGGAGCCGCTCCCTCCGCTGCAGCCGCCGCCGTGAGTACCGCGACGGGGGGGACGTGGGCATGGCGATGGGACATGGGACGTGGGACATGGGACATGGGCATGGGGTCGCGGGGCTCCGCGCCGAGGGGACGTCCGCGCTGCTCGGCCGTCGGGGCGGGCGCTGACGGCGGCTCTCCCCCCCCCGGCGTGCAGATGCAGGGCACCATGAGGCTGTGGGTGTCGGTGCTGACTTTCGCCCTGTCGCTGCTCGTCTGCCTGGGGACGCTGGCAGAAGCGTACCCCTCCAAACCGGACAGCCCCGGCGAGGACGCCCCCGCAGAGGACATGGCCAGATACTACTCGGCGCTGAGGCACTACATCAACCTCATCACCAGGCAGAGGTAGGTGCCGGGGCCCTTCTCCTCGGCGAGGTGGAAGGGAGGGATGTGGGGTGTCCCCTCAGAGCCGGGGGTCTCGCCCTGCGTCCTTCGGGGTGAGGGGGAACCACCGGCAGGGAAAGATGCAGGGGTCGTGCATCCTCTGAAGAGTGCGAGTTCTGGGACTGGAGGTGGAGTTCCACCATCCAAGTTAGCAGAAAGGGCAGGGTGTCCATGTCCACAGGGCAGCGTGCGTGGGGAAAGCCACCCAAAACTGGGGGAAAATGAAACTCACCCCAGGGAAGGCAAAGTAGGGCAGGAGGAGCAGTTTTGCGCTTCTGTTGCTGCTGCTGTCTCTAGTGAAGATTTTGCTGGGAAAAAAAGTTCCCCTCTGTCCTTGCTGAAGAGTTGTAGTAGCAGTTCAGATGCTTTATAGTTTGTCAGCTACTTAATACAGCAGCGAGTGCCAAAAAGCCCGTTTGTCCTAACAAAAACTCTCTCAAGACTACAAGCAAGGACCCGTGCCCAAGCTGAAAGAGGAGTGAGTGTGACCCAGAGCTGCCTTGCTCTGCGCTGGGTTTCTGAGAACGACTGCGCTGCTTACAGTGGCAGTGAAGGTTCAGTCTGAAAAAAGTGAAACTTCTGCTATAAAATTATTTTATTTGGGAGTGTCTGTCCAGTTTAGACTGATTAATAGAAACATCCCCTAAGGTCCCTGAACAGTGTGTGACCCAGGAGAGCTTTGGTGTATTTATTTATTTGCTTAACATCAAAAACAGATGAGAGATCTATAATTAGGCTTTCATTTGTCCGCGTAGCAGTCTGAAGAATTAAATTAGAAGGGAGGCTATCATGTAGCTGAGAGCTTTCCCAGCAAACCGACGACATTGTCTGCCAGTGTGCTGATGCCATAACACAGATGAAGAGCCTGATAGAACAGCAGGTCTTCAGTCCTGGACTTTTAAAGCAATATTCACAACCAGCTCATGTGTGCGGCGTGCTTCTGTGCATTAGTCTGTGCTCTCGTAACTTTTTGTCTAGATGGCTGCTAAAATAATCTGCTGCTCAACTTCTGCCCCTGCTGCCCTTTTCCCTTGCGTGCGGTGGGATCTCCAGACTGGGTTCGCATCTCTTCCTTTATTTCCTTCGTCTCTGATTTCAAAGGTGGCTTCTGTCTAAAACCAGGTCGCATTAAAGAGCAAACAAAAGCAAACAAACCAACCCCTCTTCTATATTCATCCCCCACTGTGCGCTTGCTTTAATTTTGACTGTGCAGCTTTCTTTTCTCATGCCTGGGGTGCAAGTCCACAGCTCAGGGACTGACACTGCTTTCAGTGTTTGGGTGTGTTTGGGTTCTGAAGTGAACCAAAGAGTTGTTGCTGATGGAAGAAACAATTCAGAATTTCAATTCTATTATTCAGGTTGAACCAATGTTTCCTCCTCCCTACTCCCCTGCCCCCGTTTCATATTTGAGCGGAACAGAATTGACCTGGAATTTGAAGAACACTGACAGCTAAAATCACCAACTTCATGGTACATGTTTTAAAGTTGCTAGATAGCTTAGCTTAAACAAACAAACAAACAAGAGCGTGTTCTTTCTGTTCAGTGGTGAATTAACAGCACAGAAATAAAGTGACAGCTCCTGGGGATTCGCTGTTTTGGCAGTGACAGTTACTTGCAAAAGGAATCAATAGCTTTATAAGCATTTTGAACGGATCTAAAAGTTTGATTCATTCAGTCTGTTTCAGATCTGCTTGAAGCTTACTCTTTTGTTAAAGCTTCTTTGGCTCTGACTTTTGTGCTTGGTGCCACTCGGGAGCCCTGTGACAAGGGGAAATGGAGGGTCCCAGGGGCTGGCCCCGCTCCTCCTGAGGACAGGTGAGCAAGCTGTGCCCAGAGCTAGCCCCTGGCCCCCAGGTACAGCTGGTGAGACAGAGCAGTACCAGCACGCTGGGAAAGGATGAGATTGATGCTTTTTTTTCACTCTCTTCAGCATCATCTGTCTAGTCTTCTTTGATGTGTATGCAATTATGAATAACCTTCTGGCACATCCTTCTGACTGCTGCTTCTGGCCTAACAACACCATCTCAGTGTCATTCCCTGTGAGCAGCCGTGGCCCACAGGGTCTTCGCTCCAGCTTCCGTGAAGCTCCTTCCAAACCATTTTTCTCTTCTTGTCTTTAGCCCTTGCCTGTGTGGCTGCTTTGCTCCCTCTCTCCTTTAGGGTCCTTCTCCTTCACATCCATCTCACTTGGCTTTAGACATCTGGGCACATCAGATTTATATCCCTTTGAGGACAGTTGAGGGAAATAGGTACTTGTAGCCTGCAGGTCACCGGGCCTGTTTCAGTCTTGGATGAGATCCGTTGTTCCCTAGGTGCAAGATCTTCGCTGGTGGTAAGGAGAGCCTAAGGTGACCAGCACAGGTGCAGACTCCTGTCCTGCAGATGTCTGCGTGCCTTTGGATTAATCCTACCTTTGCCCTAAAAAATGTCACATACTCCTCTGCTGTTGAGGGGGCTTTCTTCAGAGCACATCTTTCCTTGAATAATTTCTCCTCCTGCTTGGTACTACTTTACTTCCCTTACCTCTACACCCCGTCACCAACAGGCCTCTTCCCTTCATGTCCCTATAGCTTGTTCTTGCATCTATAGCTCCTCTGTGCTGTAGCAAAACAGTTTCCTGCTGGAAACGGCTTGAACCGTAGGCAGGGCAGGGAATATCTGAAAGTGTGTCTGACTCCGGCAGTACTGATGCTCCCACTTCATGTCAACACCTTTAATGTGGAAGGGAGCAGATCCTGAGCTGAGCATAAAGCCTGAGCAGGTGTTTTCAAAGCTTGGAGCCTGACCCTTCTAAAACATACTCGATACAGTGTTCCCCAGATGCCAAGTGAAGGCCTGGCTTTCTGTGTTCGTATTATCTTGGAGCTGTGCAGGGTAGACAAGGAGCAACAACAAAGCAGATGGAGGGAAGATCTCTGGAGGCATCTGCTTCAACAAGAAGAGATCAACTTCTACATCAAGACATTGCTTTCAGGCCTGTTCATGACCTCTTTTTATTATGTCTGTAGCAGGATTGTTTCCCAGTGGCAAAATTATAGGGCAGACTGGAGGCTCGGGCACCTGCCATAGGAGGAACAGCTGCTCCTTGAGCCCTCCAGTTGGTCGCAGCCAAGTGTCATCTCGTGTGCAGCTTTGTGTGAGGACAAGGTGGATCTGTCCTGCACAGGTAGCAGCACTAGTCTTGCCATACTAAAGGGACTTATATAAAAGGCAGTAGTAGTTCTCCACATCAGAATCTTCATTATTTGACCAAATCTCTGCTCTTCTGAGGGTTGCTACCCATTTCTTACTCAGACAAAACTTTCTGAGAGATTACTAGAAATTTTGCCCAAGCATAAGCTGCTGGAACAAGTTCTTGGATTTGTTAAATCAATGTTTTAAAAACAATGGCAAATTAAATTCCCCTCATTGAAGCCCAGGTTGCATCCCTATTGATTGGAGTAGGAAGGAAGTACTAGAAAGAAATCCCTTTGTGGTGATGGAGTGCAAGACAGTTAATTCAGCATTATTCTGGATTGCAATATTGTAACAGCATTTTACCTTATTTCCGTCAGTTTAGATTAAGGAATTTACTTTAAAAATCTGAAACTTATACTTCATCTTTCGGGGGACATGGGAGGCACTACAATGATTACGGTGAGGCAAGAATACAAAGAGTAATAAAATGATTAAGTGAGGTACGTTTCCACTTTTCAGAAAGATATGACATCAATAGATACAGCTGTTAACTTTTAAAATATAGCTTGTATTGGGAAGTTTTTTTTCCCCCAAAATTTAGATCAAGCCATTGGAGAAACATCTTGATAGCAATGGATAAAATCTGAGTCAAAATTACACCTTTGACTTCTCTGGAGCCAGAATTTCACTCAAGTGGCGTTCACAAAGCTATTATCTGTTAATGTACTTTGTGATTCAGACTAATTACGTACACAAGTTACAAACCATGATCTTAATTCTTTCCAACCAAGGGAGCATTTGCTTACAGTTATCACTGTTAAGATAATGAATCCTTATAGTGATGAAGTATCTGTCAAGCTGGCTGCTCAGAGTTACTTCTATTTTCTGAGAAAAAGAGAGCAAATTCCTTCCTAGAACCAGGAATTGCAGTATTTTATCTGTTGAGCAATGTATGATAAGATATCCATGATTAAAACAAACAAAAGAACAAAAATAAATAGAAGGATGGCCATTGTGTAGGTATAGGTGATACCTCATTCAAACAAGTTCTGATTCGGAGAGTTTTCTCTCCCATAGCCACATAGTTCAAGAGTGGTTATTGCCTTGGGTTAGCTCAGTTTTTACAACTTAATTTGGTATGTAGTAGGCATCCCCAAATATATTAGCTGCCCTTAAAAAATCTTGGCCAATTCTTTATATACTGTGGCTTATCTGAGTTTTGTTTACTATTCACAGAATAGATAAATTGACTCCTCATTTATGTAATTTCTGATGAGTGAATAGCATCTAAAACAATGATAAAGTTTATGAGATGATGGAACCAGGTTTGTAGGCAAAAATGATGTGCTTGGAGGTCATGTAATACACAGTTTCCTTCCCCTTTCTTCATGCTCACATCAGTAAGGTGCAAGGTCCTAGAATATCCAGGAGCAATGATTGAATCAATAAATATTCAGAGTTTCTCAATACTAGCATATAACACGATAATGGAAAAAATATATTGAAAGAAATACTGAAGAATGAACATTTTCTGACATGACTAAATCAAGTTAAGTTAAAATACTTGCTGTAAAGTTTCCTTTATAGCATCTCTATTGAGTTTTTCTGAGATTTGCCTGATGGTTCTCTACTTAGTTTTCATTTTTAAATGCTGTAATACACAAACATATACCTTTTTTTTCCCTCTTTCTTTAGGTATGGAAAGAGATCAAGCCCAGAGACACTGATCTCAGACCTCTTGTTGAGGGAAAGCACAGAAAATATTCCTAGATCCAGGTATGTATGAAGATATTTTGTGGTAGCTTTCATTTTTCATTTGCATATAATAGTTTTGTTTGCTATCAATAAACATGTCTCACAGGAAGAAAACACTTTCCACCAACAGCTGGATAAGCATAACAAAATCCTTTATTTTTAAGAGCTAGAGCCATCCTATGACTGTAAGTAATGCCATACCAGATAAGATAAAGTCTAAGCTCCTTGTTTTCCTGTTTTGGGAACAGGCAATACTGTCTGTCTGAAGGGAGGGAAGCATTCCTATAAAAGTTACCCCTTACTGGGCTTTATTGCAATAGAAATTGCAGAATTGTACATTGATGCCTGATGGTGATTCATTTACATACTGAATCCCCAAAGGTGGCATATATTTATTCATTTGCTACTCAAATGGGTTTACATTTTTGCTTTAAAGATGTGTGAGTGGTGAGTATGCAGATATATTAACTTATACACAAATGCAAGGCTGTGGTTGATCTTTCTATTTCACACTACTTTCGTACCTAATGTTTTGCAAAGTGAAAAAAAAAGGCCTTCATATTCCTTATCACACTTGATTTAAAAGAACAGTGGTGTTTCAAGCAACAGTGGGATTTCAAAGGTACGTACTATATTTTTCTAGGTAGGGAATGACACATTAGCTGTAAAGTAAGATACTATATCGGTGACTACATTATGCAGCAGTGAAAATTTTATTTCCTTTTGCCTATGCTGAAAAAATAAAATACATTTTTTTTTTTTGGCTTGTGAAAGAAAACCTTAGTTTTAGTCACAGGAAAGCATGAATAAGCTCAGATTAAGCCTTTACTAAAAGTCTGATGCTTGCTGATAATACCTCTGCTGCAGAAATAAATGTTTTATGCAGTAGTCATCTCAAGAGTCTACAATCTCTGTATTTTCATCAGTTGTGCAAAGCTAGATTAAACTAGTTGAATACTTGACTGGAATAGTTGGTAGCAATGAACTTTTGGGCATAATCTTGTCACTGATAGGTGACCAAAACTTTGACTGTCATCAGTGGGTTGTCCATGAAACTTGCAGTTCTGTGAGTAGGGAGAACGTTGACTTGGGTTTGATGACTAACCACAGCTGTTGGGAAATGGTTTTCTCTGCAGATGCTTATATAAAAAAACTGCATGGAGTGCAGTGAAATGTTTGAGACTATTTTGTATTTTGTAATGATAAGGCAGAATCCTCATATAATGGGAAATTTCCGCTGCCATGAATTTGAGGCAACACACAGGGTAGTACAAAGTCTAATACTCTCTGCAATTTTCCCTCCTTCACAACAGAACTTTATGGTTGTTATTGTTTCAATAATGCTATTTATAACACGCCAGGGAGCTAAGAGTCATGAGCAAACTAACAAACTAGTATGCATTTAAGATCAAGATTTGATGAGAAACAGATTTTTATCTCATACCCCCCTGTAACAGCACTTTAAACTGAGAAAAAAAATGGTGTTTGTCATTCGTCGATGACAATTATGTGAGTACTGGGAACAATGATGTCTAGTTTCCTATGGATATGTTTTCTAGGATAAAAGCCAACATGGATTCTGAACCCTGCTCCAGCTTTCCCCCCCATGTGAAGATATATCTTATTTCTGTACACTCCTGTGTTTGATGGCACATCAGGAACTTACTATCTCCAAGATATCTGTACCTCTCTCTGACTTGGTGAAAATTGTCCAGAGGGTTGGACAGCTCGTGGGGAAGTTAGAGGAGCCCCGCAGGGGTGGACACACATCAAATATGCCCAAGTACAGTGTGGTTGCATAAACATCCTCCTCGAGGCATCAGGCTAAATGAATTAAAGGCAGGCTGTTATTATTCTGAACTTAAATTAATGAAGTACATGTTTTAGAAATATTTATACACAGCCAGTTATGGTGCAGATGTAATTTCTAGTCAGTGAGTCAGCAGCAGAAAGACACATTTCATGTGATCCTTGAAACTGAACATTGAGGTGTTAAGAAACAACTTACCTGTATTCAGCCTGACTGGCAGAGTTCAACCCTTCACTTTCCCTGACTAAAATACACTCCATAGCATTTTGCAGTCTAGGTGTACGTCTGAGCATCTGAAGAAAGTTTAGTGAGATTCTTACGGAAACCAGGTGGAAATTAGGACGTTTATGAATTAAAAAAAAAGGAAGCACCTTGACCTGACAAAAACTTACAAGTAAGTTTTTATAACAAAAGTGTGAGGGGATGTCTTTCTGATCTTGTGTATCCTATGGAGTTGTGACAAAATTTCCAATTCTCAGTAACACTATGCATCCCCTCTAATACTGCCTCTTTCAAAGTTAAGTGTCTAGTGCGAAGTAGCTGTCTAGGCTCCCTTTGTAGTCAACTGGAGAGGTTACTATCTCCAAAATGAGCCATTCCATCCCCAAACAAGCAGGATTGGTAGCCCTCGCAAGGTGTCAGTGTCTCTCCAGTGACTGTGGAGGCAGACTGGATCTTAAGACTAGACACTGAACTTTTAGATAGCAAAAATTATGGCAAATCCACTTCTCCATGTCTCTCTCCATGTTCTCCCACTTGCTGAATATCTTTCTACGTATCCAGAACAGCTGCTTGCAAGCAGATGACCTCTAGATCAAATCCTGCACTCAGGACCCCTTTCAGCATGTATTTCAAATGTTTGATGTTGGGTAACAGAGTATGATGATAATGTTTTAGGATGGTTTTAGGATAGTTATTTTGGTTTTGTCTGAGGGTGCTAACAGCATGACATAGTTTTATTTGGCTCCCTTTGAAAGCCATTTACTCCTGATTAAAATCTAAAAATCTCTCTTAAAAATGTATTTGTATTTCAACATGTCATAGTTTTCTAGACTTTTGGCCATCCAAGATTCCTCTGTTTTGATGGGCGTTTTCAGCTGCAAATGTGAATGTGTATTCCTTATTGGTGCTATTATTAAAATGAAAATTTTAAGTAGTTGTAAATTTGGATTTCCCAGAAGGGACTTTAAAATGTGTTTCTATTCATAATATGTTACAGGTTTGAAGACCCTTCGATGTGGTGATGGGATTTTCAGCACACCGTCAAAACTTTTCCTAGTTTTCAATTCATACTCCACTCCTCTGAAGCGAATCATAGTGTCATTCCCAGTGCATGCAGCCATTGTACTGAATTCTGTAGAGTTTTTCCCTCGTCATATTTGTATATACCTTTATTTAAATAAATTATTTGTGCATTCCAAAATACAACATACTAAATGAAAACAAGCACTCCTGTCATTGGTATAGCAAAGAATGGTTTTAAACAATTAAAACTGAATTATAACCTCCCTGCAGTCTAAAGTAGTATGGACAACACTGTCACAGTTAATACAGTAATTAGTATGCAAAGTAATATAAAGGCATCGTTTACAGCAGCCTCAAACTCCACTCAGCTGTTAGATTTATACAAAACTGTTTAAAACAATTTATCATGTACCACATAATTTAGGAAAATACTATTCCGAGAGGAGATTACTCAGAATCACCATACTAAAAACTTATTTAGTATGTACATTGACAAATGTATTAAAATTAAATTTCAAAATACAAAGGAATGAAGTGACGGCTTAATTCTCCTAACTCCTCCAAACTGGTTTGAAGCCTGGGTGTAAGGCTGAACTAGGAATTTTAAATGAAACAGGTATAACATTTTTGTTTTGGCAATATGCAAAGCAGCAGAAAACATATCTAAAGTAACTCATAAAACAGGACAATTGTACAGCCACTTGTGCCAAAAAGGAGACATCTAATATTGCTTAAATTAATGGGCATGCTGCTTAATCACAGGAACATGCTGGTAAATTACAAGCCTTTGGGTACCTGCACTCTGAGCACTTCTCTCTTTTGGAGATATTCATGGTTTGTTTTCACCACAAGAATGTACCTGGAGAGGGACAAAGGGAACTTCCTGCATTTTTTTTTTTCCTATCTTTTTAATGAATTTCATCACTGGCCTAGTGAGGGAGTTATAGGTAAAGACTTCTGAGGAATGCCCCAGTGTTTTTGTTCAAAGTATCATAATACAATGGCAGTATGTGTTACCCTTGTTCTTAAGTGGTTTTAATTCAGAGAGGCTCATCTTGCAGTATGGTCATATGCAACATGACACAAATGCTGATTCTTGGTTCCTGATGTAGAACCAGAATTTCTTTAGACACCAGAACTGGATATTGTGTAATAAGGCACATTAAATGTTCCAAGTTGGAAAAGAATCAGCATGAAGATTAATGCATTTCCGTCTCATTCCTGATGTTTAAATGTTTTCACAAGGCTGTTGCCCCCAGGAAAGATGCATCAGTGCAAGTCAGTTCCAGATCCTTACAAACGCACCCTGGGTGTATTCACAAAGCATTACCAGGTTCCCAGGACTTGCCAGCTTTTGTGATCACACTTTCTTCAGTAAAGCATAAAATATTTTTAATTTTTGCAAAACATCTAGATGTCACTTGAATGGGCAAATTTTGCCTTCAGCAGCAGTATTTTCACTTACAGGCTTGGTAATGAGTTTCACAGTTAAATCGAGAGGATTAAGAGCAGTCCACTGGTGGCACTAATGGACATGGTTTAGTGGTGGGACTTGAACGGTCAGGTTTACGGATGATCTTGAAGGTCTTTTCCAACCTAGACGATTCTATGATAAAAATGCCTTGAGGGGGTATAAACCCTTGCCAGCAAAGGCAGTAAAGTGACGCTGTTCAGAGGGACTCCAGCCACAAATTCCTGGTGCTGCAGGAGTCAGCTGCACACCAGGACCTGCTGGGTGAGAGGCCACCATATGGTGCTTCTTGGAATAATTATTCAAAAGAAAACTGGAGATTGGTAAGGTAACTACTATATGTTATCTCTTAATTCCTGGTTATTCCAAGTAACTACACACATATATTAATGACTGCGTGAATGTTAAAATCTGTAGATGATAAACTAAACTCATGTTGCTTAGCACTGTCATCGCAAATGTGCCCTAGTGGAGAAGGAACGAGTTAAAGGAGAATTAGTGCATGCTAATTGCTCTTGCTGAGCAGTTCCACTCCATTACCTGAATTTTCTTGAACTTAAAGAACACCCATGTGTGTAAAAAAAACTAGAAAACTCTAAAAAATGCAAGGTTTATTATTAATGAGCTGTAAAAGACAGAGGTGAGGCAAGGCAAAGCAGTAAACAGCATACATCTATCCACACCATGCTATGATTTTCTTTCTAAAACCTTCCTGCCCTGACAGACACAACCTCACCAGAGAAGGCCAACGTGCTTAGGGCTTACTTTCTTCGTGTACTTTATATAGCACTCTTGACAACCATGACATTGAAAATATTGGATCAGCTCCCCAAACTGCAGGATAGGCTTAGAAAAATGAGCTGTGAAATGAAGATAAATGCTGGATTTGTTTGGCTTGGCTTCCATATTTTGACTTTAAGCTTAACCTTTTCATCTTTTTCTCTCTAACCATGAGAAATAGAGCCTTGTTTCTAAAACAAAGGCTGAAATTTATGTCAGACTCTGAGGAAGTGACAGGAAAAACAACAAAAAGTGAGAACCATAAAAGTATTCTTTTGTTTATTTATTAAGGTTTTGAAACCATAAGTAATGTAAATAGATAGGTGTAAAACATTTAAAAGGCAGTCCACCTTTACCTTTGGCAATTTCTGTAATATATGTCCCTGAGTTACACCCAATTTTGATTTAACAAATGAGGGAATCCAGATACTCCCATAAAACTGTATATCGTCTCTTCTAAGACAGGAAATCCTCTCTGTTCTTTTCTCTCTCCATCCCCAGAAAACCAGTCCATCACAATGCTTTCAGCTCTGGAAATCTTCTGTGCCAAAATACACAAATGTTTAGTCCTCCTCTGATGGCTATTCCCCTTCTTTATGGGCATGGAGCGAAACATTGTTCCTGTGGCTGGTGTCAGACCCAACTGGAATGGTGTGGGTGCCCGTTACTCAGATACCATCCCCATTCTTGGTGGGAAAGGGTCACCCATCAAGCCAAACTTTTCCTCACGTGTCATCCAGGAGTTGGAAACCCCATTCTGGTGGTGGACAGAGGGCATGGACAGCCTTCTGTGGGCAGGGCAGCTTTGCTCTGCCAGAGCATCCTGAACGGGGTGGCTGTGACTGGCTGGGGGGGAGAAGACAACCCCACCCCAGCTTCCACCATGAGGAAGCAGAGAGGTACTGGTGGTGTAAAGCTGGAGGGAAGTGCAAGCAGGTGAGGCAGCTGAGGTAGGAGTGATCTTGATAGGTGTCCTGGCCTCAAACCAGACCCTAGACAAACATTTTAAAACTAAAGTCAGAAGAAGATATGCCAGAATTTATTGTGATAGAGTCTGTGTTTGTCTTTTGAGATTTTCATTTACAGCTTGTGAAAAGCTGAGGTCAGAGAAAGGAGAAACAACAGCATACCAGAAATGAGCAGCTGTGGCTTTGTAATGGCAAAGTCAAGAGAACGTGCCTTGTGTACATTTCCAAAGCAAGCTGTTACGGGAAGTGGTACTCTTTGCTTTACTCTGAACAGGTGCTTTACAGCCCCCTCCCTTTAAAAGAGGTAAACAGCACTAGGTTAAAAATACATGGCCAAAAAATAACCCTAGCAAAAATTAATTCCTTTTAGAAAGGCTTTTGGTTTTTGAGTGTTAAGGAAAAAAACACACGTAAAAAACTTAGGAAGTATTTCCCAGAACATCTTTTTTTTTCATGTATTTGTGTTTTCTCTTGAATTAAAAAGCATTTTGATTACTTTCAAGGTTCATAATCATCTTTTCTAAATTTTAACAGAGAGCAAAAGATGCCTACATGCTTCTTCCCACTGCATTCAAATGATCTATGTCACAAACTTAGAAAAAATGGAGATTGATACTGTTCCAGTAATACTCAGCAAGGTACTTAAATGAATATTTTCTAAATTTAATCCAATATTAATTTTGCAGTATTTTTTTTTGGTCAAAGAATCCAAATCTGTCTTGAGATCTGCACATTGTGCGTCCAGGAATAGGGGAAGGTGGATCTACATGGGACTGTGCTCATTTGTATATACACAGCTCTGAAAAACAGCTTTCATGGGTGTGAAAGTATTCCCCTTACAGGAGACATGATTTGGCAAAAAGCAAGTGGTTTATGTCAATCTCTGTGCTGCCATCTAAAACAGATGGTTCTCAAAAGGAACCGAAATTATGCCAGCTGTACGATAGCTGGGGTATCTTGTGTGTGAACCAAATAGATGGACTGTGACCAAAGAAAGTGGTCCGTATGGATTTCAGTGAAATACGAAAACAATGCAAAATCTATCCCTTGGGGCCAGCTTCTCACAAAGCCCTAGGGTTACTAACATGTGTCAGCCCTCCAGCCCATAATTCACAAATCCTGAGTTATCACTGAGTTTGAAATCCTGTCAGATCTGGTTGTTTAATTTAACATTTAATAATAGTTTCCTAATAATAAATTATCAGAGTAATTTAACACACACCACTAATGTAAATTAAAAAAACCTCCTGCTTCATGTCGGTGGTTTAGTACCCTGTGTGAGAAATTGCACCTGAGTGGAAATTGCCTAACTAATGCAGCAGTTCACATCAGGCCAGCGTATTTTATTATCTGGCAATATTGTTATCAGTCATTTATTTATCTGTATTACAGAAGCACCTGGGGACTCCTCATACGGGGCTCATTGTGCTGTGGTCTGTAGAATTATAGTAAGAAAAAAAAATCATCCTACACTAGAGAGGTAATTCATCCAAATGCAAAGAAAGAAAGTGGGAGGAAACTCGGGCTGAGAATTAAATATGATGGGAAGGATATAGTGGCCCTACTTTTAGAGTTACTGATTACAACAATTAACAATGTGCTATAATACATGTAGCCCAACATTATCTTGTTTCCAGTCCATATGTATGTTTGCTGAGCTCTTCGTAATCCAAGTTATTTGCTTTTCCCTAATGACCAGCTCTTTGCGAGGCCAGAGCCCTTTCCAGCCCTATTTCTCCTAGACCTGTGAGCTGCTCCGGCCTCTGCCTGTGATGGACACCCAGCCCCAGCCCTACACTCACTGCAGGCTGTGAACTCGCCCTACACTCTGACCAAATTCTGGATTTTAAACACAACCCAGTGCAACCCAGTCCTGAAGGCACAGGATGAGCCCTGGAGGCGTCCTGCCTTCAAAAAAATGGGCTTGGTGGGAGCAGGAGAGCCCTGAGAGGGACTTGCAGGAACAGCTGCTGGTGCTGCAAATCAGCAGCCTCTCCCACAGCTATGAGGGTGCAAAGCACTCTTTTTCAGAGGAACATGTCATTTTCAAGTAAGAATGAGTTTTTATGAAGCTCAGTGCTAAGTAGATGACTGGGTGTTTAGGAGATCTTTCATGTTTCTCTTTCCGCAAGGTCCCGTGTCCCATTTTTAAGTTTATTTCCCTTTAAAATACATATATTTATTTTCTGTGCTTGGATTTATTTTATTTTATTTTATTTTTTTAATATGGAAGAAAATAAGGATTGCCATTTAATGTTTTTCTGCATTTATGATGCAAAATGTTCTTTATATTCAAGGATGATTTTCTTGTATTTATCCATGCATTCACTCTACCATGTAGATGACAATTACTGTTGTTCAAATATTTTCTGCAGTGTCAGCTGGAAATACAGCCTTGTACAAATCCTGTTCCATGAGCAATGGTACAGAGGGTTTTGCTCAAAACAATTGCACTGGTATTTTTTTCACTTCATTGTAAAACTTGAGGGTGGATTCTAATAAAGTCATCTAAATTAGGAAATAAACTTTGTTAATTGAATGTTACAGTCCAAAGGCTTGGGCACCTTTTGATATGGTCAGTTTTCTTCTGAGCAAGAAGAGTCAAAGTTAAATAATGAGATCAATTAGAAATGTTAACTTGCTTTTAATATGTCTGTATTTGAAATGTTTTAACTTCTACCTCGGTCATTTGCTGCCTTCACATCAGCAGTCAGGAGTGTCAGAAAATTACTAACTTTTGACATAAGGCTTTGCAATGCTGCACCATGGCCTTGGTGTAAATCTGCTTTTAAAAGATGAATTGCGTTTAGAAACGCTTAAAAACGCATCTTAAATTGGCTGCCTTATCTGTCTTAGCCAGAAGTGCGTTTTACATTTCTTCACACACGAGTGGTGGTACCCAGCTCTGCTGCAGCGCGGTGCACGTCAGTGTTTGTGCTTCAGCACGCGTGGTGACTGTCTCAATAGCGTGTGTGGACTGAAATATATTTCCTGTACCGTGAGTCAGACCTGGTTATTAATAACGAACTACATTTAAGTGGGAAGAAATCAGTTTTCATTCCATTTAAACGTCCTGATTTACCAGCTTCTTAAAAAAAAAAAAAAAAAAAAAAAAAAAAAAGAGAGAGAGAGAAAAGAAAGAAAGAAATTCACCAGCAACAAAAAAGGTGTTTCAGCCTTACGTTCTGTCAAGGAAATAGGTTGAGACAATGAGATACAATATTTAAATTTTCTTAAGTGTGTTTCTTCCTGACCAGGCGTACCACATTTTCCTTTGATGTTCAGAGGGAAACTCCAGGCAGTTGGATAATGCTGAATCTCTCTGTTACCTCCTTCTCTCCTTAGACTCTCTTCTTCCTTTGTATCATTTAGTCAGGGAACTGACCCAAACTTCAAAACTTTTCAATTGTCCATTGTCTGTCGATACACCACATTGCACAGAAACATCTGCTACCCTACAGCAAAATGCCACACATGGAAAAGTACAAGCCCTTTAATACGCACAGGTATATTTCTGCTTTGAAATTTAGTTAAGGTACCTTAGATGGACGTTTCTCATTTCTTCATCAGCTGGATGACAATTTCTAAAAGAGGCTGGCTTACAGGCATTGCATTTACCCAGCCCACCACCTCTCCTGTTCATCCTCACACCGTTTCTAACAAAAAAAGCAGTTTTGGCATGTAAAATATATATTTCTGTTGTACTTATCTCTTTCAATGTAACCTAAGAAGGCTCGATTATGTGGTTTTGCCAGCCACAAAGGTTTATATACTACAGCCATATTCTTTAAATTTTAAGTACCGTACTCTGCATATGATACCGTAAGGTGGGCTTTTCCCTCGTGCTGTGCCCCCCAGCTGTGCCTCTCCTTTGATAGCTCTGCTCAGAGATTTGACTACAAAATCTCCCTGTCAAGTTTTCAGTGTAACAATAATTTGCATTAATAGATCTAATTAGATAACATGAGTCAAATCTAAATCAGATAAAAACTTTGTCATTTGGAAGCATCAGAAATGAACGAAATTACAAGATTATTTTTTTAAGGGGGTTGTGGAGGCTTTTACCATAGATGTTAGGTGAGTGCAGGTCTCTGTGCTATATCAAGCAGTAATTAGGGACCTCTGTTGGCCCCTTTTCACTACAGTGGGAAGTGACTTACAGGATGAACACTGAGTTGTGATGATTGCCAGAAGTGGCAGAGAATCAACTCTTTGTTCTAATGGCTTAACAGAAGGTGTCTGCCTTATTGTCTCAGCAAGAGTTTGGCTTAGTCTCCTTGGGGGGAACTACAAATTTCAGGCAGCTGGTGCTGGAAGGGTACAAGGATAACTTTGATAAATCCAGGTTGCTAGCAGCTCTTTGTAAATCAGAGTGAAGATTGTAGTGGGAGCTGTTAGAAGTCCTCTGAGCTGTAATACAACACAACCCACCTTTGACCAGCAGTAGTGCAGGTCAAGGGGACCTTGTGAGCAAAACCCACAGAAAGCCCATGAGAGGGAGCATGAAATGATACTCTCTGTAAAAAAAATAATTCTAAGAAGCCATAATATTCTCTGATTTTCAGGAAACGCGTCATTTTTCCTTTATAAACTCAAACTGGGGGGGCATTTCATTGAAAAATAGAGTCCTCAAGTACCAAAGATGAAAATGAGACTAGATATAATCTGGGATGCCATCCCTGAGTATCTGCTGGGCCACTGGCAGGTCAGAGGGACAGAAACAACAACCAGCCCCTTCGTGATGTTATTGCCCTTCTCTAAATGGTAGTTAGGGTGTTTTCCTACCAGCACCAGTGTCTACATTCATATGGAATTGTGCAAATCAGGAGCAGAAGATGACCAGTCAATGAGGTCTTTCACCTTTCTGAGAACAGCAAGGGTATTTCTATCCATATGTGAAGGAAACAATGAAATGTGCCCCTAGATGCCGAGGAAGGAGAAGTTTAAGAAAAGACTCTACGTGCTGCTTGCTAAAATATCTTGATTTTTAATTGTACATGGTGAATGGGGAAAGAAGGGATAGGAACTGATTCAGGATTTTTGGCTGCTCAGAGAAAAAAGACATTTCCATTCTACCTTCTTCCCTCTCTCTGTGAATGCTTTTGGTCAGCTGCAAAGAAAGGGTCCCAGAAATTTTTCTTTGAAAAATCCATGCCAGCACAAGAGAGGAGGAGGCTACACGCAGCCCAGACCTCACCAGAACCTCTCCAGCTGAGCAACTGGCCAAGCTGGGGGCCTTTGGTATCCAAACTGGCACTACTGCTGAGTCCCTACAGTTTGTCAGCAAAGCTAATAGCAATTCCTGTTCTCACATCTTGGGTCCTTGGAGTTTTTGGACTGTCCTGGCCTACACCATGGAAGTAAAAGTCACCAGAAAAGCTGTAGTGAAAAGCACAAAAGCCAAAGCTACAGCACCCCAGACAATTAGTAGTTGGTGCTCTGAAAAGGGCATTTCTTTCTTCTGTGGGTCTCATGGGGCTGGTTTTCATGCTAAGATATATATAAAGTAGTGGGATTTTTGCCTTTTTTATGTTACTGTTTTGTTTACTAAAATATTTGTGTACAATAAAACAAAGAATACAACTCTAGTGGGATCATTCAGTGAAGCAACTAGAGGACGTGAAAACATATTGGCACACCTCAGGGGGTTTATGCTTCTTCTTTAGCCTATCTAGTGTAGCCCACTGTTAGAGACACAGTATTAAACTCACCTGACCATTTGTAAGCCTTGCTGTGACAATTCTTCCCTGTCTCAGCAGTTTCTTTAATCCTGTACATGCTGTATGTAAAAGACCCTGCTTTCTTCCCACCTCTGCTCTATTAAATGCTGATTTGAAAAGTACAGCTCAGGATAAGAATGTAAAGTATTAAAAACTGACCTCTCACCATGCTGTAAAATAAATGGCATTGGGAACATTTTCGTGATGAAGAGATTCTTCCAAAAAAAGGTCTGTAATGACATATAAAAACCACTTCACAATCATTTTACATGCCTTCAAATATTCATCATTCTGCTGGACCCTAATGGGTATGGAACTGCGCTGCATGCTGTGGAGATCTCCTTTGCAAGCCTGAAGTCTTCAACAGCCTGAGAGACCCATCTCGGAAAACCTCCCCTGATGGAGTGGATTTAGTTTTTGTCAGGAAGAACCTCTTAGGGCTCCCAGTCTCAGAAGTGACAGCCTTGAATTTGGCTTTGGTGCTTTCTCCCTTTACATTTTACGCCTCGTTGGCCTGAGCCCTTGGGGGCTGCAGAAGGAGGGGGACTTCAGAGGAGCAAGGTGAAACATGGGGGTGATGCTATATTTCCTGGGGTGGGATTTGCTTGGAGAGAGACCACAGCTCTGTGGCTCACTTGCTGGGGAACCGTCAAAGCTGATAAAGCTCCCACCTGAACAGTGAAATGGCGAAGTGCAGCCTAGCAGGGAGCTGAAAGTAAATTTTACACAACTTCAGGGTGGATATAATAGATGCAGCCCATCCGTGCTGGTTCAGCTGGCCCAGCACTCCTGCACCACCAGGCAGCACCCGAGGATCCTCGGGGAAAAGCTCCCTCCCTTCCTCTATATAGTGTGGAGTATCTATTGCCGCTGAGATAATTAGATTTAATTGCCTTTATACTTGCATGAAGTAGGATTTTTGCAAACCCCTCCATTATCAGCTTTGGGAAAAAAATAACAAAACAAACAAAAACCTGTCTGTTCACATAGCCCGGAGCTTAACCTAAATATTTTTGGTGGTGACATTACTGTAAGTGATGTTAACAGGATCTGGATGTTACACCTCACTGGTCAGGGAGCGGATGGCATATTTTGGCAGATTTACTCACTTCGTTTATGCCCCTCATGAAAGGAATTTGATTAGACATTTCTTCTATACTGTTCAGAGAAGAGCTCGGAGGGAAATACTTGGAGAGCGCATCGACCTATTAAGTTGCCTGATTTGTGGCCGCAGCTGTTTCCTTTGTCTGAGCGCAGGCAGGAGCGGTGATTCATATAGGGGAAAGGAGCTCCACCACGCTTGGTTTGCTGTGAGCTGCTCCTCAGTACCCTGCCGCACTCCTGGTGGCACTGGTGGTTTTGGGGCACGCAGCCAGAGCATCCCAGTGCTGCGGGCGGGGGCACAGCCGCACTCAGGCCTTGGCAGAGCTGCTTCGAGGCAGCAAAAAGCAGCAAGGTGCTGCATTTCTATCAGTTTAAGCCAGGAGAACAGAAGCATGACCCTTTGAGGAGAATCAGTCAAATTCCCATGTTTTGATGGGCTTCTTATGCAGGCCAACAAGCACTGTGTACGAAGGCACCGTCACTGCTGGGAACACCGTGTGGATCACGGGGCTGTACGTGCCTGTGCTCAGTTGTAGAAGGTGTGGGTGATTTATATGGACATTGGGAGAATGGCAATCTTTAGATCTTTTCTGGAACAAAACCTAAAAACTGCTAAAGTACTTCAGGCAAATTATAACACCCACCTTACATTTTAATGCCACCTTAAACTGTATTCTGCAACAGTCAGCTGTGGGAGGAGATGACATAAACAGACAATTAATGTTTCTTTTCACTTGCCAGTTAAGACTGAAAAATGTGGTCACTGAGCTGTCTTTTTCTGACATTTTCTTAACAGCTTCACATTTTGCAGAGAAGTTGCCTTCACTCCCCATGCTGGAGCTGTGCTGCAAGTAAAGCGAGGAGTCTCTCTCCTTCACTGAGTGGACTACCACCCTTTGTGAGCACCACACGTGTTTCCACCAGTTGTAAAACTCCCTGCTGGTTGCCGGGGACCATGTATTTTGCTGGATGAGCCAGCATCTCTGTCCCCACGGCCTGGAGGAGGGTCGCAGTGGCCCCAAGCAGGGCTGTCCTGCGCTCAGGGCCACCCAGAGCTAGGCAGGGCTAGGAGAAGACCTCTTTGGAGTCAGGCAGCTGTGACAGCTGGTAGTTGCACCATCTGAAGTCCACCCCCCACCGGGTCTATTTAAGTTGTGTTTGTACTTGAAATATCCTGAAAATACAAATCACAACCTCTTTGCAATCAAGTATTCGAGTACACCATTTTCTCTGGAGCAAACCCCCTGGTGCCCACTGCAGCACAGACCTATATCAGGCACCCAGCAGCTAGTTATGCCAGCTGCCTGCTATTTTATATTTTAAGGTTTTTTTTTTTTTTTTTTTTTTTTTTTTTTTTGAGCAGAAGTCCCTAAAACAGCTTCAGGTTTCATGGTGGTAACCTACATTGTCAGCAGTGACTTTGTGGGTACTGACAAGCTGAGCTCGAGATGCATTGTCTCACAGGAGGTGGGTGGTGGGGAGAAAAGATCTGTCTTTTATAAATATATTTGGATAATTGCATTTTCCCAAATCGCCTTTGTGTCCTTTCCCACTCCCATCTCAAGACAAGAATATTAACAAAAGGAAGTCTGATATTTGCTGTTGGGATAACCAGATTTCTGACTTTTCAGTCATAATTTAGATATTTTTTTTTAGATGTCGTACATGTTGAGTGTGATTGAATTTCTGCCAGAATTTTATTAGATAACTGGCACAGCACTTCTCCCAGCAGTAAGACACTAAAGAGAAATGCAGCAAAGGAAAGGAAAATAAGAAGATGGAAGAAAAAAAATAGAAAGAAAAGAAGTCACAATCTAAAAGGCAAATAGTTTTTTATTTTATTTTGTTTATTTTTTATTTTTTAGTAAAATAAGTGTGAATCACAGTGCAACATCAACTTTACCTCTCAATTTCACTTAGTTAAAGCTATGCTCCAGGTTAGGGAAAAAAAAAAAAAAAGAAGCCTCCAGGTGTGGTTTGGAGCAGATTGAGTTGCCCTGCTGAGGTCCTCTACATATATGATTCTTTTTGATTAAAGCACTCTTAGTTCTGATTATAAATGTCTGAACTAAACCTAATTTCAATCAAATCCATCCACAAAGCACCACTAAAATCTACCAAAAACCAGGTGTGTGCTGGTAGCGCTGGAAAGCAATACTGCCCTGGTATAAAATTGATTCTCTACTTCCCTTGATAGAACTGGGGCAAGCTGCTCCCTACAGCTTATGCTATTTAAGCTAATCTAGAGTAAGGGGGGGGAAACAAATGTGCTACAGTGAGGCAAGGCAGCCTGCCAGCCCTCCTGCAGCAATGGCCTAAGTGCATGTTTTTCATCCATAGAGTGTGGAAAAGGCACAAGGAGTTCTCAACTGCCTCGTGTGGGTACAGAAATGGCCAGAGGTGGTGACCAGGGGCTGGCTGATGCCCTCATGGCATAGTGATTGTTTATCTGCATGTGACCAAAGCCACTCTTTCTGATGGAAAAGGATTTGCCTTGGCCAGTCTGTGCACATTTTCTACAATGGCAAAGCGGAGAGGAGTATGCAGCAGCTGATCTTGCCAGAGCTGTAGTAGTCAGAAGAGAATTGAATGAATCTAAGTAAATAAGCTTGATGACTACCTTTAACAATGCTGCAAACAGGTATTAAAAAACAGTGGTGGAGAAAGGATTATGTGCATGCATGCATATATTGTTCTGCTAGAGTGAACAAACACAAGATGAAACCAGGCCAGAGGGCTACAAACACGGATGACCACCTATTGATCAGTCGAAATGCGACCTGGAGAGGAAATGGTTTTAGAGCATAATTACAATAAACACAGATTATTTGTACTAATGGAGCCATCAGCCACAGTATCAGAAAAAATGTATTAGAAAAAGTGTTAGTGAAAACAGAAATCTCCTTTCTGAGAAAACTGTGTGTCTTAAAATGGTATTAAAGAAAACCAGGAACCCTCTTTTTGTGATCATATAACTTGACTATGTATAGAAATACGTAGCAACCTATGTAATCAGAATTTTGTATTAAGTACCAATCATTTTGCTCCATGTGTGGGTATATTTGCAGGCATGCAAGCACATATTTTTTTTTTGTACACATATATGTGTATATACACATAAACACACATACGTACGCATTTGCATGTAAATATTATTTTTTGGCATTGAGGGGACACATACTCCTGGTTCTGTTTAGTCTTCTGATCTCTTGCTTCTTCTCTTGCTTGCTTTCATCATCCCTGTTTGGTCTCGCTTCTTTTCTTGCTTGTTTTCGGTGCCCCTGTTTGGTCTGCTCCCACCTTCCTCCCCACCAGCACCCTTGCAGGTGCAAGAGAGGAGGTTTTGTTTGGCAGCAGAAAGAAAGGGGCAGAATGCTCAGCAGTTTTGCAGAAAAGCTACAAGAGGCAGCCTGCCTCCATCAGCTCTGTATTCCCCTAGATTCTCATTCCTTCCTTCCCTTGCCTTTAGGTGGGCTCTCTCAATGACTTCTGTTTCTTATTCTTTATGTTTAAAAATTTGAGTATCTATTTTTTGAGGTTATGGGCAGAGAACATATTTATAATAAGTAGGAAAAATAATAATCACATTACTCTAGGAGCCAAACCATAGGTCTTAATACTTTCAAAGATCACTTTATCATTTTGTTCACTTCCCCCTGAAGGGAATCAGATTACTAACCAGGCTGCTGCTCCATGGGGCTGTACAGCTTTTTGTCAGTCTCTTTCTGGTTAACCTCTTTGTCATAATATTGATTTTTAACAAAAATATCCTTTCTGCCTTACTTAACTTTGATATGCCACAGAGCCCTATAACTATAGCTATCTTTAGATCATTGTCTAATCTTAGTATTTGAAATCAAGTTACTATGTCTAATCAGTTCTTCCCAGAAGTGCTGTACTACAGCCATACAATGAGTTTATTAAGAAACTCACCTGACTTCAGCTTTGCCTCCTGACAGCACCTCAGACCCAAAAATTGCCTCAGCCCACCTTCCTGCAGGCCAGAGGGACTCGGACAGGACTGACTGGATATCTTGCTGCTGCCCTGGTTTCACTGGGCTTCTGGGAGGCTCACCATGGTGTGTAGGTTTGGTGAGTGGCTTATGTCTTCTCCTGCAAGACCTATGCCGTCAGTGCTATATGGTTGGCAGGGACTATCAGCTCCACCTCATGAACATTGGGACTGAATTCTTGGGATTTTGCTTGGGTGCAGTCATGCAGAGTCTGATCTTGTCTGGGAAGGTCAGGAATCGTGTCCATGGTAGCTGTGCTCCTTGCAATGCAACTTAAGCCATACACCCTCCCAGCACTTCAGCGTAGGCCACAGGAGCACATCCCATGGGCCGGGTGCCTGCTCTGGTCTCATCTGCCCCTGGCTGCTGTGGTGGTTGTGCCCCCTTCTCTCTTCTGTCCCTCTGAAGAGGTGGAGAGGTGTCTGGGAGCGGAGTGAAGCTCCCCTGGCCCTGGTTTGCAGGGCTTGTCAGAAGCTGGATAATGTTGTTGCCTGCTGCTTTGTGCAGAGAACTGGCAAAGGAAGATGGTCACAGTGGTCCTGCCCCAAAACCAGCTCAGGCACTGGGGCAAGATCCTGGTTCAGGTCCATATGCTGGCTGGGGCACCAGGCAGGCATCAGGACAGCTTCTCCAGCCATGGCTTTTTCCTTCTCTTGTCCTCTTGCACATGCATGTGCACACACACTCTGTCAGTCAGAGACAACTAACGAGGACAGTGACTCAGCACTGAAGTCACCTTTCTTCACCCAAAGGTGGGTTATAAGCACAAAGGATAGTGAGGAGTGTTGCTGGAGGAGGTTCGTGACCTTCGCAGCCTGGAGCCACTCATGTGGTGTGTGCCAAGGGACAGCTATAAGCTCCCTGCCTCGTGGATGATATTTCAGTGGCACTGTAACCTGGCTGGCCCCAGGTGTTTGTGCCAGCTTAGTGATCAGCAATTGGCGGTGGCAACAGCTTCTGGTCAAGTCCAGTGCTGTGTTTTCTCCCCTGGGGGCCTCCTAGGAGAACGTAGCATCCACGAATGGTAAATCTGAGCGCCTGGGATTGAGTGCAGAAGGCTGGAGAGTGGCCAGACTCTGTGGTAGGCAGGCTGTGGCCCATACTGCATTGATGTAGCATGTTGTAATGGCATGTGGAGAAAAAGAAAGCACTGGAGTGAAAGAAAGGACTCTGCTTTCTCCCTGCTGGTGATTGACCTTCTCACAGAATCACAGAAAGGTTAAGGTTGGAAGGGACATCTGGAGGTCATCTGGTCCAAGCTCCTGCTCAGTCAAGGACACCTAGAGCAGGTTGCCCAAAACCATGTCCAGGTGGCTTCTGAATATCTCCAGGGAGACTCCACAGCCTCTCTTGGCAGCTCAGTTCTAGTGCTCAGTCACCTGCACAGTAAACAAGTTTTTCCAGACATTCAGATGGAACCTTCCCTGTTCCAGTTTGTGCCCATTGCCTCTTGTCCTGGCACTGGGCACCACTGATAATAGCATGGCTTCACCCTCTTTGCACCCTCTTTGCAGGTAATTATACACATTGATAAGATCCTCCCTGGCCCGCCTCTTTTCCAGGCTGAACAGTCCCAAACCTCTCAACACCTCCTCATAGGCAGGGGAAATTTGGCCCCTTAATATTGGCAATGTCAAGCAATTCCCGAGCGTGCCAGGCTGGTTATTCTATGCGTTACATTTTCCCAGTGAAGGTTTTTTGGGACAGAGCTGATGTTCTGCAGCACATACGCACATGCACAGTCTCTTCTCTCCCATCTGGCTCTCTGATGGAGCAATTGCCTTGTGCATGCTGGTCACAAAGGAGCAGAAAGTGGCACAATGCTCTGTCATTCTGGCTTTATAGAGGCAATTATGTGACTCCCTGATAGTGTCTACTGTGTCATTACCATCATAAGCTTTGTTTTGGTGTCCTTTTCCAAGGAACATTAATTAGGAGTGACAAACTTGTATGCCAGACAAAGGTATTGCATCAGTTCAGCAATTTGTAAACATTTCTGGATGGGGTATGTAGTGCTTTATGAAATGCTGGTAATTAAGTCCAGATAATAATCCCTCCAGCCCTTCAAAACAATCAAACAAAATGTTAATTAAACAATCAGTGTCCTCCATGTAGAAAAGAAGTAGTTCAGGTCACGGCAATTAATTATATTTTTCTCTATCCCCAAAACAGTTTTTATGGCTTTGGTCTGTGAATATTAAAAATAATCTGGTGATGAGAGACCAGATGGCTAAGAAGGCTGAAAATGGAATGTGTTGCTTTTTGCTTGTGGATGATGCAGTTCATTCAGATGTTGTTGCTTCTGATGTCTCTTGAATTGTGGAAATGAAATGAATTGGTGAACCACAAAATTACCCCCAAACAGGACATAATTTGCACCGGTAAGGAAAAATCTCAGACAAGTCTGGTGAGGATTTAAAGAGCTTTATAACTGGTTTCATTTGGCTGTAATTAATAATTCTAGGCACCATCCTCTTTAGGGATTATTACATTTGTTATATATTTTAGGAATGCATTATCTTTGGAATAATTCTATTATTCCTATCTTTTCTCATTATCTCCAAATTATTCATTGTTATTTAAAGTTATCCATTTTGATTATTCCAAATTATTCCTAATTGTTTTTAAAAAAATAACAGTCTGGATTTCTAAATTGGACTAATCTGGTGGAAAGACTTAACTGACTTCTGTGATTTTTTGGATCAAGCCTTTAGAAAGCAGTATGATTTACACAGCTTATTTCAATTCTAAATGCTTCTGTATTTCTTAGCCTACAAAATTCACCAAATCCCTTACCTTTTACAGTAGTTAGATATATTTGAGAAAGTATTACACTGTTTGTGATCTCCCCATCTTCTGGGAGCTTCAGTTTCTAATGTGGAGACCTCAGCACTTCACAAGGAAAATGTATTTTAAATAGAATAAGAAGAGGAAGAAATCACTCTCATGCAAGTAGTATCAAAGCAATAAAACTGTGTTTCATAAAAGTGAAAACTGGCAATGCAGCACATATGTATATCCAGACTTAACCCCTTCATTACTGAAGAGGATAAGCCTCTCTCAATCCCCATTTTACCTCCCTGTTGCACTCTTTGCTTTGTGAGCATCTGCGTGACTAAGAGAGTTTGTGTTTTACTGCAATTTCCTGGAAGGCTCTTTTGTACTGCAAATTGACTTTAATATTTCTTCCATCAAAATTTTTGTTAGGCTTAAAAAACATGCCTTGAATACATTTCTAGGAGGAACTGGAGGTTCCCGCTTCCATACTCCCACTACAATGACTCCTACTAAGAGAAAGGAGACTAAGTTGTTCCAGGGCAATTCCTTGCCAACAGCAGAAATGCACTAGAGATCCTTTGCCACACAGTAATGTGCACTAGATGCGGGTCCATATCACATCTAAAGGGATGTTAGAGAAGGCCCTCCCTCTGCCATTTATAGGATTCCTTTTCAAAGACCTCTTCAAGAAAAAGCCTTTGACAAGCAATGCTTCTCCTTGACCCTTCCAAACCATTTTTTTCTATACTAATTATGGCATCTGCATGTTTCAGGGATATTTCAAGAGAGGCTTGTTCACCACTGAAGAAGGATACCCTGCTGTACTTGAAGTGATGCTCCCCTCTCCATTACAGCAGTAACAGTACCTAGTCTTAGCTTAAGTGGCCTCCTTGTTAGAAGAAGCTGAGATGCATTGATTCGCTCCACAGGTCTGAGATAAGTAGATCTGAAGTGCACTGGTGGCTGGTTCCATTTCATTGCTGTTTCCAAGCTGACATCTTGAAGAATCATAGAATCAGAAAATGGTTTGGCTGAAAGGGGCATTAAAGATCACCTCATTCCAACCCCCTGCCATGGGCAGGGACACCTCCCACCAGACCAGGTTGCTCAAAGCCCCATCCAACCTGGCCTTGAACACTGCCAGGGATGGGGCATCCACAGCTTCTCTGGGCAGCCTGTTTCAGTGCCTCACCACCCACTGAGTAAAGAATTTCTTCCTAATATCTAATCTAAATCTATGCTCTGTTAGTGTAAAGCCATTACCCCTTGTCCTATCCCTACACTCCCTGACAAAGAGTCCCTCTCCAGCTTTCCTGTAGCCCCCTTTAGGCACTGGAAGGCCGCTATAAGGTCTCCCCAGAGCTTTCTCTTCTCCAGGCTGAACACCCCCAAATCCCTCAGCCTGTCTTTGTAAGAAAACTGGTTATTAAGGCTGGTAACTAAAAAAAAATTGAACATTTCTTGACCCTTACAGTTTATCTGACAAGCTACTGGCAATCCTTCATAGCCAACACTTTGTGAAAAAAGTCAGAGAACAGTAACAGCAAATGTGTAAATCATTCTTCTACGCTCACGTGAGTAATTGCAACAGGCAGTCTGTACAGTAGTGGTAGACGAGAACTAAATGTCAAATATATCTGTCAGTTTTGTATTCTGCTGAGAAACATGATTATGGGGGGGGGGGGGGGAAAGGAAGAAAACTGAAGCAAGCTGCTTTTTGTATAAAGGAATAATCACAAACAAAGTATTAGAGATAGGGCCTACTGAGTTCTCTTGTTTGTCTCACCATGCTTCTATTGCTTTGGAAAGTGTTTTAGGCTGAGATTTATTAAATGTAATTAAGAACCTAATTGAGATGCTTAGATGAAGACAATCATCACTAAAAACCCTTTTACTAAAAATTCCGACTCCTCTCTCTGCACTGGTGACAAGATGGTCAAGCACCTGATGGTCAGGAAGGTGATTCCAGGCCACCACTTCTGGAGACTCCAACTGCCCCTGCTATGAGATGGAGGTGAGAGTATTTCTCTATATCACAGAGCTACTGTGAGGGTTGACATTTGTGAAGCATATCCAAGTGCCTCAGGTCACTTTGTATTGATCATACGATTCTCTACTTAAGCCAAGACATTTATACATTAATTTATAGATGTAGTGCTGCTGCTTTTCTCTCAGGGCTGATATTTAGTACATTTGAAATAGCAGTCCTTCACACAAAATCAGTACCTTTATAAATCCTATAATTCTGCTTTAACAGTTTTTTTTTTTTTCCCCTTTTATTTATTTTGTTCTTATCAGTACTTTTGTGACTTTTCAGTGAGATGTTTGCCTGATACTAGGTCACAGGAAGGTCACGCTTCTGTAAAAATGTCCAGTCAACTCAAGCAATAATTTTCTCAACAGGACTGACAATGTTATTTTCCAACTTCTAATATTATGTAAAGCCTGTCATTTCTCAAGCTGTGCTACTGCTAACGTTTGATTAACAGGGAGGACTTGTTGCTTCTTATATGTCTCTGAGTAGCTAACTGAATGTCTGTTATAAATGACTCACCTCCTCTTGGGCAGACCAGCCTTCAGGATGAATGAAACTTCGGGTGTCAATCTGTCAGGGACCCTTCTGCCACCTGGCAGGTTCCTAGTGTTCAAAGACTGGCCTTTTTTACTCATTCTTAAAATTCAAGTGGTTCTGACTGTGAAAGGGGGAGATCCCAGTCCAGTCTCAAGGCTGAATTCTGGCTACAGGCATCAATCCTGCCAGGAAACAGTTTGTAACTAATTCAACATCTGAAATGTATCTACATAAACTGTAATTAAAATATTTTAAGCAAGGAAGAAATACGGAGACATCCAATCTGTTCATTAGTGATATCCTTATAGAAAACTGTCACAGAGAAAGGTATTTTTGGTATCAGGCTATCCAGCTACATTTTAGATAACCCAAAGCTACATTCTCATTGTGGAGGTGTATGTGCCTCCAATAGCTAGAAATAAATACCAGATTTTTAAATATTGCTTTTTATTTTTAATTGTCACCATCTGCATAAAGCTGGGTTCATACCTTCTTCTTCTCATGCTCAGTATGTGAGTACACAAAGCAGAGTACAAGTAGCACATTCTGATGTGAGGAGAGATGGGACTCTGTTGCTAAAGGTTTCCATATAATATACATATATATATATATGTTTCTTTTGGTTTGCTTCCGATTCTGTTGTTGGTAGGATGTTCTCATGATTCTTTAGCTTTTGTTTTTTCTCCATACTTCAAGGACACATTTGAGTTTTGCAATGATGGAACCACAAAACTCAGAGGCTGTTGTATGTTTTCCTGTCCAGTCTACATAAATGCTCATCTAGTGAAGAGGGACAGAACTAGCTTTAATGCCAGGACAGAAACCCAGAGCTAGCCATGATGTGCAGCTTGTTTACTTCCCATAGCTGTGAGAAATGCTGGGAGATAGGCAGTCTCTGTGAAAGAGATAATTTTTATGTTCAGTCATGTGTAGTCTTTGGTCCAGGTGGCTGTAACCATAAGCCCTAGTATGATGATGACACCAGACATTTGGAAATGGATTTATGCCTTTGCCTCGTACAGTGCCACTTAATGAATTAACAGATCTGTACTAGATTGTCTGATTAGCTGTCAGTCTGGTTCCCACTGACACTAGCAAGGACACTGCATATGTCGTCATGACTTATAGCAGGAGCTTCCCTTCCCAAACCTTCTCCCAGGTTTCCCTATCAGCTGTGTTTCTGCTTCAGAACCCTGCACACCACTGTTGCTGGTTTCATGGCTAGCATTAATGGGGCATCCTTGCTCAGGATTGGAAAGGTTGGAAATCCACAAAACACCTGAATCCAGAAGCATTTCTGGATGTCCTGATGTCTTCTCAAACACCCAGAGAAATTCAGAATCATTTATGTGCTGTGGATCAAACACTGTATCTAGATCCTCAGTTTCAATCTACAGTGAGTTCTGGCAAAATGAACAGCACAAAACCCAGCACAGATACCATCTAAGGAAGATTTCTATCTAGTTTTCCACCTTTGCTGCAATCCTGAAGAGACAAACAGAAGCTATGAACTTTCTCTTTAACCCTTCTTTCCTCCTACATCTGTCCCTTCTGCAAGAGGCTCATCCGCCTCTGTTCAGAAAGACGCTCAATCATTTCTGAGTTCTGGATATTAAACACCATTGCCAGCGGCTATCTGAATTTGTCTGTGTCTTGCCTGCCCTGAATTCTATCATCTGTTCTATTTATTCTCAGAAATTTCTCTCAAATGAGCCTGGTTTGGCTGAAAGTGAACTCTGTGCGGGCCTTGACTGCAATAAAACTCAGTCTCTTGCACTGCAGAGATAAAGAGCAAAGTTTTATGGGGATGATTATGTTTAATGCCAGAACAGAATGAAGGGCAGTAATGCCTAGCAGACATAGAAATCCGAATCTTTTCACTGGCTCAGACTCAGAATTGATTTTAATCTCAGTTTCCCTGACCATTCAGAAAAAAATGTTTCTCTTGGCCTCCAAAATGCCTAGTACTATACACCTATCTAGGCATCTTTTCAGAAATATCTTTATTTCAAAATGGTCGACCAATTTTCTCTCATTTGGACTCTGCCCTGATATCTCCCCCCCAAGATAATAGAAATGTCAGCTGCTGGATGAAGCAGGATGCTGACCAACTGGCTCATCTCAATCATAGAGTCTATTGTTTGTGAGAGACTGCAGCTTTTCAAAAATTTCAGTTTAAATATGTCTCTTGAAGTTCAACAAAGCAAAATGCAAAGCCTGAATATGGGGTGGATTAACCTCAAACAACAGTGCTGGCTTGATACTGGCTGGGTAAAGAGGAACAACAAGTTGAACATGAGCAAATGGTGTGTCCTGGTTGTGAAGAAGGCCAACCATGACCTGGGATACATCAACAAGGTCAAGGGAAATGATCCTTCCACTCTATTCAGTGCTGAGAGATCCATATCTGGTGTGCTGTCCAGTTTTTGTGTCCCCTCTACAGGAAAGACAAGGACATATGAGTGATGGGTCATCACAATAATCCAGGGCTGGAGCATATGATGTACAAGGAGAGGCTAAGGGAGTTGAGTTTGTTCAGCCTGGAGAAAAAAGACTGAGGGGGAGATTGCATTGCCACATGCAGCAGCCTGATGGGAGTGTGTAGATAAGACAGACCCACACTCTTCTCAGAAGTGCATGGAGACAGGACAACAGCCAAGGGACACAAGTTGTAGCAAAAGATGGTTCAATCAATTAACATGAAGAAAAAATTATCACGTGGACAGTCAAACACTGGAACAAGCTATCCAGAGAGGCTCTGAAATCTCCATCCCTGGAGATACTCACAGTGTGGCTGGGCAAGGATCTGAGCAGTCTGATCTGATCTGTTCTTGCTTTGAATAGGGGGTGAGGGGGGTGGGGAGGGACCAGAGGACCTCTGGAAGTCCTTTTCAACCTAAGTTATTCTATTTTTTTATGACTCATGTTTCCTTTATCCATCCTTGAACTGACAAGGAGAATGTTGGTGCCTCCCTTCCCTGACCCGTGTACGCAGGTCTTCATTGAGTGGTTGCACCCTTAGACAGCTACTAAAACAAAATCTTTTTCTGAGTCTGTGAAACAGAACTGAGCATGTATACAACAATCCATGCCAGAGAAAACATAATTCTACTGCTGAATTATCTGGAAGACACTGTGTTACATAACAGCCACCGTTGCTTTGAAAGCAAGCTATTTCCTGCTGTGACTGCAGTTGGTTGTCAGTGTGGCCCTTAGATAGCAAGCAGCAAGCATAAACGTGTGAAGTCTCTGCTCCTCTGCAGAGAAAAAGCCAGCAGTGTTTGGCTAAATGAACATCTTATCTGCCAGCTCATTAATTGCTGTAAAATAAATGGCAACTGCCTAAATAAATTAATAAATGAAATTTCTTAGAAAGTTGTATTGCTCTAGGTAGACATATATTCGGATTTGTGCCACAACCATCTATACTGTTCGTGGTTTGAAAAATGCTACCAGGAAGACCACGGAGCCTCTGCTACTTCTTAATAACCTCAGTAGCTGAAGTTGCAAAATGTTTCTTCCTCATCTACTTGAGTTGTTTCAAATTGAGAAATCATCTCCCTCTTTGTCACTTCATCCCGTGTTTCAAGGAGCAATCTCAAAACAACTTCTGTCAATAGTATTAATGTATTCTTAAGTAACTGGAGTATACCAACCCATTAACTTTAAGGCAAAAGTATTAATCTTTTTCAGCTACTCACCACCAAAACTGCATGTACTGTAATTGTTCAATTTCTTTCCCAAAACGAGAATCACCACAGCATATTAGGATTTTTCTTTTTTGACAGAAATATGCTCTATACTATACTCTCTCGTAAGCTCTTTATGGTACTTTCCTAGGAGACAGGATTTGAAACAAAATTAGATTGTGAGATATTGCAGAATTGTACACAAGTACTTTTGTGGGGGAAAAAAAAAAGACACAATTTTTACTTTTCTCTGTGGGCAGCTGGAAAACATAACAGCCTTGTTTTACAATATTTATTATTACTCTAATTTTTTCTTGGTGGATGAATTGGAAGAAAAAAAACCATTTCTGAATCATTATTTTCAGGATTACATGTTACTAGCAATGAGGTAGTCAGAGCTAACTCTGCCAGTATCTCACCAATAAATGCCAGTTTGAAATCATCGGATGAGCTGGAGTGGATGGATTAGGAAAGGTAACTGCATCAGCTACCTTTCTTCCTGAAGGTTACTTAATGAATATAGACAAAATGCACTTAGTCTTTGCACGATATGCTGAGGCATGATCTTCCATCCTTTCACAGGATGCTGGGTGCCACCAAACAAGATAAAATAGGAGCCCTTCTGCATACTGTATCTTCTGGGGATCAGAGGGTATTGTCAAAAGGAGTCATAGGCTTCAAAATTAATTAATTAGCTTTTATCTCAGCTCAGCACACAGGAAGCCCTGGTGCCCTGTAGCTGTTCAAATGCTGCATATTCCTAGCCTGCAATTTCAATAGTGACAAGGCAACAGGTAACAAAGAAAGGAGTTTCCGTTGAATGAATATAAACTACATTTTAATGCCCTGCATCAAATTTTAATGTATTTTACTAACTCAGTCACATGCTATGAAGCAATACTGCACTGAGAAGAAGAGGAAAATCCATTTAGAAAGCACATAATGAGGTAAGCTTTCTGGTGGTATACATTGCTGCGGAACAGAAAATTGTCGAGATATAAAACATTCATGAGAAACATGAATGATAATGTTCTTGTTCAAAACTGTAAAATCAGTGTTCCTATGCTGAAGTCTATTTTCAGGAGTTGTTCCTGAAAAAAAGTTGTTTTGAACTGGAATATAGCCATGGGTATGTTAGTCCTGGAGAAGGATTTTCTTGTTCTTCTGATTTTGTTTCCTGTTAGAGGAATGTAAGAATTTATTACCCAAAGATCTATTCTAATGTTTTTGCTGAAATAATAAGTACTCAATTTCTAATTATATTAGTATACTAACCAGTCCTGTGCAGGCAGAAAATTGTGTTTGGGAAGAAACACAGAAATACGTTAGGGAGTGCCACCTAGCATGACTGTGACAGTCAGCATCCGTCTCTTCCGTGGCTCCAGCATTAAAACCAGAGGTTGTTTGTCTCCATAGCACTTGGGCTCCTTTGTGGCTTGGTCCCCACTGCATGTGGGGCTTAGACATCAGTGGCACTTCATGGCAGCCAGTATTTTGGAGGCTCTTGCTGGCAGTCAGGGAAACGCTGGTAGAAGGAGACGTCTCTCTGCAGACTGGTGGTGGGGCCTACAGAGCCTCTGTCACCTCTGAAAAAAGAGGCAAAGCTGCTCACGGTCATTTAAGGGCAAGGTATTTTTCTTAAAGCATTTAGGTGTCTTAATGTGGGAAATTAAGCTCCAAGGCCCTCACGATAAACTCACCAGATGCCCATCTGCGACATTAGTTTGTGAACTACCTTATAAAATCAGACCCCTTGGCAGAACTGAGCAAAGCCAAAATTTCTGATTTGGGACGTGCATGCAGTGACAGGAGCCAGACGTGTCTGAACATGTGCTCCTCTTTGGGACAACACCTCCATCGGAGGACATTCGACCTTACCGAGAAGTGCATGGCCTGGCCCACCATGATTTCCTTTTCCTTTCTGATTCACAGTAGGAGTGTGTGGATAACACAAGAAATCTTTGGAGCGTATGTGTCAGCATCATCCTGAGGGCAAGGAGCTGGCAGAGCAATGGTGAGGGGCAAAGGCGTGTGATGGAGCCACAGCAGCTGAAGGTCTGAGGAGAAGGCTGGTGCAGAGGCAATCTCCGAACCTGTCCCGGTGGTAGCACTGAAGAAATGTGTGCACATTCTTTACCTTGGCAGGTCACACGCATTCATTCTCATAAAAGTCTATTGTATAGATACTAATATCTGCAAGCTACCTTTAATTTCTGCTGTAATGATGCACTTTTATTACATTAGAGTGACCTGAAACTGTGTCCTAATCTCCTGGATCCCATTTTCACAGCTTGCACTGGAGGTTTAATTTCACAGTTTTTAGTTTCTCAGCTTAAAAATATGAACAATTCATGGAGCAAAATTAACAGTTTATTAGAAATATCAGTCACTGCAAAAGTCCTAAGGGTAATTCACAGCTCTATAAAAGGTCGTGATATAAATAATTGCTTGATGAATATGGACCATGTCTGTTTGTCATTAAACACCAGCAGAGAGCTAATGCACTTTAATAGTCCCACTAACTGCTATCCGACAGGCATAGAAATCACAACCAAATACAGCAATTAGGCTAAACAATTGGCTCTTTTTTTTTTTTTTTTTTTTTTTTTTCTTTACACAAAAGGTAAAATAATGACATATGTTGTTTTCTTCACACTTCAGTAGTGGTCATGACTTATATGCCCCTATAAAATACTGCCACCAATAGCTTAAATATTACAATGCTATTCCACAATTTATCAAACAAAATGTCGCATTAATTCCACCTCTTTAAATGTTAAAAAGCTGCACTCACAGTGTGCAAACTCATAGTGTGCAACAGTGAAAAACTGTTATTTCCTTTTCTGTTTGTAGGGTGCATATTCAAGGTCCCTGATGTAATCAATGTATTTATAATCTATGCATGGTTCTGCCCTGACCCACAACTAGGGTCCTGTGGTCCACAAACCTCTCAGTGTAGGGTTAGAATATATAGATTGAAACCATATTCAGAGCAAAACAGCATTGTAGTGAGGTTTATTTATTTATTTATTTTCATTAAGGGGTTGCCATATTCAGTTGTGACTGAGCCTAACCACAGCATATCCAGTCCTGCCAGTAAAGATGAGGCCACAGTCTGCTGTGGTTGGGAATGAGTGCAGAAGTGACAAAGGACGTTGACAGAGGGGGATTCCCCCTTCCAAAATGCCTGGGTCTCTTTCAAATTAATTCCTGCTGTACTTGACCAAAGGGGCTAAAAGGGACTCCTTTCCCTCTCTCCTACTTGCCACACAGCATCTCAGACTCCAGGGACACTTCATCAACGCCCTCCCAGCTGCCCTCAGAGAGACTGCTCTACAACCACAGCACCCTCGGGTCTGCTCCAGGCACCCCTGGATCCCTCGATCCCATCACACAAAGGCCCGTGTCAAGTTGTTTTCAGCTCTTTCTATCACTAGGTCCCTGGCAAAGCTGACCCTGTCACATATGACTGAAATGCTTTATGTCAAGAACTTCCCACGGATGAGCTGGCTACTTCAGCTGCCTTGTGTAATAAAATGAATTAGAAGATAATCTATTTGTGTAAGAAATTATTTAGGCCAGGAGAAAACAGGCAGTACTGTGGCTCATCTGACAGGAAATAAGGCTTTAAGATGTGGTAATTTCATCACTTACAGTCAACCTTTCAGACCACTTTTGGCACCTAAATCTTCCAGTGACTTGAGCTGTAAGAGGATGGCAACCATAGAGAACCCTTGAGAAAGTTAACAAATCTGTATTCAGTTTGGGTTCTGACACGTGCATGAGGCCACATATTGACTGAGACAAAATAAAATTTCTGATTAATTGACCACTGTCCATTCAGGGCAATAATCAAGGAGGTCAGGACTTCATCAAGGAATACCATGGACAGAATAGTATGTGACATTGTAAATAAATGCTGTATCATGTTGAGCATGCACAAGAGCATGCAAAAATGAAGTAACACGGTCATGTCCTTGATTTTGGAGGTTACTGGACTTCGCAATGTTGGCAGAGTTTGCCCAGTGTAGTTTTTTGGCTTCTATGTGGCAGGTGTCTTAAGTGAATGTTTTAAAATAGAATCAGTTTAATAAGAAAAACAACTGATGGGAAATAAGATCAATAATGGCAGGGAGTTAATCTTTTGATCAGGTGAAATAATATCAGGTAGAATTCTTCCTGTTTTCATTCGCAAAAAAGGCATATGGTGTCATGATAAATAATTATGCGTGAGAAATTACTACCTGGTTGCAAAATGTGGTTGCTCTACCATCCTTTGCTCAAACAAGATGAGCACCCTAGGGGAAAGAGAGACTAACACCTTTAATGAAAAGATTTCTGTGACATTTCTTTTCCCTGGACTTACCCTGGGAAGTGACCCTTGCTCAGTTAGCAACAAGCAGCTTCCCAAGATGAGAGGCAGGCTGAGCTCCTCCAACGCGTTAAGAAGTTGCTGCCCTTCCAGTTACCTCCCTGCTTCTCCTTGACTGTGAGAGCTCACCAAGTCAGTAGGGTATTTTAAGAAATGCTCCAAGTCCATGCTGTAATTGATTGCAGGTGCACAGCACATCCGTACCTGCCTGCAGCTTACTGCCGTGCAGTGGTCAGCCGGGACGTCCAAAATGGCTGTTGATGAACCCTGTACAAAGAGGTGACTGAGAGAACCTTATTTATTTTTTCTTGCTATAAGCTGTCTGGAGCTTTGCACAGCTCAGAAGTACCAGGCTGGCATTTCTAACCTTGATCAAGCAGTCTCAAATGAAGTGTTTACAAAAATGTCGATTTCAGAGTTGCATACCTGTGCAAGCAGTGGGGTTACACAGCTGCTAGGGAGAGTGCATGGGCACTGTGATCACCCAAACTCCCTGGCAAGAGTTACTTAAAAGAGCAAAGGAAAGGCTCTGGATGCTGCTGCCTGCAGTTGAATGTAGTGGAGGAATGAAGATACCTCAGGCTGGACCAGAGTCTGCCAGTATTAATGGTGTAAACAGAGGATAAATACTTTGACAGAAATGTCTGGTACACCAGAAAGCATCATTGTCCATGCCTGGTTGCTCGGAGTGTACAGAGAAGTAGGGTAATGGGAAAGCATGTGAGGATCCCACCATTGCCAGGCTGGAGGAAAGAAACATTAGCTGCAGTCATCTTCCAGTTACTGGGGAGTGGGAGGCTTCCTTTATTAAATATACTTCATGTGATGATGTGAGCAGAACAATGTATTTTTCCTTATGCTTGTGATGAATGTTGTTTTGCAGAAAGATTTCCAACCAGTTCCAGCTATGTCAAAAATCCTTCATAGAAATCTTTCATACCACTGGCCAAAACTCTTCGATATCTGAGCTTGCCAGGTTTCCTTAAGAGCAAGATAGCATTCTCTTACCCCAGACAGCATAATGCAGACCTATTTCATTCTTGGTAGATGAATGTCTAAATCGTCCTTCAAAATGTCTAAAGATAGAGAATCTACATCGTCAGTAAGCACCCTGTTCAAGGCTTTGCCTGCCTTGCTGTTTTTGCTTGTATCCATTCTAAATTTCTTTTATTTCAACCCGTTATTGTCTTTTTCAGAGTGGACATGCAAATTAGTTTACTTGTATTCTTTATACGGCAATCATACACATCTGTGAACTGGCATCATTTCTCTTCAGCCTTGCCTTCCCTGGACTAACCAGCCTCATTTTCTTCAGTCTTTTCTCATAGTGTAGGTCATACTTTCAAGACTTCTTTTTACCCTCACAGTTCTTGTCAGTCCCTCTCCAGCTGACCAGTATGACATAGCCATGGCTAGTGCTGTCCAAAACTGGACCCTTACTAATGCCACTTGCAGTCAGAACTTTCTTCATCTGGCTCAGAGGCAGAACCCTTGCTCAGGTACAACAGGATGCTGTTTGCCTGTTTTGCAGCCCTGTGATGTTGTTGACTCACAATGGATTTGTGATTCACTGAAAAGCTCAGTGCTTTTCTGCAGTACTGCTGCCTAGCCAGGCATTTTCCATCCTGCGTTTGGAGAAATAAATGTAGAATTTTGCATGTCCTTATTGAATTTTGGCCTATTACTTTCAGGCTATTTTCCTAATTTATCTAGAATGTTTTAAATTCTAGTTCTGTCCTCCGTCGTGCTTGTAGCCTTTCCAGCACTGGTGTTGCTTGAAAATTTAATAAGGTATGCTTGTTAATTCATCATACAAGTCATTAATGAAAATATTGAATAATACTAGATTGAGGACAGACCACACTTGATACATCCTTCCGTTTGTGAACTATTGATAGCTATGGTCTAAGTACGGGTTCCCCAGCCACTTAGATACCACCAATAGCTCTGTCTGGTGGTACACATTTTGCTCACTTGCTTGAGAGTCTGTTACATTGGCCAGCGAAGACAGGGTATTGACAGTGAGGGTACTAAAGCTACGACAGGGGGAGCCTCTCCCCAGTCCACTTGGCTTGTTACCCTGCCCCTCTTTTTCTCCCCTTTTCTGAGAAAGCCACAGCATTAACCCTCCTCTAGTGTGAAATCTCTGTTGTTATCCAGGTTCTGCGGAGCCTAACAGCCTGGGTCTGGAGGGTTACAGCCAGGCAGCGCCTGCAGCCTCATCCATCGGCTCCTGCCCCATCGTCTGTGCTCCACCGGGCACGGCTGAGCTGGGAGCTGGATCAGGGACTGTGTTTGCGCTGAAAAACAGCCTTTTTTTTTTTCTTTTTTTTCTTTTTTTTTTTTTTCATGGGGATGTGACAGCAAGCTCAGAGCTGGGGGGAGGAAGGGGGAGAGCTGTCAGGGGGCTGTAAATGCCTGCACAGGCTCGAGCAGTGCCCCCTCACCCAAAACATGTGGCCAGAGCCCAGTACGATGCTGGGTGTTTCTGAGGCACCGGCTCCAAGAGCCTCTGACTTGCGTGAACTCTGCCTGTTCCCTGCTATCACCTGAGTTCTTGTTTTCAGCTGCTGATGTTAGCTGCGTTGACTACCTGATCCCAGGTGGCCCTTTTAGTGACAACTGATGATACTTCTCACAATATAATCAGTAGATAATTTTCCTGCTCCATTACAGAACTGGACGACTCTTGCCTTAGTCATTTCCATGTTACTAAAGCATTAATATATCCTGTTTACCAGCATCTGGGGGGAGCTGTGCCTTCTTTTGCTCCAGAGTTTTTATAGTTGCATCCCTGCACAATTACCCTTTATATATGTCCATAATAACACGAGGTTTGGGGAGCTTCCTTCATTCCTTCTCAAGATGGCCGAAGAGCTTTGGGTGGTGATGCTGGTCTGTGACCATGCCTCACAGCCTTCCTGTGCAAGGAGGGAGTTTTATGCTTCTGCTCTTCACAGTGTCTTCAAGGAAATGCCAAATCCTGCAAGCTTATTTCCTTCCAATGCATCCAGCAGGATTTTACTTACCTACAATAGGTTTTTACTTCTGTGAAACTCATATCTTCACAGTATCAATTTCTCTCTTTCCATTTGTAGGAGTTGTGAACCCCCTCACATTGCCCTTTGCCTTCCTTTTTTCACCAGGCTCCCCTGCCTTGAACCAGTGTCTCAGGACTTAACTGTGGGCTACTGATGTAGAGGGACAAGTTGCTACCACGCAAGGAAGAGTTTTCAAGAAAAAATAGGGACTACCTGAGGCATAGCACAGGAGAGACATTTTGTGTGCTTGTGTGTATATGTGTGTATGTTTCTGAAATGGATTCAGGGATGATTTTAGATCACAACTCTGATGACAACTAGTTTAGTTTCCAGGACAGCCAGATGAAGGCAGATACACCAGGTGGACTTCTCCCTGGTGTCATTTTGATGTGCTGAAACGCAACCACAGCTGATGAATAAGCAGCAAAGATAAGGATCCTACTCCTTTAACTCAATCCACCACTGCTCTCATATATTTATGTGTGTGTATATATTTAATTCTGAACAAGCTTTCACAACTTTCTCCCAAAGCCAGGCTGGTTTTAGTTGGCTTCTTACTGTTGAAGCCAGGATGACAGTGTGGCAGTAGAAGAATGCTTTACTCATGAAGCTAAATGACAGATTTGTAGCTTACAGTAAAACTGCCTACAGGTTTATTACCTTGCTGTCATGCATTTCAAAAGCTACAGTAGATTGAACCTGAACAACCCCTCTCAGCCACGACTTGCCATATTTACTCGATGATAAATGTCAAGTCACTGCTGAGTTCAAGCATCAGAAAAGATAATGGTAAGTAAAAGAGCTTGGGTGAAACAGCATCAGCAAAAATCTGTCTCTGTTACCCTTCACATTTTTCATAGCATTAAAGATTTTCCATGACACCTGCAACCACGCCTATGACTAAAGGAGAACATTCTCCTTCTGATCTTGTGCATCCAGGATCTTCAGGACACTTACCAGGATGGGGCTTATTTGTATTTACCTTCATAGTCTGAAGACTTAGTGTTGTAGCTTAAGCCTTTCAGTGAAGCTCCACAGGTGTTCAAAAGAGTTTTGCTGGTGGTTTCAAAACAACTGGATTTTCATCATTTTTGACACCAGGGAACATTAGCACTTCTAAGTAAACACCTTGCCATAAGAGTTGTACTTTAAAAATGGTAACAAAAGCAAACCTCTTCGTATCTGGATACTCATAGTGAAATCACAAAAGTTAACAACCTTGCAAATCCTATCAACAGCAACTCAAACAGTTTGAACACACACAGACTGGCTCTTACATTTAGTTATGGAGAGCTCATACAAGATACCAGATACCATCAAACAGGAAAAAAAAAAAATGCTTTGCAGGATGGCTAATATTGAAATATATTGAAATAATATTGAAAGATGTAGTGTGAAGCCTTCTTCAGCTCCTTGCCTAGGGGAACTTTCAGGAACTTGTAGGCTGTTTTCAAGAAGCAACCCCTAACACTGTTTTCTATTTATGGATGTTATTTACATGCTTATCACACATGCACAAATGCAGCATCTTGGATCCATCATTGCAAAGTGTTTCAGAATGTCTAAAAAGAATTGGCTGTCTTCAATATGCAAAGCAGTTCTGTAGCATGATGGCTGTTAAGTATTAGATCAAGTATTCAGGATTTATATTGCTAAAGCACCCTCTAGTGGGGCAATAACAGAAGAGTTTATTTTTACATATGCAGGATACCTGCTCTACGTATAAGAGAACAGCAAAGCAAGTCTGGACACTTGTAAGGATAGACAAATACACTAAATCTCTAGTTTAGTTAAGATTTTTGCTGTCCATGCAACTTGCAACATTCACCACAATACCTGAAAGGTGGCTGTATGCTTTTATTGCATGTAATCACAGAATAATAGCATCATTTTTTTTGTCAGAGGAGACCTTTGGGTGTCATTTCATCTAGCCTCCTTCTCTAAGGATAGATTCAGATAGATCAGGTGGCTTGTAACCTTCTCCAACTGAGTCTGGAATATTTCCACTACAGACATTTCCCAACCACTCTGTGCAATGTATTTCAGTATTTGACCATCCTTGTGGTGAAAAAAATAAACCTTATGGCTAAACTGAGTTTCCCTTATTCCATCTTCTGGCTGTTGCCTCTCAGCCCACAGCCGCACACCTCCAAGTATTCCTGATTGTTCCTCAGGGTCTTCACGATGTCATCATCTTGAAATGTTTGAAAAAATATTCATAGTCACCTCTGGATATTGTTTGCTCATAAATACCTTCCTGAATGTCAGTGAATTGCTGGACATAAAGGATGATACCATTAGATACGATACTCCTGGCACAATGAGGCAGATTACTTTCTGGTTTCATGCTGGGACTCTCGTTCTGCCAAGTTCATCCTGCCAAGTAATTCCCTATAAAGTTAAGGATATGCATTAAAATGTCTAAGACATAAGCTTGCACAGCTGCTTGTGGGACCTGGACCAACTACCATAACTGCAAAATTCTGGTGTAGGATTTTACAGCTCCCTGACTGGTTTTGCCATTTATCAGGTGAAAGAGAAGAAAATCCTAAATTAAATTTTAAAACAACCTAAGTATTGCTAAGAAGTGGTTAAGCTTTACTGAAGCTGAGGGATACAGCAGCTGTATTTCCATGGAGGTTAAGTGTAAAGAAGCTGGTGAGTACCTTCAGGAAACCAGGTGGTGAAAGCAGCAGATATCACTGTCCAAAACGCAGGCACATGGTGAAATAACTTGGTGTAAACACACCCCTCCAGGCTCGTCATGTCAGGCACGACACGTGTGGGTAGCGCAGCGTTTGTTGGAAACACGTGTGACTGGGTGATGGTGACAAACAGCAGCAGGAAGACAGGAAAAGGCACACACGGATGCAGCTCAGATAACCACTGGGGTATATCCTTGAGGGGATAAAAGAGCAGCGAAGGAGGGAGGACACTTATGGTCCAAGTGCTAGCTGAAAAGGAGTTGGGGCTGTGGTAATGAAGCCCCTCCTTGTTCCTGTGCTCAGGAAAAGGACATTTTGTAGGTGATTTGTAAAGAGTTACAGCTACTTCCATGAAGCTCACTAATTTCACTTCTTTTTTTAGGGGAATAGTCTCCTGCCGGAGGCCAACAGCTTGGCTAAGGCAGGCTGGAGCAGGTGCTGCAGGCGCTCAGAGCAGTGCACAGCACTGAAGTCTATTTTTCTTTCATTTCTCCAAGGCTGGGGTCAGAAGGTGTTGAGAGCCATATAGGAGATGTGGTTCTTCCAGACGAGCACTGGTGCACCTCTTGAACCTCCTGCAGACCTTTCCTGGTCCCTAGAGATGTGGCAAACATCTCTGCAGCTCTGCAGCTTTCCAGCCCAGAGCAGGATGTTCAGAGGGAGGATTAGGCGAGGAGTAATGATAGTTCTTTCAAACTGGATGGATAAAATTAGACACGTATAATCAGTGGTCAGGTGGCTGGAGGAAAGGAGCTTTGTTTGTGAATGGTCAGCAGCGAATGACTTCCAAACTCACAACCTTGGTTTTCAAGTGCCAGCCTGCAGGCACCTCAGTATGGAAACACTCATCAGGGCCAAATACTGGGGCTGAGACCCCCCCTGGACCTGTTTTCCCCCCTGTGCTTTCCACTTCCATGAGCCACTGCTCACCTACTGAGCTATACATTTCTGCGACCTTGCTTGGCGGGGGGGGCAGTGTCTCTGCAGGCAGCCAGCTGCCAGGAACATTCACTTTTTCCAATTAGTGGAAAACAGGGGGTGTTACTTCTACCCACGTTTTAAAAACAGGAAAGAAAACCTTAGAGAACGTGTAATAATCAGCTCGATATCTCACTGCTGGAAGCCAGCAGTGCTCTCCTGCCTACAAACAGAAGACATGCCTTCCCCTGGACTTGTGGGGAAGACCCAGAGATGCTTCAGGAAAGCTGGGAGGGGGAACATGGTGACCCTGACTTGGGACTGCCTTGCTCCACCTCAAGCAGAAGCAGCGCTGCGCTGAGCACCCCGCTCTTTTCCTTCTCTGCTGAATTTCAATAGACCTTCCCTGGATTTTCTTCTCATTCTGGCTCTCCCCTTTGGCACATTTCTGTTGTGCAATTTGGCTTTTCATACACTCCCTTTCAAAGTGGCAGTGTGGAACTGGAATTAAAAGGGTGGCAAAACGCCCTAATCAGAGACCTGGCTTTATAAATAAGACAAGTACTTATTTTATTTCACTGTTTAATAATATATTTCTTTTCTATGGCTGCAGTGCTGAGGAGGTAGAACAGCAGCATGTGAGACTGTTGTTAATTCTATATATCACTATAACTTATTAACCTTGAAATGTGGAGAAATGAAATTGAACCTTACTTTAGCATTTATAGCAACACTTGATCAAAAGCAGTGTAAGCCCATATACAATTTCTGACACTAGAGGGAGTACATAATTTATTTTATGAAAAAAAAAAAACAACCCTCGCTTTTTAAATAGGAAATATATCAAAGGGAGAAAAGCAAAAATATTCAAGGAGAACTTAATTCTCTCGCTTTGCTGTATTTTGAAGAAAAGCTGAGAAGCTGTCTTACGTGCTACCCTTATCTAGGCAGGCTGTGCAGCTGGTGTCTATAAAAGCCACCGTGGGGCAGATAACCAAATAGCCTGTGCTTGGCTTGTGTGTGCTTGTGTCTATCGAGCCTGAACACACGGGGCACGCCACCAGCCCACGGACAGCACACACAGATGTCTGTGCCCACAGCTTTCCATCTCTGGTGCTGCTACGTTCCCACTCCCCTGTCCCCCTCGGCTACCGCAGTGTCTGAGTAGCTACCATCTCCCAGGGTGTTTATCCTCGCAGCACGCCTGGGAGGCAGGAAAGAGGCGTGATTATGTTTTATGGCTGGGAAACTGAATTACAGAGAGAGCACCCACAGCTTCGCAGGAGCCTGTGGCAGAAGAGAGAGACCGTGCCTCGGTGTGTGCATTGTGCCCAGGCTCACTGCTTATCTCCAGGTACAGCAGCATGTTAAGCTGTAAGGTGTCTTTCTGTGGCTTTTTTCCCCAAAACACAGGTACAAAAACTGCCTGGTGCTTTCTTCACTGAGTTCTTCCTGCAATTGCCTAGACATGTCACCGTGCCTCTGAGCCCTGCTGCAGTCCAGGTGTGCAGGAGTCAGGCTCAGGCTGGCGTGGGGACGACACCCTTTGGCAGGGTTATGCGGGGAGAAAGCAGCTCCTTCGTCCCTCACCACCCCAGCAAGGGAGGCTCTGACACAGGCTGAAGCAGATCTGCCTGTCCTATTACAACATTCATAGGGTTGCAATGAAAATACAAATGCAGTTGTCCAGGATGACCAGAATGGTTTTGCAGCCCAAGCATTTTGATTCTCGCTGCCTGTGTGATGGGTCTGACTTGCAGCACGTGATGAAGTTTATTGCATCCTTATCTGAGCTACAATGCAATTATCTGATACAGACATCTCCTAAGTCTCTGTCAAGGGCCAGGGGTTTTCTTTCAGTTGGTGGAAACAAAGCCAATTCTGGAAATGTTATCGCCCCATTATCCCCGTACATACCAGCAGCACTGAGACTCCCTTCGGAAGCTTTCCACTGAGCCCTTGCCCAGTCCATCTATGGCTGCAGTTTTAAATCAACGAGTAACTTAACTCATCCTATTAGGGAATATTACCCTGTGAAATTGCAATGCTTTTAAAAAGCATTCTAATATCTTTAGCAAAGAATTTGGTTTGCTATGCACCGATTTTACAGATAGAAATTCAAGCCAAGCATAAAAATACTGTAATGTTTGTGGGTAGATCTTGTCTCCTGCCAGTTGCAGACACCAAATGCTAAAGCCATGCCAGTGGAAGGCTGTACACCCACAAACACACAGGTCCAGGCTGAGAGCTCAATGAGCAGAAAGCATGAAAAAGACCTATTTTTCTCTCCCTCCCCATTCCTCCTTCAGACCAGGCAGTAATGGGTGGTCCCTCAGCCCCCAGGGCTTTTTGAGAGACAAATCTCCCAGGAAGGACTCTACTCGTGCTTGAGATTTAAGGGGCTGAGTCACATTCCCACAAATATTTTCTAGCACCTGGGCAATGATTTGTTAGTAAGAAGAGGAGGCTGATCCCTTGAGACCCTGAAGAATCCATACAATGCAATGCAGCTGCATTTAGAGGGGTTTTTTTCTTTGTGTGCACAAAACTTGCAGTAAGATTTGTATATATAAGAAATGCCAGATCTGAGCTATAGAGGGAGCACCTATTGTTAAGCATTGGGACCTTCCTGTCTCTTTCACTCAGATATGAATTATTTCTCTCCCTTTCAACTGCTACCCATTGAAAGGATGTTTTTTTCTCCATCCTGTTTACAGATTCACAAAATATAGCAACAACAACAACAACAAAAATCATAAACAGGTGATTAAGCAGAGCATTCACTGCTTACCTGAACACCAGAGCACAACAAGTCTATCTCCTCACATCAAAATCTCACATGGAAAAGTTTTGAGCAGATCACTCTTAAAAGCTCATGCTTTAAGGCTTGACATCTTTTGGCTTTCCTTGTGCCTCTATCTACTTCTGTAACACAACAGGAGGTTTGACATAAATAAGGAGGTGGGCTTGGTGTCTCATTCCCTGAAGTTCTTATTTCACCCATGTAGTGAGTGTCTTTCCATGGTACATCCAGAGACACTACCGTCTTCTGCCCCATGAGGCTTGCTTTTTCTCTCCCAAGGGGAGAAGACTGTGTGCAGGATAGTGGTCTATCTTGTTAAAATTTTGTTTTGTGAATATTACACTTTTTTTTTTTTTTTTTTTTTATATATATGTATATACATTCTCTCAAAGCAGCCAATTCTTCTCCAGTGTAACACCAACATCTGGGTGCTGCTTCAACTTGGTACATTCTTTATAAAGGGGAGAAGTTAAACAGCTCACAAATATGTATCCCTCTTATTGTAACTGCAGAAAGGAAAACTGAAATGAAAAATAAGGGGTTGGAGATGGTAACAACATCTTTTTTCATTCTTTGCTTTTATTTTTTACGAAAGGAAGTGAAAAAGCCAGTAAGAGAGGGAAGGAGCCAAAGAAAGGTGGGAGAGGAGGGTGATACCACTAGCACAAGACTTTGGTGACCTGCTCCAGGAGGCCTCCTTTATGGTCCCAAGGAAAGCACTGAGACCCAGGACCATGAAGGAATAGAAGCAGTGACCTCCTCACTGGGCTCAGCTTTCTCTGCATCTAAACACCCAACCCTTGAAACACCTTCACCTCTCATCTGTCAGTTAGGGGAGATACCTCTACCTGCTCTGCAAAAGGACTTACTAAAAGACTGGGAGATACTTAGGTCATATGGTGTAGGACGGATCAAAGAAACAAAACTCAAATCTTAGTAAAGAGTGGAGAGAGGAAGGGCTAAAAACATGAGCAGAGGAGGGAGGGTGGAAGACCACAGCTAGCTTTGGAAGGACAAAGAGCTGGAGTAAATAAAAGAGTGGGAAGAGCAAAAACCTCAGGGACAAAGTAATAAGTTTTCATGTAAAAATGCATGTGCAGAATATCATAATGAAAAATACAGCACCATTGTCAGGGGACCTGGCTGCTTAGGAAGCAAAGGTTGAGCAATCTGGCAGGGAGGAAATAACTCCAGTGTTCATTAGTCAAAGGCAGAGATATACCACAAAAGTAGATTTTTGCATGACTTACATATAGAAATATGTGATGAGGAAAATGTGCAGGTTTGGTGCCCTCTGACTGTAGTCTACCTTCACTGTGCCCAGGGTAGCACATTCCAGCACCTAGCTGGGAATCCCACTTGAGTTCACCGCACCTTTCAGCTTCCCCTTGTTTGCAGCAGCTCCTTCCTACAAAGGACTGACACAGCCCACCTCCCACTCGCACAGCTTGCACTGACATTTTCCCCTTAATTGTACTTTGCTATAAGCAATTTCACCTATCTGTAGGCATCAGTCTATATCTCTCAGGGTTCCTGGTCATGTTTACGTCTTCTAGATTTTTATTTTCTTCTCTGCTTTATTCTGCTGTTGCAGCTGCTGGTTTGATTGGATGTCTATTGTATTACATGTGTGCTTTTGAAAAAATCAATAGCAATTAACTCAAACAGGGAGATGTAAGCATGCTCTAGCCTGTACCCGCTAGCCCAAACAAAGCTGCCAGGCCCACCAGCAGCCCGCAGGGTTATGGCCTGGGCATGTGGGCTCTGTGACTTTTACATGTTTCCGAAGATATTTGATGGGGAAAGGATATCAAATTTCCAAAAATATTCAACAGGGACTGATTCCAGCCAGCTGTGGTTCCTCTTCCGAGGGTGGAAAATGTGAACATTGAGTGCTTTTTGAATTTGTTGCTGAATTTAGCACTCAAGCAAGGGAAGAACGGGCAGAGCAGCATGGAGGCAGGGCTGTGGGGAAGGTGTTGTGCTTGCTCCTTCCCCGGGCCCCTGCTAAAGCATTGATCTAGACTAAATTACAGCGTGCCTCTTGTCCTTGTTGGCACCACTTTGGTAGAAGTGTACACATGAAGTTTTAGTGCTGAGGGCACTTAGCATTTAGATTGAAAAGGGAGGAAGTTACTCTGTCATTACACAGTAAAATTGCACTGACCCTGACCACATCTCTGGTTTGCCTGGAGTGCTCTGAATTCAGGAGGACTTCAGCTGCGCAACAAACACGCGGCAACCACCATCACAGGTAAAATGAAACACATGAATGAAGGAAAAGTGAGGCTCTTTACTGATAACTGGGTTCTGCAAAGCGTGTTCTCAGATCAAGCTTGGTGTCTTTTCCTCGTGGCTTTCAGATAAGATCACCTCAGAAAAAAAAATCAAGTCCTCTTCCAGGTCATGGGCTGCTGTTCATGCAGTGCCCAGATGGATTTCTTGTTCCAGATGGAAAACTTAGTGCAGAACTTTTCCTGACATAAATGCAAAATAAGCCAACATAACCAGCAATGTATGGAAATCTGTTTTGTAGAAACCCAATTTACAGATAAGAATTTCATTTCCTGTAGTCAGGAACTATTCAAAAGGAAGTGGGGGTGAAAGAAATTGGAAGAATTAAAATAATTGCATTTAGCTATTCTCTTCCTCTCCAGATACCCCATTATCTAATCTCTTGCATTTCTAATAAGCAGTGATCAGACATTTAGTTTGCCCACGGCTGATATTCTATGTTAGGATTTCAACTAAAGGACAATATAGTAAACCTTCTACAATAAAGTCTTAAAAAATAAAATTAGATATTAGTGGTTGTAAAACACATTTTGTTTTTACAGAAAAAAAGTGATGAAAATGTGCTTTTCATATCAGAATTAACCACCTGAGAACTGGACTTTTACAGGCACAAATCAACCCAACCAAGCTTTCAGCTGAAGACTTCTGGCTGAACACTAACATTTCTGAGTTGCCCTTCTAGTAAGAGGAACACAAATGCCTGAAATACAGAGGAACTTCACCAAGGATAAAAAACAAGAGCAAAACCTTGCATTTTGCTAGGTTCACTGCTGGTGCCTGTCTTCATTTGGCAAGAGGGGCATAAAAACCTGGGCTTCTCCAAAGGAGAAAGCACAAGCAGCACTTTGAAGGTGCAGCAAATGGAGCAGTGAATGGCACGATCACTCTTGGTACTATTTGACTTTTAGGGAAAGAGAAAAATGTGCGCACTTTTCTTTCTGAAAGAACAATTTTCTACCCAACCTTTTAGAGCTATGAATGGAAGCTCTTAGGAATGGGGAATAAGAGGAACATTAAACGTAAATACTAATGTAAGAAAGACACAGCTTTCAGAAGGATGGTTTTGGCCTTGCAGTATTTGTAACATTCTTTTCAATGTAAAGATGGTTAATGAGAATTTCTTGCTTCTCACTTTATGATGAGGAGAAAATGGGGCATATCATGAAAAAAACCACAAGGGTGGAAGTTATACTTGCAGCCAGGGTGACATACAAAATGTTCCCCATCATTTGAAGGAAAGGAGCAATGTGTGACTGATTGGGGAATGTATCTGGTACAGCACTCAATTTTATTTCCTATGAGAAATTTTAACTTTTCAACCAAGCAAAAAGAAACAAATACTTTGTGTTTTAGGGATGCTCAGTTTTAATGAAATATTTAGCATTTTCATTAAGAGCATATATTTTCTCTTAAAAATAAGGTATTTCAGTAAAAAGAAATCCATTGCTATTGAAATACAGTCTCATTAACACCACCACCACTAGCAGCAGTATCCATACTCTTGGCAAAGGAAATAATGAAAGAAATCCCTACCCAGAAGACTGTCTTTCACCCTAAGAGCAAGAAGAACTCTCCTCTTCCCTATGCCAAGTTTCTAGGCAGAAGGAAGGTAAAAGGCCACCTCTGATGCACCGGGTGCGGTGGGATAGGAAACTGCTATGGGCTCTCAGAAGTTAATTCTCCTGTCACAAAGCCTCTTAGTCCACTCAGTTACTAATGTGGGAAGAGAAGGCTGCAAGAGAAAAGAGCTGAGGGATTCTTAGCTCAGGAGCTGGCCGCCATGGTGGTTACTATTTAGCCTTTTGCAGGATGATTGCAGTTGATCACCTGCCCACAAATGTGAGGGAACGTAAATCTGGATTTTGTGAATTCATCTGTTGTGTTTTGACAGGAGAGAGGCTTTTGGCAGCCAGTTACTGGAAATAAACTCTCTCTCCAGGGCTCAGAGCCATGTTGCAACAGCTAGAGCGTATTTATGCCCTCTCATCCACACATTTCTGAGAGGCTGTAGTTCAACCAGCTGCAGGGCTCTAAATTGGAAGTATTGTTTTAGCAAGAGGGTAAAGTCCTTCAGCTTGGGAAATGGAGCTGTCAAATATATATATATATTTATTTTTCTGAGAAGTTTTCTATCTGCTTTTGGACTAGGCTCCTTTTGGGTAGTTTAGGGGGATGCAAACATAAAACCTCAGTAACTGACTTTAGATCAGGTCTAATCCTGAATGCCATGTTTTGTTTCATGCGTGGGAAGATTTCATCCTTTTGGAAAAAACAACAACAACAAAAAAACAACATATAAAACAAAGTACTTTTCAGGTTAATTAAATCTATGATTACAGAGCTGCATCCTTGGTACTGTAGAGCGGTATCACTGATGAGCAAACATCAAAGCTTGCCAAGCTGAGGACAATTAGATAAGTACCCCAAGCCTGGCTGCTAATCTGAACCACTCTATATCTAGTTTTAACCACTTGAGACTGAAAATGAATCTCAGAATTTCATGAGAACAGGAGTTCCCATAAGAGCTCCCATACTCTTTGCTTCCAGGAAGAATGTGAATCCCTAAGGAAGTAGTCATGCACATTTCAGTATCTGTTTCCCTTGAAAAAAATAATAATACTTCTTTTATTTTTTATTTTTTTAATATGAGACAGTTTGGCTGTATTTAAGTTGAAGTTTTAAATAAAGCTCTGTAGGGTGTGGAGCTCTGGTGTCCTCAGGCCTTGTTACAATAAGATATAAGATAGTGCCAATAAAGAACTCCAACTATTCAAACTGCTCTCTCTATAAGCCCAAAGAGAAATGAAGTAGAAAGGTGGAGCAGAATAAAAAGGCTGAGCCTGGAATTGTTCTGAGGTGGTCTTAAAAAAGCAAGGATGCATTCATCTAAAGACAGTTTCTAGCTGTGGACTTTGAGTAGTTGGTCTGGGCCCTATGAAGGGTCTTGAGCCTGTATGCAAACACTTTTTGTTGCTTTTTTAATCTTCTGAGGAGACAAGCACCCCATGGGTTGGGCTGTGACTAGTGTGTTTAATTCTTGCCAGCAGCCTCTGGGTGAGGCCAGTACATCCTGCTGCACGGTAAGGAAAGGTTTTTACACTCGAAAACAGAATGTTATTTCTGGGTTTTATTACATGTTTATCCTCTGGGCTCAAGAACCCTTGGGTGGACTCGTCATGTCCCTGGGTGAGAAGGACCGCCCTGCACTCCCACGTGGGCTGTTAGCTGCTGCCAGGGGAGAGGGACCCCCAAGGCACCACCTACATGGGGCAGGATGCCAGGAGATCGTGGCATGGGGCAGGGAAAGGCTGGGGCACAGGCAGTGTGTGAGGGCTTTGTGTGTGTCTGTATTTATACCTCTCAGGAAGCTGATTGAATAAAAGTATACAAAAGGCCCTACCTGGTCAAACCAAAGACTTGAGCTTGCCCAGTGTCCTCTCTCCTGGATACCACATAAAGAATAAAAATGGGAAAACATGTATGGCATTTTCCCCAGATACCCAAAGTGGGTATTCTTCCACTTTTGCGATGTTTTCTGTCAGGAACTTCCTGAGACAGATGTGGTTTCTCTGTATTTAATAACACCCAAAGGTTTTCCCACCTGTGAGCTTCTCCAGTGTCCCCTGAACACACTGTGGCACCTTGCATTCTGTATTACTCCCCAGTCCAAGCCCTTGTGTTGGAGAAGACGCTGTGACCAATTTCCGAACAACATCACCATGTCACTCTCTGTACTGCTGAGCCCTTTTGTTCCTTTTTCTCTTCCACGGACAGGAGCATCTTGCCATGGGAAGTCATCCTGAAGCTCTTGTATTGTGGATCAGGTACTGAAGTTTTCCTCTGGACCTTGTCCAGTTATACTGCACCCTTTTTGAGAGAAGACCAGAACTGCACAGACTATTCACCATATGGGTCAGTCATTATTTTGCACATAATGTTCTTTTCTTGTTTGACCTTTATTCGTATCCTACTAATCCCCAATATTTTATCTGTGTTGTTGTTGTTGTTATTTTTTTTGACCTCAGTGCATCAATGGTATATTCATGGAACTGTCAAAGAGGTCCCAGGGCCATGCTCCTGAGGGTTAATGGTCAGCTCACAGTGCATCACTTCAGATGTGAAACTATAATTGTTTTTCTCCCCTATGTATCACTTTATGCTTATGTACACAGCTTCTCATTTACTGTTTTATTGTCTAGTCACTAAGTCTCATAAAATTCTACCACAACTCTTTATAGTCAGCTCTTGTCCTTAACATCACCAATACTTCTCTGTAGCCAAGAAACTCTCTGTTCTCTCTGTTCACTCCCTTTTCCAGGTCACTTGTGAATGCCTTGAGAGCAGGGGTTGCAATGCACAGACCTGCAGAATTTTTCAGGTCTCTTCCCTCCACTGCAAGATCAAAGCTGCTAGACCTCCTCCGTTTCCTATCTTTTAACTGTATTTTTGTCATGCGATGACTTTCTCTCTCATGGCATAACAGGTTGATTCTCTTAAAAGCTTACAGTGGGGAATCCAGGAACAAATTTTCTGAAAGCCTTTGGAAATCGAAGTAGGATATACCAACTGTATTTTCCTATCCATGTGTTTGTTGATCTCTCCAAAGAACGCCGATATGTACAAATGGCAAACATCATGCTGACTGTTCCTAAGTAAATCAAATTTATTGAAGTGTCAATGAATTTGGTTCTTCATTGCATTTTCTACTAATTTGCCTAGTGCAGATTTCAGACTTACAGGCCTGCTGCTTCTCACATCTCCCCTGGAACCTTTCTAAAATGTTGGCCTGACATTTGCTATTTGACAGCCACTCTTCAGATACCAAGGGAGTTTTAAGCAGAGTCATAATCTGCATTAGTCATTTAGTGATTTCATCCTTGAGATCCTTTGAAACTCCTGCACGACGTTGTCTGGTTTTTGGCACCTGGTTGCTCTTAATTTTGTTGAGGTGTTCCCAGACCCAGTTTCTGGGCACAGCTGTTTCAGGCAGACTTGTTGCCGAAGAAGGTTTCTCATATGGGAATCTACTCCGTTTCTGCCACTGTGAGCAAAGTGATGCAAAGGATTAATTTAGTTTCTCTAATAGCTTTATTTTCTCTGAGTGCTTCCTTCAAACTGATCATCAACTGACTCCGCATATTCTCTGGCAGGCTTCCTGCTCCTGATGTGCTGAAAAGGATGATTTATTACTAGTTTTGATTTCTTTTGCTAGAAACTCATCAACCCCCTTTTTGGCTGTCTAATTGTTTTTGTACGTGTGATCTTCCAGAGTGTCTGTTATTTTCTAACTTAATCAATTGGATCCAGCTTTAGCTGTTTGAGGGATTTGCAGTTCTTCTAATAACCTCCCTTATCTTGCTGTCTTACAAAGCTGCCATGTACTGCCCATTCTCAAGCCAGCTTGATGAATAATATGCATTGGCCATGTGCTTCCAGCAGTGTCCTTCAGCAGACTCCTTGCCTGCAGGAAGGAATTAATTTTCTTTGTTGTCCCATTTTGCTTCTTTTTTAAAATATTCCCCATTTATATATGTTTCTATTCCAAACCAAGTCCGGAATGGCCATTTTTCTGATTGTTTTCTCCAACATGAAATAGTTATTGCCTGTTCTACCTCACATTCTTGTGGACTAACTGGCCAATTTGAATGGAAATTATTGATGTCTACTGTTTGTATTGAATTTCCTGCTGCTGTGTCATCCTGGAATTCCCCCCAAGTCCTGCAGCCAGTGCATCCATCAGAGCTGGAGAGGCAGCAACATACACAACGGTCTTCCCATGTTGTTTTGATAAAGTGAGGTTCTTCCTATTTAGGCTTGGTATTTTAATATACGTTGCATACAGAAGTGGTTAATTTATTAGTTTGATTGATTCTATTCCAACCTTCCTTAATACTTGGTATTACAATATCCCACTTACTGTCTTCCTTCAAGTGAATTTCTGATATGTCTGCTAGGTTGCCTGCGCTTAGACTAGGCATGTCTGTTCCTTTACCTTATTTCTTAGACAGGCATAAATGTTCTGCCTCTCTGCCTCTCTCTCCCTGGCTGTGTGTGGGTACTGGGAGCCTTTCAGAGGCAGCTACTCCAGAAATCCCAGTTGCCAGCTCCTCAGAGCACCGGCACCTTGCGTCACCTCTCTCCCACTCTCCCCTCGCCTTGGCTTGCCTTTCCTATGGTATTGCTAACCGCACGGACCACAGCCATCTGCTCCTCCTCTGCACTTCCTAGGAGCTGGTGGAGGCTCCCCACGAAGTCCTCCCCCTTTCTGCTGGATGCTGTCTCCGTGCAGAGGCTGCAGTTCCCTAAATAGTCTTTCTTGTCTGAACGGTCCCACTGACTTCTCCTTCCACCGCTGTCCCCAGATGGCAGAGGAAAGGCTCTTTCCCTCATTGAGCTGTAGCAAATGTGGAAAGGGAGAATTGTGTTAAGAAAAGAAGAGCCGTGGAAGAAGAGGGTAGAGACAGGGCATATGAAAGTGGCTTTTTTTTGCATGGATGGCCTACTTCTGCGTGTTCCACCCCTGGCTGCTAATCCCAGGGACCTCCCCACACTCTGCCCTGTTCTCAGCACACCCAGAGCACCACTTCTGTCCCTGGGGCTGTGGCCACGAGGCACCACCTGCCCTTGGGGACTTTAATTTCCCTCATTGCTTTGTCCAAACACAGTGAATGCCATCCCAGAGCTGCCCTGGGGAGCTGTTCAGGTGTACAAAATCAAGCAGGTGCACAGGAATTCACGGGATTCGAGTCTGGACGTGTAAATTTAAGGCAGGGCCTTGCCTTCATCTCTCTGGTCAATTAAGTAGAACGATTGCAGCAGCTCAAATAAAATGTGGGATTTTAATAAAATGCACACTTACAGAGCTGATTGTCGGGATGCTAGCAAATGCCACATAAAACTCTTAAAACATCCGTTTCCCCTGTTACAGAATTTTTCCCTCATGCAATTTCCCCTGTCAGAGGGACAGGACGTCTGGGCAGGCTGATCATTATGGAGGCATTAGTAAGGAAGAGTGAAAGCTTTATGCAAAATTTCATATGCAAACACGGGGTAAGATGCTGGGGGGAGACACAAGGAAATAGTAGGCAGTTCTGTAAACACCTTGTACTTTATCTTATTTGTGGCTGCTCATTCTGTTAGCATTTGAAATCAGTTTTCAAACACAGGCCACAGGCAGGGCTGTTGATTCTGGGAGCTGTCGTAATTTGTGTTCATTTAATTAGCTTGGTGTTGATGCTGCTGCCCTGTGCACGTTGCTGACCAAGCTGCGTAATCTCCTCGGCGGCTGTGCCGTAGCACCGGTAAGCCCTGCGATGAGATCCTGCAGAAAGCATTAACCTTCCCTGTCCGACCCTGACCCTTATATTTGCACCCCCCCGGGCTTTCATTCATCTCCTCTGCCAGTTCAGTTAAGAAAGAGAAAAGCGTGTTCGTTTTCATTGGCTGGTCTGCGGGCATGTGTTTGTCTGACATGAGACATCCTATAAAGAAATGCTTATAATGCAGTGGGAGCACAAATACTACAGGGTATGTTTTAAAGACAGTGTTCAGAGGTTCAGCAGCCTGATTCCCACTGACATTAATGGTAGGCATGAGGCTAAATCTTTGTGCATTGCTTTCAAATCTGACCCTGGGAGATATTTCCTGATGGGAAGGGGCACAGCCCAAGAAATAAAAGTTTACAAAACCAGAGAGCTGAAATAACTGAATAAAAAACTACGAGGCAGAGGCGGAAAACTGAATGAGTTATGGCTCTGCTAAGCTTGTGTGTAAGCTGTAAATCCCTGAGACGAGTGGAGAAAAGATAGAGTTTAATCACAATCGCAACTTTTATATATTTTTACTCAGTGAAAAACGTTGTGGGCTTGACCTCATTTTTATTTACCAGACCTCGGGATCCTGATGCCCTGTGACAGCAACCACTGAGTGACAGGCTGCAGAGCCGGCGAGCTGCAGGGCACACAACATCCCAGCAGGTGGCTTGGGCACAGCAAGCTGGGCTCGGGCTTTTGGGAAAAGGGACTTAAAATAGCTACAAAAAGTATCAGAGAGCTCATTCATGGCCTATTGATGCAACAATCTCAGCTCCATGTCAGGGACTGAGGCGGAAGGCAGACGATCCTTCCACACCCTGAGCACTGCATCAATATTGCACAACACTTTGGTCTAAAATACGCTTTTTTTCCCCATGTCTATTATGATTTTGAGTCAGCGGAGTGATGAAGGGTTACGTATCCAGCCTGCAAAATTCAGGAGGTGAATTTAGCTTCTGCTTGGGGTTGGTGAGAGGGAGTGGATCCCTCAGGGGAGGGAAGCAAAGGAGGGGGGATTTTGAGGCACACGGCTCGGTGCAATGAAAGGTATCAGCGGTGGATGGCAGGAGCCAATACCTGGGCTGCAGCTAGAGCCGTGTCAGCTTTGATGCTGACAGCAATGTTTCCAAATGCTGCTGGAAACAAGCAGCACAAGCGTCTGAAGTTCCTTAGGTTTTGCTGCCGAGTCACTTGGAAGGTTTTTAAAACAGTGTGGCTTGGCTTCAGGGAGGCAGAGCCTGGTGGAATAGCAAGGCAGTTAAAGCAGGCAGGAGACTGGCTTTTTAAAACAAAGAAAAGTAAAAGCCTTCCTTTCCTCTCTTCATCCCACACACATTTCTGGAATATTAGGTTCATAATTTACAGCAAGCTGCATGAAGGGATTGCCAGCATAAAGTAAGCAAAATCCTAAGATCCAGAATATGAGCAAGCCACCATAAAAGCGATAAAGAGTCATGGAGAGAAAATTGTTTTTTGGAAAAGGGACAAAAGAATAATGAAGACCAGACCTAGACTTCTAACATTTGTAACACTGGCTTGAAAAGGAAAAACATAATCAACAGGATAAAGGAGGAAGCCAACAAGAAGTATGCAGAGAAGAGTGTACAGAGGAATGCCCCAAACTCTTTTTTTTTTTTTTTTTTTCCCCAGCCACAGTAACAAATGTAACAGTTCAGCAATCCTAGGTAAGGGCAAAGCCTTTACCAGCTCTGCACAGAGGAATGCTGCACACCTCAGAGAGGAAAAAATGCCTGCTAGACCATAAAGCAAACAGTTGTTGCAGCCTTGAATGAGCAGGAAAATGCAGTTGTTTGATGTGCTTTTGCTCCAACAGAAGCCTGTGCTGCTCTGTCCTTCTCTAGTTACGTGATTAGGTGGGAGTGAGTGCAGGATTTATCCCTGGTTTGACCTGATACAACAACTGAGCTCTACGGACAGTGCAGATCGCACTTCAAGAAAAATGTTTCTCATCAACAGCGGGAACATCAGTGAAATATAAAAATATCCTTTTAAACTGCAACCATACAGGCATGAGCCTTATAATTAAGGGTAATGAAATGACTGTGGACCCTGCTCTAAGTTTAGCTGTCAGAATCAGGGCATTAATGTTTTAGACAAAGATAGGATCTGACTTCTTTTCCCACAATGGCTTCTCATTCCTCTCAACTGAGCAACCACAACATCCATATTCATATACCATTTTTTTTCCTCCAAAACATTGCCCTCAGACTTGCTCATTTCCATGCGAGCACTGATCGCAGTGTCCTAGCAGCCCCACAAAATTTCCTACCCTAATTGCAAGTGTGCTCTGGAAAGGAGCTCTGCCCACAGCCGGTACAAACAGGGTCAAGGCAGAGCTGAGAAGCAGAAGTGACATGCCTAAGCAAAAGGGAGACCTCTCTGGTCATAAACTGTTTTTGGAGGCTCTGTCGAATCCAAGAGCAGCGTCTGATTTGACCTCTTATGTTAATAGGCCCACTGTTTCCAGCCTTTTTCTGACGCTGCTCTCTGGTACATCTGCTGTAAATGGTTATCTATTTAAATGAGCATTTTTTACTTGGAGTGGATTGGGTTTAGCTCTTCTAAAAAAAAAACCATAAACAAAAAAAGTTAGCACCATTTAAAAACAAAAAAAAAAAAAATCAGGGAAAAAAAAAAAAAAAGCAACTCGGTGTGGCAGAAGTCCCAAAATTCATCTCTGAAAGCACAGAGCTGCACTCTTTTGAAAGTGCCAGCTCTGGGAAATGCTTGGCAGCCCCTGCAGGGCACCGGGTGCCCTCACATCTCAGGACAGTGCTTACAATTTAAAGGTGCTCAGGAGCCTGCAGGATTGAGCAACTAGCTGCTAAAAAATATTGCATGCTTCTGGCCCCTGCACATACCCACCACAACAATACTGCAGTCATTAAAGAATTATAGGCTTTAACAGGCATGAACTTATATCCTTGCGATTAAATCTAGCGCTCAGTCCTATTTTCCTTCCAGAAAGCTAAAACACTTCCACAACAAAACAGATTAGTGGAGAAAATATGGGGCTGCTACAATTGGTGACAAAGTAAAGCAAAAATAAAGCAACTTGGAGCTCACTGGTGATTTTTCTGCTTCTAGCTGAAACTGCAGTCTTTTGAGTTTCCATTTTACAGTGACACCAGCTGAGAAATTGCATCTGGTGATGACATCTGTGTATGTTCGGTGGTTATTTATTCCACTGAACAAAACTTGGGTGGAGAGTCATTCTGGAAATGCATTTTCATAACCACGAAGAAATTCCTTTGCTTTCTAGTGATGGACTCAATTTCATAGGGATTGAGCAACCTCCTTCCTCAATGAGTTTACCTGGTGCCAGTTGAGGATACTGAGCACATCACAGAACTGTGTCACTTCCAAGGAGTGAAACCCTGACTCCTTTGAAGTAAATGGGAGCTTTGCCATCAATCTGGCTAAGATTTCGTCCTAGGTCTATAAACATTTCTGTCTGCTGCCTGCATATATATTCTGCAAAATCTCTGATGCTCTGCTGGCCCTGGCCACTCTTATGGTGTGTATAAAACCACTCAGGTCATCTTCTGGATCTTCCTGTATTTTATAATGATAACAAGAAAGCCTTTGTGTCTAGGACCTCCTAGAAAATATAAATGTGCAAAAAGCCTAAGCCCATCTTCCATTCACAGCCCTCTCTGAAGTGGGGAAAAACGAGGAGGAGAATGTGTGCTGTGATTTCCGCATCTGTCAGCCCGCTCTGATGTGCGCTGCTGAGGGATGGGATTGGCTGGTGGTGGATGGGAACACATTAATCTGAATATGTATAAACATGAACCATCCTGAGAAGCTACTGCCCGGCTTCATATCCTGCCCTCCCTCCTCCACATATTGAATTAGTGCATTTATAATGGCATCTTTGTTTATTTAATAAATCTAAATTTCAATTAGAGACCACTAACAATTAGTCATACAGACTAGATATGACAGATGGGCCTCGTCCATGGCTGATTACACTAAAAAACATTATGCAAATCTATTTTTAAAATACTATAATTCTAATACCCTTGCTGCTTGCAAAAAGTCCATAACATTAGTGAGAAATCTGTCTTCTGGATATTTTTTCTGCATGCACAGAATATGGGGGTTATATTATAAAAGTGTTCATTATTGTTTCCCATTATCTTGGGATCACTGCTAAAAATTATGGCAATGTTTGTGTAAAGAGATGTAGCACAGTATGATGATTTGGTTAGTCTTATTTCTTTATATGGGCTTGATTTAAAACGTGAAAACAGCAAAATTACCCAAAATAGATAAAAATTTGCAGATCATGGTAAGGCTGGGCAAGGGATTTAATATTTGCCTTGACCTCCTTGGATTTTTGATATTTTAGAAGTCAGCTATCAACTGTCAGCTATATAAAAATATTTCTGGTGGTACAAATTAAGGATTTCCTCTCCCTCCCACCCTCCCAGCATGAAATTCATGTGCTCTGTGTGTGTGTGTGTTGCTCCTTTTGATATGCTCATGTAATCTCATGTAAACTAAATAAATGGAGGATTGTAGGTTCCATCAAAAAGACTTTAAGATTTCTGGTACTAGTGTTGGATATTTTATAGCTTTTGAAGCCCCCATCTAGTTCAAAAGAGCAGGAAGAAATGATCACAAAAAGGTTACACAGAGTAGTATGTTTGAATGGCATCAGAGAGCTGGGTTTTATTCTCTCGTCCTTTCAACTGTACTCACGGATGTTCACATTGCTTCTTTTTGTAGCTGGCTAGCAAAACTGAATTATAATGCCATACTACACGGAATGAATCTGATAGAAAGCAGTCTTTCCTTAAAAAAAAAAAAGAGAGAGAGAGAGATTTATCTCATTTTCTTAAAACAATTGCAGAAAAAAAATGATTCCTGTATTAAAGAAGATTAAAAGGTTAGGTGAAATGCCTTTTGAGGAACACCATTGAGAAAATTTGGAAAGGGTACATTAGATAACCCAAACCTGCCCCAGAGAAACACTGACCTTGAAAGATTTAAGCTAAAGTCAGAAAATTTACGTGAAAAGGCCATTTTAATCTAAGATGTAAAAATAACATAACTCAATTGCACTCCATGTTTCATATTGATAGCACAAACCTTTGTCCTTTTCATTTATTTGTATCAGTGGCACTAAACCTTTAATGCCTGGAGAGCCAGTTTGTCATCTGATAGAGCCTCCAGCGGCTGTGAAAGATGAAATATAAAGGGAATACAAATACCAGACGGGAGCATTAGCCTCACAATATATGGCCCTTCTGCAAATCCAGTGTAACAGAAAGGGCCATAAAGCAATTTAACTGGTCTCCAGAGGAGGCTGTGCATCTCGGCAGGACCCGGGGTGACAGCTTGTGCCACAGGACACTGGGCGAGGAGGAGGCAGCACCCTGCAAGTGCTGCTACAAGCCCCTCACTGTTGCAACAGCCCCTTAGGTTTGGCTATAATTTGGGGTTTTCCTGAGGCTGGTGTCTTTGTGGTGCCTCTTGAGGACACCAAAAGAAAGCAATGAAGAGACAGCACAAGGTTTCCCTCTTGTATCTGGACCTGGGCTGAGGGCAGTGCAGCTACAGTGGTGGTGACGGCTGAGATGTGTGGCACTGTTCAGAAAAAATCATGGTTGGTAATGCTGCTGAGTTACGTTATCCCCCAGCAAAGGAAACATCAAATATTGTATCCTTATTTTTACAGTTTGCTTACTTGGCTGACAAAATGAATAAAGTTTGTGTGCCTGTCTGTCCATCTGAGTCAATGTGGGCTCTCATGTTTGGGCTGGCTGTTTTCCCTGGAATGGAGAGCGTGTTGTCATTAATCATGATGCGATGATGTGCACTAAAAGCAGTGTCTGTGTATGAGGCAAAAGAGGAGCTGCTTACCGCTCTGAAATCGCATGCAGATTTCACTCATTTGCATGGCTTGCAAATACCTTTTTTTTTTTCAGGATGAAAAAAAAAATGCAGCGTGTGACGGGAGCACCAGGAAGGTTTCCAGGACAATGTGCAACCCCTGGTTTGCTCCGCATCCCTCGGAAGTTCTTTGTTCGGTGTCAGCAGAAGACTTTGTGCTGTTGGGTTACTAATTGCACATTTTAAGAGGTGTGATCCAGGGCTCCATGGACCAAGGTTAACCCCTCATAAGAGCTGCGGTTGGGCTGCAGTTGACACGCTCTGGTTAACCAGAGGTCCAGCACTGCACTGAGCTCACAGCAAACAGTAGTCAGGTTCTTCACCGGGCATAAACCTCCAGCTCCCTCCAAAGGGGAGAAGACATCCCGCTCAGGGATCTGCTGCCTGCACTTCCTCAACACCTCTCAGCCTACCTGGGCTTTGGGAAGGGCTCCTTTTTCCCATATGAAATGCCATATTCCCCATCAGACCTTGAGAAACGCCCATCTGCCAGCACTCTCCTTGATGGCAGATACTGTGGGACCAGCTGGCCCTTGCCTGGGAGGAGGCCCTCGTGCCCAGGAGGTCAGCAAGTTTGGGTTGCCTCGTGTGATGCGTGTCCTGCCTCCCCAGGAGGGACCTGGGCCCAGGTGATGCTGCAGAAGCAATAATCCTTCACATTTCCATGCCTTGCTCCCTCACATCTTGGTGCGGGATGTGCACATCAGATGCATCACTCTAGATGCAAAATTTCATGCTATCATTCTCCACCAGAGAGATTAGTAAGCCTACAAAGCAACGAGTTGCACCTAAAAAAGTAAGATGATAAAATAACTGAGGGAGAAATCATTCTCATGTTGTTGAGTGGTGCTAAATTGGTTGTAATGGGTAAAACAACACCTTCTTCTGCTTGCAATTATAAGAGGGAGAAAGCAGTGCCTTATGTGTGCTTGATGTCTGAATAGCTGGTGAGACACAGTTTATTTTCTAATTCGTATCCAAATGCACCAGCTGACAGATGATACAGAGCTCCTGCTGCTTTTTGCTGTAGACCATCGTTACTCCTGTGGGTGAAATATGGGAGATATATGATATTTATAGAAATGTGGACTCTCCTTCAGACTGTATCCTTTGGGGCTGGAAGATGGATTTTTTAAGGAATTCCCCTTTCATGCTTCTCTTCCGTCTTTCTAGTCTTCCTTGCAGCATGACCCCATGGGGAGCACACAGTCCAACGCAGATATTTTTTTTCTGTGGCAGCTCTGCAGAAGCAAAGAAGAGGCCCTGGGAGAGTTAATTCTGTGTCAAGCAGCATTAGCCATAGCTCTGATTTCCAGTTGGAAATCCCTGGGGTCAGCTGAGGACAGTGCTATAGACAGCAGTCGCTCTCCTGGTCTGCCCTCCCGCCTCACAGATTACCCCAGGCCCGCTGAGGTACCCCAGGACACCTCATTTAGCATCCAGCTGATGGAGGAACAGTGCTACAGAGGACTCGCAGTCCCTGCCGATGCCCCAGACTATGTCAGGTTTTCAGCCCTCCCACTCAAATCAGAAGGAACAGCTTGATCCCGAGGCTTGTGCTATTTCAGCAGAGAAAACACAAGCATTACATTTTCTCCACACATTTTCTGCATGTTTTTTCTAATATTTCCTTTTCACATTTTCCCCTTATTATATATTGACTTGTGAGTCAATCGGAGCAGAAACCTTCCCTGCATGAAGCCTTATATCTGGTACTGTCAGGGCAATACTGTCCCGCCCTCCCCACGCAGCGCATGGCTGCATTCAAGTCTCTCCTCTGAAGGCAGCTTGGATTTCCTACCACGACCCTCTCACAGAAACGTGATGCTTGTGTTAACACAGGCTCTCCTGAAGAGCTATTCCAGCTGAAACAACCTGAGCAATATTTGCCACAGAAGCCTCCAGGAACACAGACATTTCTCCACCACCTGTGGTCCCACAGCCGCAGGGCTTTCAGAGCCCTTCCTCCCAGACAGCCTCCAGGATTTTTGCCACTTCAAGAGCCTGGAGCTCTTGAAGCTCTCTACAGCTGCTGACAAAAGACGTTTCATGGCCATCACATAGCCTTGTTTATGTATATATGTTGCTTTGAGAACATTGCTTTGAGCGGTTCCAGCTCAATCCAGGGTTTCTATCAGCAGCCTCTTACAATTCCTCTCACCGCCCTGTTAAATCTCAGGCTTTTCTTAAATCCCAGGAACTGACAACAGTCTAAATACATGAATATTAATCTCATGTCACCGGGGCTTAATTTTTTGCAAAGCTGCGCAGGTCTCGCATTAGCACATTGCTAATTTCACTAGTAAATAGCTAGTAAAACCTACCTGATTCTGTTTCACTCTGGTTATTCTTCTGGTTGGATATGGAACGGAAATGAGAAGCAGTCAAGTGCCTCCACCAAAAATACAATTTCTAACACTTATAATGTAAGGTTGGGTGCCCCCGTCTCCTGAAAACACTGTGCCACGTGTGGTAGGAGTTTTTCTCCAGGCATGTATTATTTTTCTGAGGAAAAAATGGCCACATTCTCAGCTGGCTTTCTAGTGGAGTCACATCATCAGGGAGCTGTGAGCATTTCTCCTCTTTATGTTTTATCTCCCCATCACACAGAAATGCGATTTCAACAACTTATCCAGTCTGTTGTGCTAGGAATGGGCAATGGTTTCAAATCCATGGTGACCATGAGGTGGAATTCACAAGGCCTTCAAAACAGAATTTAAATGCTGTCTACTTCTTATCCTACCTATTTACACAGAAACATTTTCTGCCCTTTAGGACAGAAACACAAAAGGAGTGAAGCAGTCATTGCATTTCTGATTTAACCGTCAAAGGAATTAGGAAACTGCTATTTTTCATTTCTTCTAAGGTATCTTGTTGTGCAGGTCTGGAAGTATTTAACGTGGCATTTCAAAGAGATTTTATTTATTCCTATAACGAGGTATCTTTCTGAGTAATCTCGGCAATGCCCAATTTTATGGAAAAGGTTTGTGATCAGCATTGGTGCACAAACAGAGCTTTGTAGTGTTTGTTTCTTGTTATCTGCTGGAAATGGACAATTAAGTCACCCTGACAACACCCAGGTGCTTCTTTTCTGGTGCAGAAAATTGTAATCTTCCCAGGAATTACCCAGTTTACCTTTCATCAGATGAGAAGGATTTTCACTTTCGTTCTCTATTTTAAAATTCACACAGGATTTGGCCGGTAAATGTCAGGTGCCTGATAACAAAAGCACATATTTACTCTGAAGTCAGAAGCAGCTATTTTACATCTGACCTGGAATCTCAAGAAAACCATGATTTCTCTTTGACTGAGCTGTAAGTCAACTGGTTAGTAGACTTTATCCTTGTAAATGGTTTGATATTGCCAGTAATTTATTTTGATCCTGGCTGGCTGTGCACGAGAAGCATCACTGGTGATGTTCAGAGATAACGTGCAGTGTTTTTCAGATTTCTTTCTTCGGGGTGAGGAGAAGAGCTTGGCTGAATGTGCCTCCCTGAATAGCGCTTTTAGTCGTGCACGGTGGGGTAACTGACATCACATCCTAGTAGCAGATGATCGGGGCACTGGCTAATGTGCTCATTTAATTTGGCAAATGTAAAAAAATCCTGAGCAAACAAGGAAAGCAAATAGTCTGAAAAGCAGCCTCTGGCCTTGGAGGATGGTGCAGATGAGTGCAAGTCTGGTGACGCGGGATCCACCTGGAGAAGCAGCCCCTTGGGTCAGCAGAGCACAGGCAGCTGCCATGTCCCTACCAACTCCCTGTCAGCTCCATAGGCAAAGCTGGAATTTATCAATCCCTCCACGTCCTGTGAGTCTTGAAATGTTAGCACTAGGGAGAGCTGAATCGTGGCCCCAGCCACATCCAGGCTTGCCCAGCTGTGGATGCAGACCCCAGAGGGTAAGCCTCAGGCTGAACACACACATAGGTGCACGTACATGTGTACACACACACATTTTCATATTAATGGAAGCTAGGGCAAAATATTCTGGATGTTTATATCTTCAGTTGCATATAAACTGCCATTCAGCAACCGGCTGGCTCATTGTCTTTGTTTTTAAGTCCTTGCTTGTACTCTGTTCGAATGTTTCTGCTATTAGGATATCATCAACAAACTCAATTAAAACTTCATATATGACATACTTACACTTTCATTTCCTCATTAAAATACTTTCCCTGATAGGAATCCAAAGTTAAAAGAAATTTCAGAGATTTATAGGTTCTTGAGGGGTTTATTTTTAAGAACTCCAGCTAATAACTTGCATAGGAATCTTCATTTCTCTGTAGGTAATTGCAATTGCTTGAATAAAAAATAATAAATAGAGCATAAATCCACTGCCACTAGAATGAATTTCATTAACACACTTAATGTCTTCCGGAAATTTGTTTTTCATCAACATTAAACAATCAAAATTGTACTGCTAGCTGGAGTTAAGTCCATATCCTTTGAGGGGCAGATCATCTGTTTTGAAGTCCTGAGGGTTCTGAGGTTCAGAGATCACGCAGAAGTAGAAGCACACTGCCCACAATAGAATTAATATCGCTTAAAAACAACAACAACAAAAACAACTTTTAAATTAACTGAAGAGCCATCCTCAACTTTCTATTTAGAATTTGACTCAGACCTTTTAATGGGATTGCACGTTGCTGCAAATACAGCCAAATGACTCTATTAATGAATTTAATTGTATTTATGATTCTTGTACCTATAAACTGTAAATTATATCACTTGTACCTTTGTACACTTTCCAATATAGGGTCATTTCCCCCAACTCCCTGAACTCACACCGGGGGGTTTTACCAGCTCTACCAGCTATGCTGAAGGCAAGTCCAGCCTGGTTTCACTCAGAAGCCTCCCAGAGAGCAGAACGATGTTCAGCAGCCATCTGCCTGCTTCCTTTCTACAGCGAGCACCAAGTTGGTGGTGTTTTGAAGCAAACATTGAAGGAAGCAGACCACAGACATCTTTTCTGCACTGTAATCTAGTGGGGGGAGTGCTAAGGCGTGTGAGTAGTTGTGTGATTAGAAATGAAGAACATCTGAAATTCAGAAAGAGTGTTCCTGGCTAGCTTTTGCTCTGCTGATCTAAATCATTGCATTAGAGTCTGGGGCTGTAATCTGCTCTGTTTAGCTGAAACCCTGCACAGTGATTTTAATGGTCTTCACACAGATCATAAAATGTCTTCACGAAGACTCATTTGCTCAGGGATGAAATGGCTTTATAGGTATTTGTGTATTATGCCCTCAGTAGTAAAATCATTTTAAATTTAGTGTTTATAAGGGTTAAATGATTAAACTTGGTGTTTATAGAGGGGTTATCTGGTGAAAGCCTGTGATGTTCACAGATGGCAAATATGTGTAATTACCATGTTGGGTACGTGTGAGAAATAGGTGAATGCTGCAGGGGTCAAATCAAAAGGAGATAAACCTCAGCTGTACTACTGGTGAATCACGACTGAAGTCAGTAGCAAAATTCCCATTGATCTCAGTAGAGATACCACTTTACTGACCCTGCTATAGCAGAAAATTCATGTAGCACAGGGATCGAGCACTGGGAAATAACACAGAATGTCTGGGCCGTCTCCCGAAACAGGCTGATTAAAATCGGTCAGATCTGAATATCCTCTGCCTCTTAAACCAGTCTGATTTTAATCAGCTTCTTTCAGGAGTTGCTGTGAGGATTTTTTTATAAGTGCGTAAGTGCTTTGCAGTCTTAGGCCTCCTGTAGGACTGTAAAACACTGGTTTTTACAGAGGTGAAAGAAACAAAAACACATAATACTCCTCCTCCAGTGGCTCTGTGAGAAGGAGAAATCATAATTTATCAAAAAAAGCCAAAGCAGACTTAATATCCCCTTAGCAGTTCAGCTGAAAAATGTGACCCTGGCAGCAGTGGATGTTTTGCAGCTTTATTTTACTGCTTATTTCAGTGTAAGAATTAAAGCTAATGTAAGACCATAAACTCAAGCAGCATAAACACGTAATTTAAATACAAGAGCCTATATTATTAATACCCTGTTGTTTGAAGTAGCAAGAGAGGTGAGCAAGGTAGCACATTTTAAGACATGCAGCCAGCCACATCCCCCCTGTTATAGAGAAGGCATGGGTCTCTCAAAGTGTAGAAAAAAATAAATAGCTGGGAAGGAATCAGACTGCACATTCAGAATAAAAACAGCACTGGGGTTCACTGCAGGCGTGTCTTCACCCTACCCTTGCTATGCAGCCAACCTAAAAGTCTTCCGCTATCATACAGCCAAAGCTTTAGAAGGACTTGGATGGCTTAGAGGATTGCTTTTGGGATACAGAAGCTTTCATCCCTACGTCATTGCCCTTGGCTCCCGGCCAGAGTGGGCAGTGACCAACAGCTGCTGCACGATGAGCCCTTCGGCCTCAGGAAGGGCTTGTACGAAGCAGGCCGAGGGTCTCATGCCTGCCCGCCTGCGCTCGCAGTCCTCCACCAAAATCCCCATGAGCTGTCTCACTCATGAGAGAGGGTCCCCAGGCAGCCCAGGGGAGAAAACACAAACCTTCTGGTTAACATTAGTGCTAACTGCAATTGTGGCCAGACTTTTGACAGTCCTTGGTAGCAGGGTTCTTGGATGAGATGTTGGTTTTCAGAGAGTAGGAAATGTTTTCTAAATCAGATGTGATCCTCTTCGTATTTTCCTCTTGTGTTATAAAAGCAGGCCTAATTGCTCAGTTCTTCAAGCTGCATGGAGACACAAATATGTGTTTTTAAAAAGAGCAGCTATTTTAAGTATGAGAAAGTCTTTGGGGAAAAGTAAATGGATGTGGGTTTCCTCTGCTTTGCATAGACCAGGTTTTGGGGATACTTCATTTTACAGACAAAACCCCCTGCTGTTTTCAGTCACTCATCGGTGAGGCTGTAAATCATTGATGTTTACAAGGGTTAAAAAATGGTTCTCAGAATTATGATCCTACAAAGTGACAAAAAATGTTTGCTATTAATCATGGAGGAGACAGAATTTATGCTAATAAATAGTGTCTGTCAGGTGTGAATGCATTTGTTACAGGCTGTCTCCCATTAGTGTGGAGAAGTGGAAGAGAATTGCCTGAATTACTGACGCTAAACAGGTACAGAAATCCCACTGAAATCAATGACTCTTAAATCTTCTGTGGAATTCATAAGAGCAATGGAACTGATGTATAGAAAGAAACCAGCTCCTTCTGGAGCAGAGCAGTGGGTGAGGACACGCCGCCTCCGAGGATTACGAGAGGCAGGAGAGCAGAGCAGGAGCTGCACATACGCACTAAGAGGGAAGGAAGCTTAGCTAGCAAGTAGTCATGTGAGAAACAGCAACTTCAAGGTGGCAGCTGCTTTTCCTTCCCTGTTGGAAGGTGCAGCCTTGCGGGATGGGTTCGATTCAAACAGAACCAAAACTGGAGCATCCCCAGGGGGAGGGCAGCTGCACAGACCTGGCCCTTTCCTTTCCGTCTTTGCTTTGGGTGGATATGGCTCACAGCCTCCGCAGTGTGCTTGTGGAGCACACCTGGCTTGCAGGGCTGTATCATCCACGACATTTCACCTGTCAAACAGCACGTCTTGCTTCTCTCCCCATGATATTTTAGTTCTGCTGGAAAGGGCAGAGCGGTGGCAAGAACTTGGCTCCTCACCCTTGAAAGCTGGTATATGCTCATAATCGCTTGACTCACTGAGCTGAGACTTTGGGAAAAGCACCAAATGTTTATGTGTCCTGAGATAAATTTGTGAGATTTGGCAGCACTGCTGCTTGGAGTGCCAGGACGTGGTGGGTAAGGCACACCTAGGCTTTTATTGCTGTGGATTAGTGTACTTAAGATGACAAGGCTGATACAACCCTAAATTTGAGCTTCCCACACGGAACTCCCTCAGGTCCCTTATCACTCCATGCCAAGGTATGGTGGCATGAAGCCACCACACTGGCTCCCAGCAGGCTTCACCTGGGAGGCAGATTTGTGACAGAGCCAACACACAGAGGGCAAGGTACAGGGTGAAATTGGCCTCGTGGGCATTGGTATTCACTTTGATATCCGCCCTGAGAGATGAAAAGCGCACTGCTCTTCAGACACCAGTGGCTTTGGGTGCTCAGGTTTAAAATTCTCTCATGAAAAGAGTTGAAGGAAGGGGATAATTTTCAACACAGAGAACAGTCACAGGTGGGAACGAGTCGTGGGGCTGCAGAGTGGCTTGGGAAAGTGGCTCTGCTGAGGGCAATGCTCTCCCTGGCCAGGCAGGATCAGGATGTGGAACAGCTTAGCATCAAAGAGCTCTGTTTGAGTGGAGCTGGGGAGCTCTTGAATTATAAATGCATTAAAAATACCAAGCATTTTTCGGAGTCCTATTTCAGATTTTTTTTTAATCTATCAGCAGAGTAAAAGAGGTGAAGAAAGATTTTGCAAGGTGCAGGGTAAAACAGACCAGAGAGTAATAAAATACTACTTGTAAACGAGCCCAGTTGGAATGAGAGCCTCTTTATGACAGCTTGCTGAGGCTATAGTGTTTTGCAAAACTGTGTGATAAACTCCAAATAGCTTCTTTGCAAATCTCTGGAGGCAGAACTGAGCTAAGGCTGGCTGCTGTTGCTGCCACAGCTTTCAATGAATGAGCTCAAAATGGACCCTCTAGTGACAGCTCTGTCAAAGAATAACCGTCAGATGCTCTCAGAGACAACAACTTTGACATATGTATTTTTGTAAGTATAAATGAACCCTAATGTGCTGGCTTCAAATGAAACTAAAAGCTCAAAGTTTTTTGGATGCCTGTTAGACTATGAACGAAATAAAACCAAATGTAGCTAGTACTGCATTTTCCCCCCTGTTTGCTTTGCAAGGCACGATTCTCACTAGAATTGAAATGAGAACAGAATACAAATACAGGTGGTGTTGGGGGGGTAGGATTGCTTAAAGGTAGCTCTGTCGTTACCTTCAGAGGGGAAACGACACGGGAGCCACCATCTCCCAACACCTGAGGTGAATTGATTCCAAGAGGGAGGGTCCAAACAATTTTGCAAACTCAGAGCTTTGACAAGGAGCATAAAAATCGTGTTTGGGGGAAGGTGCTTCAGACTGCAAAAATCAATGGGCTAGAAACAGGCTTAATCAGAACTGAATGATTACCTCGTGATATTATTGGTTTTTCTACAAACAACTGATTTCATACCACCATTAAATTTAGCATTTGGAGTTGTGTCTTCTCTCCTGAGCAGAATAAAACAGGAGTCTGCCTCTGAAAAGCACTAGATGCTTTCCAGCAGTGGTACACGGCGCAGGTTTGGTCTATCTCCACATTTGCAGTTATGTTGGCTAAAATAGTGGCCGTGTTGCGAGGCACAGCTGGGTTTAGCTGAGTGACTCTCAGGAAGATTTCCCTGGCACTGAAGTACGCGGGGCTCTTTCCCAGCGATAGTGCAAGAGTTAACATTTCTGCAGTGGAAGCAAGGTGTCTTCTTTGGATTCTGCTCAGGTGTAGCTCTTTGTGCAGTCTGAAAGAGCCACTGCTATTGCCAAAGGAAAATTAAAACAAATCTGCCTTGGCTAATAACAGGCTATGAGTATTAATGGCTTTTTCTCCAATTGCCAGGAAGTTTCAGCCTCCAACGTGATGAAGATGGAGTATGTACAGACATGAGTGTTGTCATGCTATTTTTAAATTTTGGTATGCCAGTGATTGTGGTCTTTTGGCAAGGCAAACGAATCTGCAGCAAGTGAAAGAGTCGCAATAAGAATGTGATCGTTATATTCAAGAGAGGAAAGGACAATTCTTAGGCATTAAGACTATTAGTTTGGACAGTTATAAAAATAACAACACTTTATGGAGCCGGGTCTCAGAAGTGCAGAGCATTCATTGCTCAGTAAAATCAATAACCTCTACTCAGGATTACTTAAATCCCAAACATACCAGCATTCAACACACTTTCATACCAGTTACCTATCAGCTTTTAACAATTGTATATGTTTTGACAAAACTCCTAAGTTATGTTGTTATAAATGGCATATTCTTAACTGCGCCACACGGTGGAAAATAATCCACCCATACAAGGAGAATTATATTAACACATGGTGGATAGAGCAAACATATTTACAAACCAAAGCTGAGCAACAAACACATATACCAGATGTTACTGAGATATAGATAGTCTGAATTGCTCAGCTGAAGTAGCTGAAGTTCTGCAGAGGGATTTTTTTTTAGAGCATCTCTTTCACAATAGATATCCTTGGTCTTGAGCAAGTTGTCATGAAGTCAGAACATGGAGCTTTGAAGCTGCATTTAAGATTCAATGGTGAGTAAAAGTTGAACAACTTCAGATAAATTTTCCTCTTTTTCTTTCACATTTGTTGATAAGAAAGGATCTTCAACCACCTTGATGATTCCTTGTTATGAATGGAAATTTTGAAAGGGCTTAACACGCCATCAAATAACCACTTCCAACAAGAGGAAGGACAGAGAAAGAAGGACAGTGTGAAGAGACAGAGGAAGACCCTCCTGCCCTGTTCATTCCAGAGTTTGGCCCTTGCAGTCCGTACAGATCCATCAGGGTACAGCCACTTGGCTCTAGAGACTCAGCTCTGAAGCGGCAGAGCCATTTGCAGGGGTATTTGCTTTGCCTGTATCAGATAACTTCTGCCCTTTTACCACAAATCCTTCTAGTTCAGCTTTCATTCTTGCAGGCTGTTTCTAAGACTACCTCGATATCTCTTGTTGGTGTTGTTTGTTTCGATTCCTTGATAACCAAAATGAAACCAGCTGAATTTCTAAATAAGTCAAACCTCAGAAGGAGAGTCCCCAGACAATTCCTGTGGAGTGTAAGATGATTTTTCTGAGACTTGAAGTGTTATTTCAGGCCAGCATAAATGCCTTGCATGTGCTCAGCAGCTGGGAGCTGCACTGATCTGTCCCTCGACATTCTACACCACACTTCAGTGGACTTGTACAGCTCCTTCAGCCTTTGTACTTAACTGGCATACAGCTAAAATTATTTGTAAATTTTTGTGATTGCATTCCGCATGAGTTGGCAATGAGTCAGCAGCAGTTTGTCTAGATCAGCAATACATCCAGAGCCATTTTTCAGTTCACTGATAGATTTTCCTTTGCATCAAATGCTGCCTGGCTGTATTTAGAAGCCTCACCAAAACCGGTAGTGGTATTTTCCTTATGATGAAAATGTTTCTTGTCACGATGAGGGAAGCTGCAACTTTTTGTCCAAGGTGGGTCTCTGGTAATTTCCCATCCTCAAACTGCAGTGGTGTTAGGACGGACTGAGGCAGTAGCACCGTTTCCTGACTTGGCCCCACCACTTGGAGCAGTGAGAGTTAGGGCTGAAATTCACTGTGCCTGCTGGCTTCATCCACTTGTGTCCACACTGCCATGCTTGGAGCTGAGCTTGCTTCTGGCCCACACCAGGCATGCCCACGTGGCAGCTCAAGCTCCCCAGCTTCCTGTGCCCTTTTGGACTTTGCACAAAGAGGGCATTTTTCTGCTGACTCAACTGCACCATGTACTTCTCGTCAGGCTCTAGTGCTCCCAAGTGAGGTGTCCTCCACGTTACCACTGCTGCTGACGTGATGTGTGATGGCACAGCGGGGAGCTGGAGCATAGCCAGCACTCAAGGTGGTTTTCTCCCAGTCCAACTGTTCCACCACCACCAGTTAGGGTCCTACAAGGCCAGGGGACACTGTGGTAATAGATGTGATTGTAAAGGTTCACGTTAAAGAGCATCACACACATACATTGTAGCCTGTAGGCCTCTTTGCTCTCAAGCATTGCTTCTTTCCAGATGGCTGAACCATCTTGTGCTCCTGCTGTTCCTAATTCCTCTTTCAGAAACAACTGTTCTTGTGCCACTGTAACCTGTGAAGTCTCCTTCAGCAGCTACCCCCCCCTTCCATGCTCACCTGCCCAGTACAATATATGCCGGGCTTTGAAATGCTCTGCATGTCCTGTTCTGACCCTTAAAATAACATTTCCCAGTCAGGAGGACCTACTCACTCTGGCCTCTTCTCTCTGCCCCACACCCAGCTGGGTTTTTCTTCCCTCTCTGAGCCACCCCTGTAATGTCTGTGCAACCTCCCTGGCGTGACCCTGCCTCCAGGTGCCCTCAGGATGCTCGGCAGAAGCGCAGGGGAAGCTGATCACACCATAACTCTGCTGGTGGCTGGGACGAATGGTAAGACAACTTCCAAGAAGTGAGAGAGCATTCAGCTTCAACAGGTTGATTATTTTTATTTTATTTTTTAACTTTTTTCCCTCGGGAACATTGTAAAATGTGGCTAGTCTTGGCTTGCAGTAAGAACACATGCAATAGGGGCCTAATTTAGCACAATATTCTGTTTTATAGCAAACGACTTAATTAATAGAATGTGAATAAGATGTCTTCCTGCTGCCCTCCCCCCCCAGCACACGCATGCAGACAGCACTCCAAAATGCGTTCCTGGAGGTTCCTTATCCTTGAGCAGATGTCATTCTGGAGGGAACATGTCAGGCATCCTCATCTTTTCTCAGCTGTGAGCAAAGCAAGAGACGCTGTCTGTCACATTTCTCTCTCCAGGAGCTCCGTGTATAACCCAAACTCCCAAGCAAAACCCCTCACTGCATTGAGGCAGAATTGTCACTAAGACTAGAGGCCCTATAGTCCTTTCAGGCGATAGCCACCCTCGAACCATTTCCCCATGCATGCTCCACCACGTGCTGCCTGACCAAAGAAAGATAAGCCAAAAACAGATGCTTTGCCGTGCCTCTGCACTCTTGTGCTCTCCTCTGGGAGGTGACTGCATCAGGAGAGCATCAAGCAGGTAAGTGCCAGAGAGACACACGGGAATACAGATGTCAGACACTGGCTGCAGGCACTCCTGCGAGGCTTCCCACCCCAGTGCTGACCTTCTGCCTTCATTTCCCTAAGGTATGACGAGCTCCAAACTCACAGGTGTGTTCTTATTACCGTTTCCTGCCGGAGGTGAGCGAGTTGTAATTCTCTGGGAGCGTTGGTGATAAATCTGCCACATTACTTCCACTTACCCTTTTGCCCTGGAGCTTCTCCGTCGGCGTGCTCGGGAGCACCGCTGCCCCAGAGCGCTGCCAGCAGAGGCGGAGAGACGGGCTGCGAGTGCAAGCACCGAGGCTGGCCAAAACCATGCTGCTGTGTAATGGATGGCTCCGGGTTCTTTTGCTTTAATGATCATAATAATATGTTTTATTTATATAGCACCTATTTGCATGGCAATGTGGGCACTCTGTGTGCTTCAGTGAAATGAGAGATGACAGCAAATTGATTAAAAACTAAGATTCATCTTGAAATGAGGGAAAACAATCAAATGAATCACAGACCCAAGCAATGGAGAATCATTATTCTTAAAACACCATAGCAGCAAAGCAAATGGAAAATACACTGTGCAACACTTTTTCCCTGTCTGAAGGCAAATGCTGAGCGACATCACCAAGCTTATGCAGAAACAGGGCCCAGTTCACCATCTAAGTTTCATGGAAACCTTCAAGAAACAAAAGATTTAAGTGGGACTTCAGTTGTGCACACATGGGTCTGTTGCCTTGCAAAAAGTAGTATCTCCTAATCCTTGCATTATTCATCTTGTCACTGGAGGGAGAGAATTTATTTTTCCAAACTTTAAGGCCCTTCAAATTTAATGGATTTAAAATTGGACAATAATGGGACAATGCCTATTTATATTCAAAACACAGTTTTCTCATATGAAATTCATCAGCTTCCTCAGCCCCAATTAGTTTTCGTGAGGCTGTCAGTCACAGGCAATATCAATGCTCTACTCATCTCTTCTGCCTTCTCCTCCCATCTCTTCACCCATATTCATTACTTTTATTATTCCTTTTCTCCCCAGCCTGGACCACCAAGCCTTCTCCACAATCAGGTTTCCCCTAATGACTCACCTTACTATAAGGCACCATAAAAGTGATAGAACAGTTTATATACAAGTAGAAGAATCTTAATTTTGTGACATTAAAAAAATCTGGTTTTGCTCTAGTGGGAGGGTTGTGCATCCTATGACCTGTTGCACAACCAGAGCACTATCTAGTTTAGTGAGAGAATTCCTTATTCATTCATATCTAGAATAATTTGACTTCAGCTGCTCTGTGAAGCTCTATTCATAGGAAATCTAGGTTTTCCCCTAGAATGTGCGTCTTCAGCCTTGCATGTTTCTGTTTATTATGGTTTTGTTGTTGTGGTTGTTTGGTTGTTTTTACTGACAAAACTCTTCCCGACTTACTACGCTACATAAATACTACAATTATCCAGTGGAACACAGAGAATAGATGTCCCCTGGCAGGTGACAGGCTCTGCTCCATATTAAGGAGTAGCAGCAAGGGTAGTACTTCCGTCAATTTAGGAAAGACACACTGTAATTCACATTAGCAAGCCTGCCCTTTCCCATGCTTGTAGATGTACGCATCTGGGCATCATGGAAATGTATTAACATATGAGCATATTTTCCCCTTGTTAGCAGCTGGTCAGCTACAGTTTAATCATGCTCCACTGCAGCTGATGGCAAAACTCTCCTTGACTTTGTGTGTCAAAATGTGCATTCCTGATTTTAATGTATGTTCTCCCATTCCATAAAAAGGAAAAAAAAAAAGTGAGCTTGATTGAGTATATTTTAGGGAAACAATGCAAATTCTTTAAGCTCTTGGGTGCTCTCTGTTCCCCATCACTCCACTGCTGTTAAATGAGGCTCTGACACACAGTCAATGAGAAGGGGTGGGAGCCAATAAATAACATGGGCAATTAAACTGTGGCTTTGAAATGCCTGTCTATCCTCAATTTGGCCTAGAGAGCTGGGTGGGGGATGATGCAGTAACTGCCCGAGCTCCTGAGCACAGCATGGGGACAGAGGGCTTGCTCCGAGGGGATTTGCAGAGTGGGCAGCACCAGGGGCTAGCTGGTGAGGAGTGTTCTGGCCATGGGCTTTCATGACACATGCTTGTATCCTTTGCCCTGGTGTCTCTAGCTGCTTTATATAGGGACATGAGTGGCTCTCAGTATTTCCCATTAAAACAAGAGAGGTGGCCTGAGTTTTCATACAGGTCACAGGAAGACTTGTATGGACACTTTTGGCTGAAAATTCACTGAGTTTAAACCCAGGCTTGGCTGAGCTTGAAGTGCAGCTCTCGAGCTGCCAGCTGGTACCCAGTCCCTCGGGGGCACAGAGCTGGAGCTGCTGCACACATCGCCTACTGGCGTCTATACGGACCAGAGACCTTTGAGCTGTTAAATGCAAATAAAGGGCATTTGCCACGCTGCTGCATAAACGTGATTACAGCTGCTTCTCCCTTTCCAGCCCTACAGGCATGGAGCTGCTGCCATCTCATCTGAGAACAGCTGATTTGGTACAAGCACATTTTTTCCAGTACTTTTTAAGCCCAGTAAAGCTTTTTCCTGACAAATTTCATCAGACCCCCAGTTCGGGAACCACAGATGAAGAATCCTGGCAAAAATTTGACGTGGCGAGGGCGGGATACTCACTTAAACAATTTTGTTACATGATTTTTCAAGCGTTTTCAAGCACCGAAACAGTCACCATCTGCATGCAAGCCCCTGCTGAGCCACAAAGGGTTGTATTGAGATACCTTTCAATAATGAGGAGCCATGGCAAGCAAGGGCTGACTGTTTAAATGATCATCTTAAGCAAGACACAGTTCGAGGTAACCTAGTGATCATGCCCAGGTCAAAACCACTGCGCATAATAGGACTGAAAGAAGCAAAAAGAAGAGTGTGGTGTATGAGGATATTTAGAATTCTTCGGGGTGATTGACATTAATTAACTTGCCAGTTGGACAAGCTCACAACGAAAAAACATCCTACAGAACTGCAATGGTCTGTCCAAATTGGGAATACACTTTGTTAGTGAGCTGCCACACACATATTTATAAGGCACTGTGATGCTGGAAAGTGTTTCTGCAGGATATGAAGCAGTGCAGATTTGGGCTACACATCTTATTGTGCAGTGTTGGTTTTTTACTCATTTGGTTGTTTGTAAATGGACCACTTTCTGCCTTTATATTTGTCTTTTGAAAAGTAATAAGAGACAAAAAAAACACGTATTAGGAAAAAAAAGAAGACGATATTGGTACATGTGCTAGTTATAGCAACACTTCTTTTTGTGCTACTGAAATGTACAAATGATAAATGCTGTTACTACTCCAATATGCTAGTTTAAGATACCACACTAGAAAAATAAAAGATAATGTTTTGACCACAAAGGATCCTCTATTTTTCCTATCAAAACAATAGAAACATTTTGAAAACCTCCAACATGCTAATTTCAAAATTAAGTATAGAAATTGTTCATTGTGTACTTCGTTCATTCTCTGTTACATGCCAAAATCTACACACATACTGCTTTAATGGAACATCTGTCTTAATAGCCTATATTTTGATCCCTGAAAGAGAAGACTCAATTTTATGTTTTTAAAATTCAGATTATTTTGGAATGAACAAGATAATTACAGGCCAATCCTGCCTTCAGTTTCCCATCACAACTTAAAAGCGCTGCTTCTGATTTCCATGTATATAAAGCAGTTCAAATAAAAAATCTGGATTAAAATACTTTTGAAAACAGGATTCATTTATTTATTTATTTTGAAGGAATGCATGCATAAAATATAACCACAGGAAATAAAGTTCCTGATCCTGAGAGACAAATGGAATTTGAAGCTCCTACTGAAATCGTTGGAAGCTGGTATGACTCAGCCGCTGGTGGGACTGGAGGGGGAACAGGAGACTGAGAAGTTTTGCTGTTTGTTTTGTACTCTACCTTGGACATCATCTGTTTTCATTTTTTTCAGTGTGAGAGCTATAAAAAAAGAAGGACTAGATCCCTATTTTGCCTGCCAGAGTTATTGGTGACATCTGATAAAAGAAATTTGCAACTCACTAAAGACTATTTGAGGATATATTAATAAAGAAAATATGTGTCAGTGAGAATGTTCTTCATGTTCCATGTTCTTCATGTCTCAAAAGCTTCTAAGTGCTCTTCTCTCCTTCTAGGGTAGCTTTCAGCTGTCTAGAGTATAAATGAAGCATTCTCTTGTTGAGAAGTGTACTATTTTCTCAATTAGTAACATCAGTAAACACCCACATTTAATGACAACTGCAATTCGTTTTCAGCTTCAAAAGAGAATTTGTGATTTGCACTGTGAGAACAAAGACAAGAATGTTAAAAGGATGAAAAATGCAATCTATTTTTTCCATACAGTGTTAATAACTGAAACACATATTACAAAAAAAGACTATTTTTAAATCATTTTTGTCCGTGATCTTAAAATGTTTAGGTACAAAATCCATCAAGATAATATGTTAATGTTTAATAGCTAACACATCAAACTCTGCTCTGAATAAACAGAGAAGATTTTTTCCTAACTTGATTCCATTCTCTCCAATCTTTCTTTATACTGTCATAGCTTATTTACCTAACTTTATTTTTGAAACACTAATGTAGTCTTTTCTTAATGCACTGGAAAACATAAAACCATTCCACTATTTGTAAGATATCATAGCATACCAATTTAGGATTATTTATTCTTATCTTTTGATTAATATAAGATAAAATACTAGGCACAAATGTAAAGACTACTCTCTACTGTAAAAGTTTATACACAAGAAGGCATGGAAGAAAAAATGTACTGTGACCCCTAGAACAGGAAGTAAGTTTAGACAATTTTGAAATTATTCTGTTCTGGTCTAAGAGCTTTTTTCCCCTCTTTTCTACTATCTGTAGTAGTGGTGGCAACTAACTGTGAGCTCTGGTCATGCTGTCTGAATTGTGCAGGGAGAAGAAATATGCAACCAGCCATGACAATTTTAGTTGTCTTTGTCAGATACCCACAGATACCCACAGACAGGATGCGGATGCTTGAAAAGCTTCATGACGTGTTTGTTTGGTTTTCCTTAGCTCATCCCCTTCTGAGGAAGGGCTCAGTGCTCGTGGAGGTGGCCTAGCAGTAGCTAACCTTTGAGTAGTAAAAGCTCTCACCAGAAATGCACAGTGACAGCTGAGACAATTGTATTGACACCAGCTCTGTTGTCTGCTTCCTACAGCCATGGAAGAACCAGAATGCCTCAACGACGAAGCTCTGTGGAAAGTCTGGAAAATCATGCAGCAGAGAGCTTACATATTCGTCTGTCTATCCAGATGGCTGCCCATCCATAGCTCATGGCTGAAGGACTTACACACTGATCTAGCAGGCTTATTAAGGGAGCCAGATATTGCAAGGGTAGTCATTCAAGTGCCGAGAAGCAGGCATTTAAAGTTCTTCATATGGCATAAAGCATGTAAGACATGTTCATGGAAATGACAGCGAGCGTGGAGAGGCCTACAAGAGACTGGCACCTTCTGGAAAGACAGCTGGACACCATGCAGGCTGCCTGCCGCGTCAAAAATGCCTTAGTTTAGGCAACAGATTCCTACCCAGTATGACTCAAATCTTTCCAGCAAGTTCTGTATCGTTGAGGAGAAAAGCAACAATTTTCTGGTTTTCCCAACATGTATGGAACACAGTGTTCTCATTCATTTTTCAGGCTACAAGCAGTCAATATCTTCTCAGTGAAATGCAGCCTGTTTCACCCCATAATATATTGCTTCAGCAATAAGACACAACATGCCACGTTTTAATGGTTTATTAAAATGCACCTCATGTCCCTCCAGAAGCTCAAGGTTGAGTAACTTCATCTACCCAAGAACTGTATGAATGGTCAATTAATACATGCCTTATTGTGTGTTATTCTTATAATAATGTAGTTCTCTAGTATTTATCAATAAGCATCCATTTTAATGAAATATATTTCAATGAATTCATATTCTTATTTAGGGAAAAATAGATTGTAACAAGGAAGAAAAGAGCTTCTAGTGCACTTGGTAATGATTTTTTTAACATGTCATTTTACTCCAGCACACTGGAAATGTAAGTGATAATCACAAATCACATCTGTTGGGCTAAGATTTCTTTTGAATAAAAATCAAACTTGAGTGTTTAGGTCATGAATTTGTAATCGGTGATGTATACACCACTAAAAAGGTAAGATTTTTTAACACTCCTCTTCCCTTACACAGGGGAAAGAAGGTCATGACACAGAAGATAGATATACCAAACCATATGTTCCCTTCTGTTTCTGTGAGTGGAAGAGAGCAGACAGCTGCACATCCCAGCAACAGGATGGATCCACAGTAGGGATTGCCAGGGCAATCGTTGGCTTTCAGTGCAATACATATACAATTCTCTAACTCTGGAAGGACCACTTTATGCCATATCCCCATGATGATTCAGCATCCCTTTCTTTCTAAGGTATGCCTTACTCCTGAGAGTGCTGTTACGAACAACACTGGTTTTCCTCCCTGTGAAGGGCTGTGTTTGTTGGAAGTGGCAGAGGTCAGTCTTCACCACTGGGGAAAGAATGGGAACCTTGACTCCTAACTCATTATCACAAATTTCAAGCTATTTAAGTAGCTGATGCTGGAATTCTATGTTTGGCATTTGAAGCCTGATTTTGACATCAGATGCTTTACATTTGTAGGATCCCAATTCATTTCCAGCTTGACAAAGGAGTCTACTAGCTGTCACAGAACCTCAACTGCTGGCCTTACCAGCAGAGACATGGGGCACACCTGGAAACATCAGTTCTTGTGAGCAACCATACTGTTGATACGAGAGCGGATGCATTTTCCCCAGAAGCAGCAGTGACCTGAAAGTCCAGTCCAGGAGCCTGCATCCAGTACTTAGTGGACTGTGTTCAATTCTGTACTGAGACGAGAGCGGTTGTACCCGATCAAACAGCTGCTAAGTCAGTGTAGGTAACCAGAAGCAGCACAACTGTAGCCCCTGCGATAGTACCAGTGGATATGGCATGCTTTTGACATTGCATACAGGACATGGTCATGTATGCCTGTGCATCTAAAGCATGGTTGCACCTGGCCTTGCAATAAGTCACTTTTTCCCTGCCTTTGAGATGTGTTCTGCATTCTTCAGACACGGGTAGGAATTTAGATAAGATATAAAATCTGAAACCTAATCCTTGGTTGTGATTAGAAGAAATCACATGGCCTCATGACCTGGCCAAATCTTGTACCCACCTTCATAAATCCAAGCTGCAGCTGAATACTATCTTCACTTCTTGTCTTTTTTTTTTTTTTTTTTTCCTGAAACAGCTGTGCACTGTTAAATATCAATGGCATGTCCTCTTTCCTTCTCCCTTCCCCCTCCAGATTCCAGTATTTGACTGGTAGACTAAATAGTATCTCTGCATAACATGTGTGTGAGTTTATAAAATAATTTGGTCTCTTTCAGGCTGAAGTCCGATGCACTATAAGGCTGTAGGTAGTTACCACCCTTAACTGGCTATGCTTTTAGTAGTCTTATGCCTGGGAGACTACTGCTCTGATTGAAGGAGTATTTAATTTATTGGATATTTCTTTAGTAGGAAATGAAAATCTGGGTAGGAAGGAAGCAATATTAAAAGTCACTGGCAGACCATTAAAAAAATGAACACATTTTCACCTTTGTCTGACAGCATTAACTATGCTGTGGATTTCAGATTTCTTCTAACTTTTGCTTCTTCTACCTTCTTCATTAAAAAGTCCTTAGCTTTACACCATTTGATTTTCAGTAAAATTTTGAAGTGTCGGAGGGAAGCACTGTGGTGGGTACATAGCTTTTGAAAGGCATAAAAATGCCTTAAAAAAAAGCATAAAAATGCATTAAAACACCAAAAAGAGGGGCTGCTAAAATCAAAACAAACAAATAAACAAACAAAGGACCATTATGTAGTGTTGCTAAAAACTAAGAGACATAATTTACTGTTTTTAGTAGTTTTATTTATAGGAGTGCCTAGGGACCAACAAGAAGTGGAGTTTTAACAGAATAGGCACTGTTCAGACTCAGAACGAAGATAATTCTTGCCTTGCGGAGCTTAAATGTAAATAAACAAGACTGAAAAATGATAAGGAAAAGGGTATTTGGTTTATAAATATCATTAAAAAGGATAGATATTTTGTAAGTTACAGCTTTTTAAAAATATATAATTACTTTTTGTAAAAGGTCCTAGATGATATGTTAAGCATCCAATGCAATGTAAGGTATTGAATAAATATAATTTCTTTTTGGTTTATAAATTATTCTCTATAAATGACAGAAAATTAGGAATGCAAAGGATTTCACAAGTCAAATAGTCCATATTCCTGTCCCAAAGCAGGGTGGGCTATACCTGTGATACTCTGACAGTTCTTGAAGGCTGATGGTGGTGGCAGTTCCATCACATTTCCTAGGTAATGTAAAAAAAAATAGTATCTTGCATGACAGAGTTTAACCAATAACCAGAAATTCATCCCAGAAACAGCCTTTGTACTGTGAGAAGCGTAAAGTGACTGGTTTGTACCTCCCCTTTGTCAGGTGATGTTCCGTGTTTAGTCAGCTTTGTCCTCAGCTACCTTCCCTACCAGAAATTTGTCTGAAGCACAGGAACTGAGACCTTCTTCTATAGCTCCCACAGATGAACTGTACAGCTCTGTACGTCTGCTTGGTAACCATCCATTTGCCCCAGAAAAAATCACACAAATGGGTGCAGGAGGCCCAGTTCTTCTCTGGGCCAAAATGCACTTCACAGCAAAAGTGGTGTTCTATCTGGACATAAAACTCAGAACAAAAGGATACCATTAGTCCTATGAGCCAACTTTTCTCCAATGATAAGTAATTTTGTGAAAGAAATTAACTGCAGGAACAGAAAGTACAGCTTGGGTGTTTGTTTAAGCCATGCAGTGTAAGTAATTAGACTTTAAATGGAAATGTTGTATTACATGTGCCTACAATCAATTTTTGATTTTTTTTAAAGCTTGTTTTGCAGTACTCGCCATAATTGGATTTCTTTCAAATACTTTTAGGACAAATGGACTCAAATCTTAAGATTACATATTACAGTATTAAAAACATCTGCATATTAAAAATAAGAGGAACTAGAGAGTTATGTAAGATCAATGTTGGTAGAGCAATACCTTAATTACTCTTCCCATGACGTTATACTTGTCTAAAACAATAATTTGTTCCCTAAATATTGTTATAAGTAAAATAAGTCCTTTCTAAAAATTAATACATCATCAGCGATTATTACTCCCTTTGTTCCCCTTTCCAATCTCTATACCTATTACAATGATCGTATGTTTTGTCTTCTCTATTTCTTCTTTATATCCTCATCAGGCAGAAAAGCATCCTCTGATGCTACTGTCAGCCTTGCCAGGCTGACTTGTTAGTTTCTTTCAATGAATTTGCCATGGCAGATAGCAGGGGACAGACAGTAATACTTGCTACTGATTATCTTCTACTAGATTTTCTCTGGAGACACTTTTTTTTTTTTTTTTTTTCTGGTATCCCATTGAGCTGGAGACACAAACAGCAAGGTACTTCATCTTGAAAAGATATGTAGGCAAATACTTTAAGAAAGGAGCTTAGGGAAGAGGGCCTCACAGTCTGAAGCTGCTGATACCTGTTTTTTCTGCTCTAAGGGGTAGTTCTTCCTGACCAGAGCTAATTATTAATTCTGCCTTGAAGTATGAGGGTGCAAGGTCTCTCTGGCAATACTTTTTATAAAGTGGAGAACACTGCTGGTAAGGAAGTCACATCGACTCATGTAGGCCACAAAGCCATGGCTTTTCTGATATGCTTAGGTTCGCAAATGATTTGATTCCCTTGAGTTTATTTGAGGTTTTAAATTAAAATTCTGTGCTTTGATACTCCGATTTTATTGAATGTGACAAAGATTTCTTGGCACTTGATTTTTGTTTAAACTAAGGACTCTTTAGAGCCATCGTGTAGTGTAAAAGATTTTTTAAGTGGATGTTAATGACATCACTTTAACAATGTAAAGGAAACCCTGGGGACAATGAGAATGCCTGCATTTTCTTTTTCTGGAATTTCATCTTTGTGTGCCTGGACTGAAGACAGGATTGCGAGCTTGGGGAATTTCTGCATTTTTAAAATGTTATTTTCAGATGCAAGTACCACAGACCTTGTCAAGAGATCTAGTAAGCATTATTTCCAGAATTTTGCCGTGGTTGCTCTTTCACTCTGTGGACTTCCTTCAGTGGGAAGGAGGCTATGGAAACAGAAAAAAATAAGAAAATTGCTGGTGTCCATGAAGAACTCTAAAATACGCAAACCTTCCTCCTGAAGACGTGCACCCAAGAGTATAAGGTTGTTGGGGCCAAAAGGAGAGCAAACAAGGGGGCGTATGAAACTGCATATGAGCAGTTCTAGCCTGGATTCTCACCCATGCTCTCAGTATAATGTAATATTTATCACTTCACTGGATAAACCATGTGTGCCAGAATGGTCTTCTCCTTCTGCAGACACAGCTAATTTTCTCCATGGTGGACTTATTGAGTCATTGGATCATTGAGTTGCTCAGATGTGAAGGGACCCCACAAGGTCTCCAGTCATGCTCAAAGGGACAGCTATGAGAGTGCACCAGGTTGCTCAGGGCTTTATCCAGCTGAGTCTGGAAAACCTCCCAGGATGGAGACTGCACAACTTCTGTTGGCGACTGCTTCCACGGCTTCCTAACAATGACAAAGATGTTCCTTATCGACAGCCTGTATTTCACTGGTTTCCATTTAGGTCCCTCATCTCTCACCCTCCAGTCATGGGCCGCTGAGGAGCCCAGCTCCCTCTTCCTGATTGCCCCCTTGCAGTCACTGCCATGCTGCTGTTACGTCCCCTCACGGCCACCCCTTCTTGGCAGAACAAGCCCGCTCCCTTCAGCCTCTCCTCACTGGTTGATGGCTCCAGCCCACCACCATCTTGGTGGCCCCCTGCTGTCTTTCCTGTACTGGGATCCCAAAACCGGAGGCACTGACCCAGACAGGGACATCCCAGACTGGAGCAGTACCAGCCAGGGGTCAGCCTATCTCCGGTTAAGGGCTTGGCCTTTGTCCTTGATGACTTCTGTCACATCCCCCTCAGCCCATTCCCCCGGCATGTCCAGGTCTCTCTGGATGGCAGCCCTGCCCTCCATCGTGTCAGCTGCACCCCCAAGCTGGTCTCATCTGCAAAGGTGTTGGGCAGCCAGCTCTCTGTCACTTATCCTGGGACATTACTAAGGACATTAAACAGGACAAGTCCCACAGCACAGCCCTGTAGTGCTCCACTTTTATTACTCTTGCTACTGGCCTCTTGTTACAGCGCAACACATTAATCATTGCCCTTTGCATCTGACCATCCAATCCATCTGGTTGTCCACTCATCCAGACTGAAATGTATAAACCCGGGTGAAGGGATATTGTGGGAGACAGAGCCAAAAAACTTGCTGAAGTCCTTTCAGCTTTTATGTCTTACTTAGGTCTTGACATGCCCAAATCATCCTGCTGGCCTTTTCTGAAGTCGGGTGCACTACCTGCCTTTTTCCTTTGTCAGGGGCCTCCCCTGGTCTGTACAACTTTTCAAAGACAGTAGAGAGCAGCCTTGTAAGGACATCTGCCAGCCTTCTCAGCTCTCCCAGATGTGGCCAATCTGGCCCCATGGAACTGTACAAACTGAGTTCTCACAATAATTCCTGTCATCATCTTCATCTGCTTCCTGTACTCCTCCTCCTTGCACAGAGGCCTGGGAGACCTCGCTGGTGAAGAATGAGGGAAAGAATGCACTGAGTACCCCAAACTTAGCTGTGTCTGCTGCAGCTACATCACCTGCCCTATTCAGCAACTGACCCGCAATTCCATTCTTCAGTCCAATGGATCTTTTGTGCCCAGTTTTGTATTCAGAATTTTAGTCTGTTAACAGTAGATTCTTTACTGAATCCATTCCTGAGACCCAAAAATAAAGACAAATTTTATTTTTTTAATTGTTTTATTTTATTTATGTTTATTTATTTCTCTTTTACTTGATCCTTCTACAATTCAAGGGAAAGAAAGGACCCAAATATACTTTAATTAAGAAAAATAATAGCACTTTTGCACCTGCAAGGAAAGCTTGAAGCTATTTTTATGTAAGCTACTCTCAATTTTTTAGATTTTTTTGTCATTTAACCCAAATCTCAAGATGGAGGTGAATTTTTTTTCTTCTTTTTTCTCCTCTGAGTAACACGTGGGCTGAGAGTTGAGAAAGCACATAGATTGTGCAGAGGGGAAAAGGTCATTTAAGAACAGTTAGAACAATTACTACATTTAAATAAATATCTTTGAGGTAAGGGTTAAGGAAATGCCTACTCACTGTGTCTGAGGCATCTCTCATAGAAAGAGTTCTTTTTGCAGTATAGGTTTTCAAAAGATGGTGTTCTATTATTGTGCTTCCTCTGCCTTGTAAGGAATAATTAAAAAAAAACAACAACAACCTTGTAAAGAGTATCACATTCACATACAGAACATATATTTTGCAGAAAAAATAGCAAAATATTTTCAATTGCAGCTAATATCGTTTCTCTGATGCACACACTGAAGGAAAATAAAATTCAAGTATACAGACAGAACACCTACAACAATATGTTCAGGCAATTAAAGAAAATGAACAGAACTTCTAAAACCAAATACTCAAAACACATGTCATTGCAGATTCTAGCTAAGAGCTGATTGTTGTTTGGGACTATGTCTTTCTGCCCAAGCCTCTACTGGCTATTCTGTAACTACTGACCTAACCAGAAGGTAACGTACACTTTTAACCCACAACACCCTAATCAATAACATTGCTGTGTCCAGTCAGTACCTGTTGGTTTTGAACTGGGCTACCAGTCACAGGTGAGAAATCTTTTGACAGATTTCAGATGGTAATGCACTTGGATAATCATGTTCAGGGTTTTTTTTTTTTATTTTTTATTCTTTTAGCAAACCCAAGTATTGTAATTCTAAAACAGTGGACCTGACAAGGAAGAGGAGCAAAAGTGGCACAAGAAAATAATGCTATTTTCCCTATCTGGCCAAGTGCAGCCTCTGTTCTCTGATAATGGTAAGAGCTTGTTGCTTTAGAAGGCTGTACCTCTGCTCCCCAGTAATAACCTTGCTAATTGTATAGTGTTGTATATAGTGGAAAAATTTTTCCTGACCCCGCAGGGAACTAGTGCTGTGGAGCGTGAGATTTGATTAGCCTTATTATCTTAGCTTGCCCAGTTACTAACGTTGTAAGCTGCCATGAAATTATCCACCCCTTTTAAAAATAAAGCCATACTATTTGTCTTGATTATCTCCTCCTGTGCAGCTGAATTCCACATGCAAACAGACCTCAATGATGGAAATAGCATAGGAATTAGGTGCATAGACATTTAACTCTGAAGGTATAGTCTCCTTCTATTTTTTCAAACTGCCTTTCCATGTACATCAGCATTCTCCTAATTGTTGTGGTTTTGATCAACTCCCTAAACGAAAACTGTTTCTATTTTACCTTCAATATTTGTAATCATCCACGTGATCTTTTAATGAGTTCCTCTGGGATAGCTTGGAAAATCATGCAATTACTCATGAAATGTAGTTTACAGATTTTGTGATGTTTGCTGAATCTTTTCAAAGAATAAATCTTGAACAATGTTTTGTCTTGAACGTTTTCTGCACAGATATGAAATTATACCACCAAAAAAAAATTATACCACTCCCCCCCCCCAAAAAACCCACAAAACCAAAAAAAAAACACCACACATGCAACCAAACTACAACAACAAAACACCACCAAAAACCTAGCTCATTTCTTTGGCACAAAGAACTTCAAAAAGTCTCACTGCTTTCATAATAATGATCTTGGATAGTACGCCAGTGGATGCATAAACAAATTATCATCGTGAGATTGGTGATAATGGTGATAAAAACAGATGTCTGAAGACAGATCATAACTGATTATCCCTGTTAGACATAGGTAAACTGAAGCACACAGACCATCGGACTTGCAGAGTATGCCAGCAATCAGCTCAAACCAACATTTATAAAATGTACTGTCTCCAGGTCTTTTGCTCAAAGTACCCAACAACAATTCTCCACAACAATTAAACGTGATACGGGGGAACTAAATCAAAGAAGCTCTTCTGTGGGTACATCTGTTCCTTTTGTCATTAAAATAGTCATCAGAACAGTAACAGAGATGCTCAGAAATCAGACACAGAATTGTGCTGACCATAAGACAATCAAAAGATGGCGTATTTGGCATCAGATCATTCCTTCAGTAATAAGCAAATGTGGTGGTGATGGTGAATAGGCATTTTTGTTTTTTTGTTGTTTTCCATTTGTACACCCAGAACTGTGATGGGACTGAAAACCATGTCATTCCCATTCCCCCATTTTGTACACTGGAGTGACTGCTCCTCTACCCCTTCGTATCCAGGCAAGAGTCCTAACAAAACCAAAAGGCTCTGGAGATGCACCTCTACCATGCAACTGGTAGCACCAGTAGGGAACTATCACAATATTAGCAAACCTGATTGCTGCAGATTTACTGAGAGGATCATTGGGCTTCAGAGAAACACTTAACTGTGTGAAATCCATGCCATCAGAGATTCAAACGCAGAGTTCATAGCCGTGTAGAGTTATAAACTCCAGTTCAAGTAAATACTAACTGATCAACCCCATGTACGAGAGCGGGGGCTGACCTACGTCCTTTATGGTCCCTGAATCCTGTGGCTAGACAGAGACTGAAATAATCCCTGGCATAAAGCAACTCGGCTTTGGCACTATTCTAATTTATGCCTGGCTGCCCATGACCACTAGCCAGAAATTGCTGGGGCGTAAGTCAGCCCTGGCCAGGTCCCCTTCTTCTCTGCCCTAAAATGGGAACAGGGTGAGGCTTGGCTGAAGTGCAGTAATTGCCTGTTAAACGGGTAAGAGAGACTTAGTCATTTTGCGCTTCGGGAATGATGCAGAACTATCAGATTGAACCGCGCCATCAGGATCCTATCAACCATCCTTGAATGGGGGATTTCTGTTATGAGTGGCATGTGAATGTAAGCTATAAAAAGCCAAAAAGATATGATCATTCATACCAGAGGGTAAAAGTCAATTTATAAGTTCTCTTCTAAACAATACATCTCTGTTTCTTTCTTGACCCTAATGGGTCAAATGGATTAAATATTGGGCAAGAAGCGGTGTGCAGGCATTTGGGGCACATTCCCAAAGGGGCTTTAATAGCCAAATAGCAGCTGTGGAGGCCAGAATGGAAGACATTCAAAAAGCTCCAGAGCAGTCAAAGTGTTTCATGTTTAGATATTTCTGCTACAGCCAAAAATGGGCTATCACATTTCACAGGTTTGGATTCAAGCTTTGTGTTGAACTGTAATAAGGAACCTCTGAGTTTTGCAGGAAAGTGATTTTCTTTCATTGGCCATGAAGGATAAAGTCAGGATAAAGACACCAGCATGAAATGCTACAACCCTTTCTCCTTACTAGAAAAAATGTTCAGCCTCCTCAAATGCAGGAACTGTAAGAGAAGAAGACGTTGAGCTGTGAAATGCACAACGAGGTGACAGTTATGCATTTTGTGGCTCTGGTTCAAAAGGTTTTCCAATGGAACATCACCAAAATAAACAAACAAACAAATAAATACATACATAAATAAGGGACAAAGAAGAGAGAAAGATGTGGAGTTATTTTTTGGAGCATGAGGATTTTCTACTCCTCTCAGTTTTTCCCCTGTAGCTGCAGGGGTTTGAGCACCAGCAGAATGGCAGGTCTTTACTTGGCTGTGAATCCCTCACGACATGTTAAATTCCCTTTCAGTTTAATAGGGGAAAGATAACCTCTTGTGAAGAAAATTATCAAACCTATGTTCAATTTAGACATTTTACTGAGAGACTGAAAGAGGGCTGTAAGCTCTTTGGACCCTGAGATACATAATTGCACATTTTTGTTAAGCTCCCAGCACAGTAACTTTTCAGGGTAGAGCCTTTGGTAGCTGCTGTACTTTGAAGAGTAAATAAAAATAATTCATAAGGGAATTCTACATGCTGGATTTTTACGTAAGGACAAGATCTTATTTACTTGATGTGTCTTTATTGGTCAATCTGTTATTGGTCACTTGCTGGCCGCTGTTCCACCATGTCTTTAAATATGCCCATCATATATATGCCGCTTTTTTGGACATCTTTGGTTGCCTAAAAATCAGCTTATTTGTTATCTGGTAGGAAGGCACAACCTGAACCCGCTAAAATGCGAATCGATAGCTAGTGGAGTTTCTGTTCAAATGCGCTCAACCCCCACGTAGTTCTAGCTTTTCCTTCTCCCCAACGGCTTACAAAGCAAAAGCCAGCGTGAACTGCAGACAGCTATTATTAAGGGTTACCATATGTTACAGCAGGCTATCACGTCTTCTTAAAACAGCACAATTAAGCAGATTACAGCTGAACTGTACACTTGGACTGAAAAATTTTTGGAACGTGGTTGAGAGAAGGAAAAAGGGAATGAAAACAGGCTGAGGAATGAAGTGTTGCTCTGTACACGAACGCCTTCTTTTCTGGGGCAAACTCTATACCGAGATGCACGCTCCAGCTTCCACGAGAATTGTGCATGCAGGAGCGCCTTAGCATTTGCAACTCAAATTTCATTAAATCCAAGAATATCCAAAGGTGAAAGTCTCCTCGGAATCGACCAGAAGCAGAAAGTGACAGCTAGTCTATAACCACTGCTCAACACAAACCAAACGCTAAAAGCCGGCAGCGACCAGAAGTGCAGGAAAATCAGTGTTCCCGTGTCGCTCCCACCTCGGTGCTTGTGGACACGGTTGGTGTCGGGGAATTCCTCTCCCGCTTCGGGACACTTGGTGGGCGCCGTGCCGGTGTGCCTGGCCTGCCGGGAGTGAGCGTGCCTTGCACACGCCCGCTGCCATGCCACCTGGCACACCCGTACGCTTGCTCTCTCGTGGTCCTGCCACATGCCCCCGCGCACACACTCACGCTGAGCCCCTCCCTGACACCCACACCCACACCCACTCCTTCACACGTGCCCTCACACCCACGCGGCACACACCCCGTCACCCCCACACGCCTGTTCTCCCGCATACGCTCCCCCCCCC